>JAZEWU010000054.1:1112469-1130098 GCA_036362915.1 Geotria australis | reverse complement strand
CTTGTCCTGGTGAGGGTCGCGGCGGCAGCAGTCCAAGGAGAGTGGACCAGACATCCCTTTCCTCAGCAACAGATTCCAGCTCTTCCTGAGGGGGGATTTCCAGGCGTTCCCAGGCCAGCCGAAGGATATAATCCCTCCAGCGTGTCCTGGGTCGGCCTCTATGTCTCCGCCCAGTGTGCTGCGCCTGGAATACCTGCCGAGGGAGCCTTCCGGGGGGCATCCTTACCAGATGCCCGAACCACCTCAACTGGCTCCTCTCAATCCGAAGAAGCAGCGACTCTACTCCGAGGTTAAAAATGACCAACACCCAACTTGCAGTATAAGGACAGCTCCTGGCATTTTGTCAAGCTTCGCACCAGTGATTTGTTTGTCACGCAATAGGAAGTTCCTAACCCCAACGCTCTTACAGCTTCCTCGTCAAAAAACTGGTCTGTGGCTGACATCACACCGTGTCCTGGCGTGTGTCATGAATGTCCCAGCTATTAACCGAACTCACAAAAATATAGAATGTTGGCACGGTTCGAAGCCCGCTTCGCTCACCTCGCTGTATGACTTGAACGCAGGGGCGTTTCGGCACGGTGGAGTAGCGGTGAGTAGCGCAGCCGCCTCGCAGCAAGAATAACCCGGGTTCGAATCCCGGCTCGGCTACCGCCTTTCTGTGTGGAGTTTGCACGTTCTCTCCACGTGTCCGCGTGGGTTTTCGCTGGGCACTCCGGTTTCCTCACACAGGCCAAAAACATTTTCCTGCATAGCTTAATTGGGCATGCTGACACAAGACGCAAGGCAGGTTTTTACCCAGGATGGACGGCAGTCCATCACAGGGCACTGGGGGCAATTTTAGTCCGCAGTCCAATTAACCTATGCAGCAGCATGTCTTTAGACTGGGACCATCACTTAACAATGCCCCCACCAACGCAGCAGGTACATAATGACATTGCACTGTGTACAGTACTGTAGCGTTATAGCTTCTCTGCGTGTCTCTGTGGCACGTTAAGTCTCTCGCGCCTAAGTGACAATCCGTATGTAGAACTGACGCGGATAACTGGGATATAGCCGGGTCACATTGTGAGCACATGGAATTGGAAAAGCAGACAAGAGTGGTACAGATAACAGGGAGGTTTGTTGTATCGAGTGGAGTAAACGGTCAAAACATTCCAGCATCGCAGCATCCCACCGCTCTGATCATGAAACAAAGACGAGTGAAATTAACCCACTGGTAATGTGAACCTAATGCACGCGCCAATTACGGTATTTAAATAAGCTGATTGCTAACGCGTGAACCGATGAATGAAGCGACGGAATGAGACCAATTGATTAAGTGACCGTAATGAATTGGTGGGGAACCGGTGGCTTAAATCTCCCCGCACTGAGTTAATTAAACCAATGGCTTCAGTAAAGCAGTGGCTTCACTGAACCTTTCCGCTGCCTCCATGCTAGAAATCTGACCTCACCCGTTTACAATGTTGACGCTCCTTCGCCACCCCTACACAATAGCACCGAGACAATCTGCTGGTTCAAAGGTTGAGGGCTGCACACCGGCTGTCAACGCGTGCTTATCAGAAATAGGGCTCCGTATCATTGCTGAGTAACCGCACACCCATAAACGGTCTGGTCGCAGTCTAACACCAAACATGGTATGGCCTCGAATTTCATTAACCGGGAAGGACTGTAACAGTCGTCGGCTGCCGTGGTCGATCCACTGCTAGATGAAAGCCTCGGCCACCCCCCTTACGATCGATCCTGTGGCGTAATTATCAACGTCTGTTGATATATATAGAGCATTATACAAAATATATTCGAATTTGTGTTTAGAAAATTAGTTACGCCGTATACACAGTTGTTGGTTACTGGTTGGTAATAAAGGGCAAAGTTCTTTAACCATGGGGAACTGTTACACTGCTCTAAAATAAGCGAATACGTCATTAACATATATTATTTATTTTACTGTATATGGCCGGTTGAATTTGTAAACATCTACAAAATAATTGCGTTTACAAAAATTACACTGCTCTTTCCTGTAAAGAGTTCATTAACAGAGAACATTGAACATTGAAAAAACTAAAACATAGGTGTTTTTTATTATTAAATTAAATCACTCATGAGTCCATCCCTAGACTGTGCAGCTGAATGCAATTCATGCTAATTGTATTGTTCTACAAGCCAGCCCAGAGTCAGTGATTGAATATCCACATTCCTATGGCCGGTGATGAGTGTAATCCACAGCACACTGCGAGCTTCCTTATTAAAAGGTACAGTAATCCTGTACAGGGTGTTCCGCATGTCTTGTGACCCCTATTTAGTTCTCTAAAACGTATTTTTGTTAAACCCCAACGCGTGTGTTAAAGCGATGTAGGCAATTAAATAAATTCCATCCATCCACTGGGGGCAATTTAGTCCGCAGGCCTTTTTAACCTATGCAGCAGCATGTGTTTGGACTGTGGGGAGGAAACCGGAGTGCCCGGCGAAAACCCACGCGGACACGGGGAGAGAATAGAGAACATGCAAACTCCACACAAAAAAATGCACCCGAGCAGGGATTCGAACCCGGGGACCTTCTTGTCTGTGAGGCGTCACCGTGGTATTTCTCTGTTGTACAGTAATCACAAACATCACAAACAGGAGGGTCACTTCTTCCTTCTTCTGGAAGATGACTTCCTCTTTTGGAAGAGGTGTGTACATGACCAGCTACCAAACCTGGCAGCGTTCCCAAGTAATGTGAGCAGGGCGGGCAACGCCCTTCCAGAAGCCTCTTCCTTTTTATAGAAAAAAACGCTTTCACTGGGGTCATCAAGTAACGGAAGATATCTTCTGGAAGAGAGACGATGACATCGGTGTATTTAATGTACTGGACAGTACTGTACAGGGCGCCCCTAGATGTTTTGTGATGTGTATTTGAATAGAGCGTGTGAGTAGCGCTGCCGCCTCACGGAAAAAAATACTCAGGTTCGAATCCCGGCTCGGGCGCCTTTCTGTGTAGAGTTTGCATATTCTCCCCCAGTGTCCGCCTTTGTTTTAGCCGGGTACTCCGGTTTCCTCCCACAGTCCAAAATACATGCTGCCAAGGTTAATTAGCGTAATAAAAGTACAAAGGCGCTATATAAATTTATATTATTATTACACTGCCATTGACTGGCATTCCATCCTGGGTATAGCCCTGCCTTGTGGCCTGTGTCTGCCGGGATAGGCACCGGCCGTCTAGGACAATTAACCTAGACGCTGCCCGCGGTGCTCTGACATGTTGTAACTGGCTTACCCCCCGTCCCCACTGGACAACTATTAAAAAGAACTACATAGCTCAACGATCTCTTTCCGCTTCGATACAAATTTACTGACTCACTGAATAAACATCTTCCGCATCTTCCAGAAGCCATATTCGTCTTCCAAAAGACCTATTCTAACTTCCAGAATATTTCTACCCAACGTTAAAAAAAACAACACAGGCGTGAGGAGGAGGGGGTGAGCGCGACGGGATGCAACGGAGAAGGAGACACGCCCGAAACGTAACGCGCGATCCCATTGACCAGCCGGCCTCACGTGACGCTGATTGCGCCAATCAGCGCCGTCGTTATAAAATGCGAGGGTGGCGAGCCGCAGCCCCGTGGTCCGACGCCCCAAGTCTCCCGCCTTTATTGTGCATCTCCTCAGAAGCCGTCGACGGTGGTGAAGAGACGAACTTCGTTTTGATAAAATATTGAAATATATTAAATCGGGTTTAAATAAAACCCCACGCCGTTCGAGAGTGTAAGAACGTGTAACGAAGAGCAAATATGGTGAGTTTGTTGTGTGGGGCTTGGTGTTTTTTGTGAGGGGATTTTTCCATCCAGCACTAACCCACCCCGTTGTGTTCAAGGGCTGCTTTTGTCAAAAAGGTTCGGACGCACCGTGTGGTCACTAACGTTTATATATGTTTAAAAAAAATAACTATTAACTAATGGGTGAATACGATGCGTTGTCGTGTGAAGGTAGACTGCTGCGATGTTTGTAAAAAAAAAAATGCACCCCGAAAATTCGATAAATGTATTTGCGTGAGGTATTGTCCTAAGCCCTGTCGCTTAGTGTTCAACAGAAGTGCCCCTTTTGTAGCGTAAACCAATTAGGTTAAACTTAATATCGATTTATAGTCAAACTGTTGATGTAATAACGCGGGTGTTCGATCGTATTTTATTTTAAAAAAATTAATATAAATAAGCATAATCGGCGTTGAACTTGGTGCCTCCTGTCGTGTGTCAGTGGATAGGAATTTAGCATGTGCTTGCCATATTTGCCATTGTGTGGAAATGAGTACGTGATTACGATTAATGTTACGCCTTGTAAGATGATCTACTTGCAGTTGTCGATTCCCCTTGTTTAATTCTTTAGCAGTAAACTGCATGCGTCGTTCTACTAAACTACATTGATGTAGTTCTTATTATCTTCGAGGTGCTGCGGGGTAGCCTTTGTTTGGCTTTTTCTAAGTTACTCGTTTCTAATTCAGTTCAGTAATGCACCGAGACGGTGTAATTATTAATTTGTATACTTCATTTTGCTTTTCAATTCAAACTTAAGTGGTAATTTATCCGTGAAATTCCGCTCTTGAGTTCCTCACCCGCTAACCCTCATTCTCGCAAATCTACACACGGTACGTTACAAGAACTACTCCTTTGTATAGAGCTGTAGCTTTTCATCGCTCGATGTATGAGAATTGCCTCCCATACATCGAAAGAACAGCTATTGAGGACAATTCTCAACCACTCCCTTTGTCAAGTCCATCGCTGAGCTGAGGGCCTGTCCAGACTACGGTTTTCGGCGGCTATTTGTCACGTACAGAGTTGCGTGGTACAGTACAATAATGTTGGATGTTGTCTTGCTGCCCTCTGCTGCCCTCACACGTATAGCCGGCAGCACGCACGAGTCGCACCTTTTAACGCATGTAGTTGGCCGATTTTGAGCCTTATCCAGGTGCAGACCTGTTTGGTTTCCGAGACGTGACCAGATTGCGTTCGTTCCGGCAGTGTAGTCAACCGCGTGTAGAAAACCGCATTTGTGTCACGAACCGTATTTAAGTAAAACACGCAAATTATTAAGTACAGGGTTTTTTTTCGCTTTATATGCCAAGCGCGGTTGGCCATTGGTACGGCGTTTGTACTGTGGCTCGTGTTAGTTACGCTGTTGTACCACGCAGTGTTACCCGCATCTCCCCATATACACTGTATATTTATCCACATCTCGCTTGCAGAAGTCACAATGTTAGTGAGCGTGCACTTTATTGCGTAACGGAAAACCACCTATCCATTATCCACGCCTCCTTGATTGCACCTGTTGTACGTACATTCGCCATGCATTTATGATTTGATCCGGAACAATATACTTTGGACGAATAACGCTGGCTACTATCCAGATTCATCCGGTCAAAGTAACATTGATGGGTAAAGAAAAAGCATTGTTTCCCTTGACAAACACGAAAATGGGGGGAAAAAAACGTTGAAACTTAACATAATCTTATTGAGAATCTCTCAAGAAATCTCAAAAAGAGCAGAGCTCTCGAGCGATTCTCATCACCACACATCGAGCCGTGACGAGCTCATATTTTCAAGAGTAACTCTTAACGGTGAAAAACACGCTTCTGTAACAAGAGGAATTCGCTAACCTCGTATAACTCGTCGCCCTAACGTTAACTCGTCGAACCGCATGGTTGGTACATAAAGGTGTGCGTGTGGGGTTGGTTTGCCACGTTACAGCCAAGCGTTTGCTGGTACGACTAAGAAACAAAGTCCAGTTCATTCGAAAACCCATTCATGGCTGCCCTCTCTCTCTGCCCCACCCGCTCTTGAGATACTCACTGGTTGAGAGAGCGAGAGAGGGGAGGGGGGGGCGCTATGGCTGTCTTTCTCTGCTGTTCCCTAGGCCTTGAAACGCCCTTTTGCTACGCCCTTTTCCTCCCCCGGATTTCCTTCTCTCTCGCTCTCTGTACCAAGGGTTTAAATTTGGGCTGCAAATGGCTGAAGCTTGTTGGATGTCGAGGCACAACGGGGCACATGTCTTTAGTACAGTCCTTTGTGTGTGTGTGTTTCCTCGTTGTATCGACTGGACAGCTGTGTAATTTGACGCCGTTTAATCAAATAGTAACACGCGGGGTGTTTATACCGCTGCTTTGTTTCCCCGTGTGTTTTCATAGAGGCTGCCTCCGCCTTCAGTCATATTTACCGTGTTTGATTGATGGCCTGTGCCCGATTACATATTATCCGTCTATGCGCGGTAAGGCTGTGCGTGTGTCGTCTAATAATGTGTATGTAAATTATGACCTTGAGGGGGTGCGGGGGGGGCTTGGGCAAAAGGGGAACCTTTTCCTGCTCTGAACAAAGAGCGGTTTACCCCCCCCCCCTGGCTAGCAGAGAAAAGGGCGCTCACGATTTTTGTTTCATATCGGGGAAATGCTGCGTTATTTTTTTAAATTAATTGCCGTCAACAAAAAGCTCACAACGGCTAGCCTTGCTTTAATAGTAAACGTCACGCGGGTCTTTACAGTGCAGTCTGCGGACGGCTTTAACAACGTCCCCGCATTGTTAACGTGTAGATTGTGGCTTGTGTGACTCCCAATGCATGTCTGCCTCAGTGGCGGCGCATGCACATTTTACGATTGATTAAAACGATCGACACGTGTTCAGGGTGCAGTCCTGCGATATCTCATTGGGGTGGGGGACTGCTGGCTTGAGTACTGTACTCCACCACACCCGACTTTGACCATCGCCTAACCAGTGTAACCCTACCGCACAGTTGGGTAGACAAGGCTGAGGGATTTCATAGACTTGCCCTTTTTTTTTTAAACTACCGTGGCTGGAGATTGAAACGGCGATCATTGCACCCACCTCTGTGCGCTCTCCTGCAGTCCCTTGGGACCTCTGCGTGAAAGGCTCTATATAATTGTTTATTATTATTATTCATTATGGCACCAAGGTGTTGGAAAGTATGAATACATGCCTCCTTTTATAGCGGTTCATTTCATGGCCTGCCGCATCGTGAGATGCCCACAGCACTCCACTTGTCCTTCAGATTCAAACGAACAGCTTAATTCAAGAGTCTTTGAGCGACTGAAAAAGCTTGCTGATTTTTACAAACAGTACGGTCACAACTGATAGTCTTTATCGAAGAAAGTTTATGAAAAACGTGGTCATGTATGTCTTGGTTGCGCTTGGTCATGTGATTTTTTACAGTCTGACGTTATATTTCGACTGCAGACTCCACTGCCCTTATATGCCCCTTTTGTGTGCTATTCCCGCTACAAAAAAAAATCCATGACGTGTATTGTGTGTGGATGATTATCCACATGTAATGAATTGCTGCGTTTGTAAATGGCCGTGCGGGCTAAACTTGGGGAGCTCGATAAGCCTAATGTTCAGAGCTACCGTCACTGAGCCGGGTTGAACAGTGGACAGTTTTAATAGTCATTCGGTAATTTCGTCTGGACATTGGAGAAATGTCATGTTTAATGCTGTAAAATGGACGCTCAACACCCCGTAACTGGCAAGTTTCAGCCGTTTCTTGGTTACAAAGTCCACATTTTATGTGCCCGACGGAAACTACTGTCATCTAACGTGCCCCCTACGTTTTCACGGCTCGGATTCATGGTTGCTATTCAACGCATTTCCGTCGAGCACTCTCCATCTCTGATTCTTCACGCCTGAATATGCCTCCAACGTGGCAGGCGAAACGTCGCGAAGGCAAGGGCTAGAGCCTTCGACATGGCTGGCTATCCAGAAAATAACAGCTTTGAAAAGCAACCAGTAATCTAATGCTTCAAAACTCCGCATACTGTGGCGGGGGCGTAATGTTGGTGCCACGAGTCCTTAACGCTGGACTTGTCCCCCACACCCTGAAAGGGCATTCAGTTTTTGCAACGTGACGCATCCTGCGGAATTAATGGTAGTGTGCAGGGAACCTGGGTTATGCAGGGCGTTGTCTACTACCGTAGCACAACCCGACTTCTGTCTCCATGGCCCTAGCGACTACATGGAACATGCACAACAAAACACCGATAACAGTTTACGTAGTGAAGCTCTGTGTATGAGTTTAGGTCGTGTGAAAAAAGTGTGTAGTGCACCCGTCGATATGTTGGAGAAAACGAGCGAGCACACACACGGCACTTACCTTTAAAGATTGTACCGACGTTTCGCTGAGACTTCCACTCAGCTTCACTATGCAGAACGAACATTGGTCATGAGCCTTCGAGTTATAACAATTTACGTGTTGGCAAACCATCCTGCCCAATAACTGGCGATTTAAGTTGTGTGTTAGTAGACACCAACATGGCTTTTATCTATATTAGCGGGTTTTTTTTTTATATCGGTGCTGCTGCAGTGCTTTTCCAATCTGGGAAATGTCCCAAGGAATAAAAAAAAATGCGAAGCCATCACTTGTAAAATGCCTTGTATGAGCAGCGCTATTTGTGGAAGTGGAAAAGGGGTCTGAGGCAGGAATTATGCAGGGTTTTTTTCTCCTTCCTGAGCACTGTACTTGGCAAATCCCCCCACGTTGTGGTGCACAAATGAAAAGTCTGTTATAAACTGAACATTCCATATGCGGCCTTCAGTTGTCATTTCAAGGCACTGGTTTACGTTCGGTATTGAAGTTGTTTGAAAAATAACTGACGCCGATTGTCATAATCCCTTGGGTTCGGAGGTACAGTAGTCCATGCATGCGAATGCACAATGCCATTTGGTACAATGTGGAAGGAAGGCGCAGTCGCAAGCACAGTTACGTTTGTGCTGCTGACTTTTTTTTTCTCCCCCCTCCACAGCACTGGTGCCTGTTATGTCCTCAAAATGGCCTCAGAGGAAGTGTACCCTTCGATTATGTAACTCCCACACCGCTTTGCCATCGCAGCAGCATAAAGTCGTGTGACGCTGGATGTTAGCCGGGCGGGGTGCAGAAATACCGTTTGAGAGAACTATCTACATTGTATAGAGGGAGGCACTGGATTATGTATGGATCGGTTGGTTAAAGTTTGGCATGCAATTCACGATTCAATTACAGCCTGCCATTTTGAAAGCATTGTTGCCCCCGGATTTCTTTGTTCGGTAAAATGTCTAATATACATGCAGTGCTTTTAGTTGAATGGGCAGAAGGGGAAAGCCGATTTTAATTGGATGGGTGTACCGATATTAATGCAGTGGGGTTTAGATAGTCTGTTCGGAACAACCATCCGTAAGGCAGCAGGTAATTTGTAGATATTTTTCGTGACGGTGCGTGGATTTTCTGAATTGGCCACCGTTAAAATATGGACTGCATTGGCCGAGGAATGACTGCAAAGTGTGGGATCCAGACACACAAGGTGCCATGGCTCTTCCTGCCAAAACGTATCTGCTGCATAGACTATTTCATGGTGGAAGTGCCTGGCGTTTATCGGCTCATAATTATTCTGACAGCGATAAGATAATCGCAGCGCAAGTGTTCGGCACTGCATAGCAATGTAACGGTTTTTAAAAATTGCTCGGTATGTGCATATGAACACTCGACAATACAGCCGCATATTTGGCTGCGGAGGCATTGCCTTCACCACCATTCCGTTATTTAACTGAGCAAGGGAAGGTGGCTCAACTTGTTACACACACGTTGCCAATGATTTCCCATTGATATGGGTGTGACTAAACACGTGTTCAAAGCAATGCTGAGGGGGTTCCTGTGCTGTCTGATGCTCTTTTAGGTATTACGTCAGCGAGTTGTCTTGTGCTGCGTGTCACAAGCGTATTACGTCAGCGAGTTGTGCTGCGTGTCACAAGCGTAACGTAGGGCATTCTTGCAGTGATGGGGAAAGTAAACATTGGCAGATGATGGTTATTAAGTGCTTAACTGCTATTGCAACTCAAAGCACTGTACACAACGGTAGTAACACCCGCGAACAGAACTTTATGGGGTAAGGATAGCTAAAATAATGTTTTTGGAGATGAATAAGAACGGTAACGCAACCCTATCTGTGTTAACCCATAAGGCTGGGCGAGAGACTGAAACCCAACATCCTTGCTCGTCTTATAGCATTTCAGCGGCAAAGGCAGAGTTATTATAAAATGCTCAATGATCCTAATGTCGCTTCTCTTATCTGCCATTTCTCATCCACAATGTTCTTGCATCATTGCAAAAATAGGATTTTTTCTTTTTTTTTAAATGACCTATTGGTCATCATTTGGCCTGTAACTATTAGACGAATTGTCAAAAACAGGGATTTCAACTCAACAGTTAAGTCCTTTTTTTTCTCTTATGAACCTGTAAAATTATGTAAAAATAAAACCAATTGATTCTTAGATGCAAAATGGAATGCATGTATTGTGAACACAAGCATATATTTTCATCAATCTGTGCATTGGAACATACCTGGTCATTTATAATCCGCAATAGAAGTGATTATATTGTGCTATTTTCTCTTTAATGTCATTGTGCATTTTATGAGGGATGGTGCCAGGTGTTTAAAGACCCCGTTGGATTCTTCCACAAGAGTATGATGCTCTTGTGGTTTGATGTCTGTCCACATTCCAGATTTGAAAATAACCTGCATTTAATATTTATCAAACCTCCCCTGTGTGACTTTGCTTTCCCAGGCATTTGTCAAAACATCTTGAGTCTGTCAGGTTATTGGCTGAAGTTTATCATTTTGAATTATTAACGTTTACCTTGTACCCTGATTCAGTTAAGTTTTAGAACTCTGATTGTAAATAAAGGTATCTTATGCTTGGCTGAAGAAATTTTCAGTGAAAATGACCATATTTTCACTTTGGACTGGAAGTACTTAAGCGGAAATCATTCTTGTTTGTAAAAAAATAATAATTTGAAGAATTTGTTGAGGCAGCGGTTGAAGTGGGCCCTCCTTTTGGTTGAGCGGCAGACTAGACCATGTGACATTTTGTGAGTTATGGGCCTTTCCTTCGGTGCAGGAATGCTACGTGTCCTTGCTGGCAATAACTCCAGCCACCCTTGGCATTTCCAATTCACGGGCTGGGTGGGTTTGTGTAGCATTTAGCCGCAATCGTCCAACTCTGCCGCAGATGCAATGCAATTTGGTTTTATGTGGCTATGGTTAACATTCTATTGCACCTCCCGAGTGGTTAATGGACTCGTGCCAAAGTAATGGATAATAGAGAAAGATGTTGGATATAAATGGGCTAAATATCAAAGATTACTACTTGATAATAGAGGGGGTTGTAAAAATTAGCAAGCCATATAAAATTTAAGTTCATTACTTCATAACTTCATATGCATAGTTAGAATTGTACGTTTCAAAAGCAGGGGAAAGGCTGCACAGGCCCACAGGGAATGACGGGCAGTAGGCCTGTAATGATGCTGCACTTATTATCAGTTTTTACATGCACGCTACATCATGTGTTAATACTACATTTAGGCTAACGGTCAACATTGCTACAAAGATGACAACAAATTCTAAGGATATAGTTTTAAGGAGTCAAAAGAAGACCTAATTCCAGGACCAAATGGCGACCCTGAATTGTTAAATCCTAAAAGCGCTGCGTAATCGCTTGGTGGGCAACGAGCAAATGTAGCGTGGGCACACTTGACCATTTAGAATAGTGACACTTTAACGTGGGGGGGGGGGAAGTAATAATAATTGCTAAAATCTTGCGTTGCCATACTAACATTCCTTCTGTGGTTACTGAATGGGCCTGTTTTCGGTAAAAGGACGTACTGTATATTTTTGCCATACCCCCTCTTTGCTCAAAGCATTACGTATTTATGGCGAACAGCGGTTTCTCGCACTTGCCCTCTCTATTCCACATGCAAGAGCTAAGCGGGAACATCTGATGTTTCAACGTTTCCTGTAGCAGGTGTGACAAATTAAGGCTGCTTCAGACAGGACACATGCTACAGTTGACATCAAAGTTTAGTTTGAATATGCTGTAGGTTGTGTGGCTAATGTCCGATTTTGAGGTATGACTCGACATTTTCGTTTTAATGTTTTGCCATTTTACAATTTTGTTTGATGCCAAAGCCACACCACATTATTATTGGAAGGCCCAGAAGTGTAAATTCCCTTTGCTATCTGTTAGCTCCTGTCTTATCATGCCACTACAGTGTCCTCTCCAGCTGTATGGATGAATAAAACCTCTCGCACTGTAAACCTGGAATAAAGCAGAGCCGGACTTGGATGGGTTTTTTCCTTAAAACCAGATGAGGAGCCTGGTTATTACCAGACTGTTTGCAACGCCAAACCTTAATAATACATTTTCTTTGCAGACAGTTATGGTGGAACTGAAACCACCGGTGTAACGTCAGTTGAGGGAGGGTCTAACAACGCAAGCTGCTGATTTTTGACACGGCCTGCTTGAGCGCACCGATAAGGCCATAGCTTGAGCTTTGAAGTCCGCTTGCTGTTGAATTGAGCCATTGTGAGGCGCTGTTTACGTCTTTCCCTGGCCGTTGCGTGACATTTTTGAGGGCATAGGCTGGAATGCGCCTAACCCAATTTGGAGGCCGTGTTGTTTTTTTGAGCCCAGGGATTAATGGAGAACCTCGTTGACGCTGCTCCTGAGTGTACTGTAGCGTGTCTCGGGCGCCTTACAACATCCAGATGGTGTCTGAGGCCCCCCCTGCACTCCGTTGCGTCTCGCACTGTCGAACGGCTGAGAACGTGTAACGCATGTTTATTTGCTATCGATTTAAGGGAGAGAGGGGGGGGGGAAAAATGCAACACAACTACAGCTATTGTGTAAAACCACCGTGACCAGGTTGTATAAGGAAGTGTTGGCTACACGTATCCTCAAGCAGGTTGGCCTTTATGTTACCGTGTGCTTTGGCGGTGAATTATTTACGGCCGAAACAGTTGTGCATATTGCTGGTGTGAAGCTCTTTTGGCTCAGATGGGTTTATGTTTTACTACGGAACGTTCTGGCAACTCCTGCTTAGAGGCCTGGTAGCATTGCGGTCTTGTAAATGCGGTGCAATATCCGCATTGACGACCGTCTTATTTGCAGCCACCCGACTGACGGTTATAATAATAATACTGTGGTGTGGGTGGAGCAAGGCTGCCCACCCCCCCACTGAGAACTAAAATGTATTAACTAAGTTTCTGTTTACACTTTGGACGACTTGCCATTCGCTAAACTAGATGGCTGTGAGGAGATTCTGTTGGCGTAAGTACATGGCCAGCATTGCTGAGATCCCTGCCGGGTTCAAATTTCAGACACCTTTCTGAAAACCGAGCAGTTGGCGAATATAGCATGTTGATGTTCTCTACCCGGTCAACAATGGCGACGCAGAATCCTCTTTTTAGCACCTTTTGATTTTATGCACTAATCCGTTAAGCCAAGCTGTAAGGATGTATTTTGTCAGACTGACCAAACACTTCCCAGTGTGTGGTGTGAGTGACGGCCTCTGCCATTTATGGGCAGTTCCGCATTGTGATGCGTTGTGCTGATGTTTGTAGGGGAATAGGGAAATGTTTACACTACCCAAATACCGACGGCATATTTTTGATGGTGGAAAGAATGCACATGCAATAAAGTGAGTTCGTTGAACCTTAAAAGCATAATTTTGTCCACAAATAGTGGGCTTAAATGAAAGCCCAACTGTGAGGGCACTTGCTGCAGACAACTCTCTCAAAACACATTATCGCAAATTGTCACATTTGTGAATCAACGACCCTCGGGTGAAAGGCGCTATATAAATTTATATTATTATTAAGAGCTAGACAGTGTATTCATTTCCATACTGTAGCAGATGGCACACTGATAATGCCACGGTTGGAATTTCAGCTATGGATTTTTTTACAAACGAATTCAACGCGGTATTCTTTCAGCGTGCATTAGATATTTTCTGCGCCTAACCTGAAGGCAAACGATAACAGGGTGGGAAAATATGACTTGCGTGCTTCCGATAGGGCATCAAACCGAGGAGATTGAGCAATGCAATCCGTTCGTGTGCAGGTGCCGTGCGTTATCCGCTTCAAATTTACAGTTTCCTAGCGCCTCTTGTTGTCTCTGAACGAATAATACTTTCGACATCAAACGAATGTTGTGTGTGTTATAAGTTGTAAGTTTAATGAAGTGACTGCCATCTTGGGGGACGCTGGCAGATTTTTGCCGCTCTTAAGATTGCCAGTTTCACGACCTTTCATTGTATTCGAAGCAGCCTTAATCATTTAATTTGTGTTGCTTTGGTGTTTTTTTTCTGTCGTTGTTGACATGCCATTCTCTCCGCGGCCCTTGCGCAGCGCTTTGTGACCCCTCGAGTGAAAGGCGCTATATAAATCGCTATTATTATTAATGTAATTGGTGCACTGCAGGTTTGTGAGGGGCTGGTTAGTTTGGCGGATACCTCAGTCCAGCAGCGGATTGACCCCGGGCTGTCACCGACGATCTCTTCGCAGGCTTCGGGAGTGCTCGTATCCGACGACGTCGTCCAGGTGTTCAACAACATGAAGGTGCGCAAGTCATCGACGCCCGAGGAGGTTAAGAAGCGGAAGAAGGCGGTGCTGTTCTGCATCAGCCCGGACATGCGGCACATTATCGCCGAGGAAGGCAAGGAGATCCTGGTGGGCGATGTCGGCGAGAAGGTCAAGGACCCCTACGATACCTTCGTCAAGCTGCTGCCCAAGGACGACTGCCGCTACGCGCTCTACGACGCCACCTACGAGACGCGCGAGACCAAGAAGGAGGACCTGGTTTTCATCTTTTGGTCAGTCCCTGTTTTTACGTGTCGCTCTTGACGGTGCGGTGTCTTGATGTTTTCATGTTCGTGTTTTGTCTATGTCTTCATCAAGAAACAAATTCCAGCCGTCGGGGTATCTGCTGGTCATTTGCATAACGGCGGTAACAACACCGGGATTCTGAGAGAAACGGAATTTCGAGCCCCTATATGGCAGAATTGAAAAATAAAGTTGAATTTAGTTATTGCTATGTCACGCTCGTGGGCCAGGGTCGCTGCCTGCTTTTTTTTAACCCTCGTTTTGAGGTAGCTGATTTGTGAAATTTGTTAATTTTTGTTGTCGTTGACTGGTGCAGCTTTGTCGTTCTTCCATCTTGTAGGGTTGAGATATTCTTCCTTTTCATAGGAGCTTTTGTACATCCCTTTTCTTTAAAAGCAACAAATTGAGGTTCATTTTCTTTGGGTTTGTCAGTCGCCTTGTGGTTTATTTTCTGCCCTGTTTTTTTTTATTAGATTGCGTTTCCTCTGTCTTTTGTTTTAAGCATGTTTTTCTTACCACTGTGTGGCTTTGTTAGCCTGACTGTCCTGACCTTTTTAAGACTTTTAAAGATTAGGATGTGGCATGGACAAACCCTCCTTTTAAAAATAAAAGTTAAAAAAAATCTTACATAGCCTGATAAATTGTACCTTCCAACTGAATGTAAGTAACTGTGTTTTCTCCTTGGATTTTTAAGGCATTGCCTCAGTTCATTACAGTCTTATTGAATAATCAATTATCTGCCATTGGAGTACATGTAAAATCGATGTTGGCTGCAAGGGTTTACATTAAACAATCGGAGAACAGATGTGAGTTAGGAATTGATTCTTACCGTGCAGTGCGCGTGTTTTAAGCCCAAGTCTTAATCGTTGATTTCATGCGTACCAACTTGCAGGGTGTACGATTATCTCAAGGCTGGAGCTTAATGTCGCGGCACAACCCTGTGCCCAAGGCTACTTGCGTCCGATGTAATGACGTTGAAAAGTCTGCTTGGAAACAGTTGCGGCTCACATGGAAAACGTTGAAACCTAAGCCTTAGTCATAGAGGGTGTCGTAATAATAAAATGGCTGCTTTCAGCACACGATCAACTGGGGTGCATGTGTGCATCCTGTTGCCGTTGGTTAAGCTGCTGCGGCAGCATTTAACAATCAATTATTTTAAGTACTGTTAGCCGTTATTGCCAGGCCAGAGGACTTTGGAGTCAATTCAGGCGCGTGCGTTGGTGCAAGGTTGTTCCGTCTCCACTTATATTTTTTGTAATAATTTTACTGCTTTGCGGTATTTGTAAAAAAAAAAGCGCCACATTGACACTTGTGCTAGAGCTCGGCTGATTATTAGCAGTCGTGTTTAGCGCATTGCGCTTCTAGCCTAGCTGTTTTCACCAGTTTTGTCGTAAGAGCGACCAAATTTGTGAAGGTGGGAAGCCAGCTGCTCACTTTAGCTCTGCTCTCTTTAGGTTTACGTCTGGTCTCATTGTAGTGGTGGAACCTATTTCCTCTGTTCATAATGTACATTTCAGTGACAATATATTTCTGTCCGTTGTTTGGGTGTGCCCCCTTAAGTCAAAGTCCATTGTGCCAACGATGTGACTAGGAAATAAAATATTCTTTATCTACCCTTGTTTGACTTAAGCTTTTTGGTGGCTACCCATTCCAAATCCCGTCTTTTTCAGACAGTTTTTTCCACTGATTTAATAATTGTCGCAGCACTGAATTCGACACACGACTCTCCATAAATAAAACCCATCGTGCCGTGGTGAATGTCAATCCTAGATTACTTCAACTGAATGGAATTCACTGGCTGATCCTCTGCTTCACCCGCATTTGCCAGCCGCCATTTTAAACTATTGCCTCACTGCTGCCATCTGTTGGAGACTAACGTGCAAGTTATTGGGATAAGACGTGCAGTCAGTCGTGTAAGTTAAGGTGCTGTTTAATAACTGTTCTCGCACTGCAGTTCCAAGACACAATATTAGTTGGGGTTTTTCTGTCGTTGTTGACATGCCGTTCTCTCCACGGCCCTTGTGCAGCGCTTCGTGACCCTCGGGTGAAAGGCGCTCTATAAAATGTTATTATTATAAATATAGGGTTTTTTTTAATGACGTTTCAGTAGAAAATGTGCGTGTGAACTTGGCTCCAGCCTCCTGATGATAAAGTTAACATACAGTAGATGATTACGTGGTTATTGAATGCCAATTTGGTAAAGACTTAAATAGTTGAAGGCTGCAGTCACCGTTAGTTACTTATTTATTGTTAATCACCGTTAAACTACTTGGTAAGGTGCTAAAAGCAATAAAGCTAAATAGATGACATTTGTGAAACACAGTGGCGTCTCAAAGGGAGACTTGCGCCAAAAAATACTTTCACTATACAGATAACGCCCAGATTAAGTTTATGGGTCGTGGACACAATTATGAGGCTTTGTAATATGAAACAATAAGTCTTTTTAAAGCCCACTATAACCGTCACGAAGTGATAAATTCAAAAATAATTAAGCTTACCGCCCTGGTGCTCCTGTAGCGCTGCTCTTCCAATCACATCATAGGTTTATTTAGAATAACAGTTTGTGGCTGGATATTTTTTAAAATCTCGATGTATTAAATTTCGGAAAGGCATTGGAAATCATCTTGCTGTCACAAGGAGTGAAGGACTTGTCCTTTATAAAAGTGAGCTTTCAGTGAATGTGCTAACGTGTTAGCGGCCCAGCTTTTTCAAAGGCTTGTCTGGCATACATGGCTTGGGGCTGTCGTGGTGTTAATTACAATGCCTGCTTATTCTGAAGTAATGTTATTTTCTCTGATCTTTCATCCTCGTGTGTGTTTTTTCTGCCGCCGTTACCAGGGCTCCCGATGGGGCTCCACTCAAGAGCAAAATGGTCTACGCCAGCTCCAAAGAAGCGATCAAGAAGAAGTTTACGGGTAATGTGAACGAGCAGGCTTTTTGAATGTAATAGGATCTCGTGTGCCACTG
>JAZEWU010000054.1:1046984-1078998 GCA_036362915.1 Geotria australis | reverse complement strand
GAAAATCGTCACTGGTGTTGGCCGTGAGCGGGATTCGAACTCGGGTCGCCAGATTCGTAGCCCAGTGCGCTAACCACTGGGCTACCGCTCCCCAACATCCTGGCACGACAGCATTGAGCCGCATCAGTAGTCCTAGCCGGAGGACTTGAAAGCTTTACAGAACAAGTGAGTCTTGAGACGAGATTTGAAGATGGTCAAGCCTATACGGTGGGATCTTTGCGTTTGTCGCGTTCACCCCCACCCGCGCAGGGTAAGATTCCTGCTGGGCGGCCGCCACGGCGAGTTCCGCTTCCTGCCGCCGCTGGGCTACGCGCCGTGCTTCGAGGCGCTGCTGCCCCGCGAGCGGATGCGCGTGGAGCCCATCAAGGAGTACAAGCACGACCACGACGGCGTGCGGGACCTCCTGGGGCCCACATTCTCGCTCAAGCAGGACGCCTTCACGCCCGTGCCCGTCGACACCACGCAGGTGCGGGCTCCCGCCCCCCCCCTCTCTCGTCGCGTATTCGCTCGCTCGCCAGCTGCCTGGGCGGCAAGGTGGCGCAGCGGTAACATCTGCGCCTCACAGCAAGAAGGACCCGGGTTCGAATCTCGGCTTGGGCGCCTTTCTGTGTGGATCCGTAGTGAAGCTCTGTTTATGAGTTTAGGTCATGTGAAAAAGTGTGTAAGTGTTGTGCACCCGTCGATATGTTGGAGAAAACGAGCGAGCACACACAGCACTTACCTTCAAAGATGGTACCGACGTTTCGCTGAGACTTCCACTCAGCTTCATCAGGGTGTGACTTAAACTCAGAAACAGAGCTTCAATATGAATAACATTTGTCATGAAAGCCTTCGATGAATTTCTGTGTGGAGTTTGTGTGTTCTCTCCCCCTGTTCTGCGTGGGTTTCCTCCGGGCTCTCCGGGTTTCCTCCCACAACTTAAAAATACCCTCATTAATTATTTGACCGATAACATCATAATATATAGGAAGCAGTGTGTGGCAATATGGCGCCGGCAAAACAAGTTAAGCAAAGCTTAGCTTAACTTGCAAATATAAAAAAAATGTTTTTTTTAATCCTAGTCTTTTAAAACCCTTGTTGGTGTGTTCCAGTCCATGTATATGCCAACACCGGGGTCTAAGAGAAACGGCATTTCGATCCTCTATATGTCCTGTACATATGGCAGAATTGACACCAAAGTTGAACCGAATGATAATTGTCGTCGTCGTACACAGATTGTCCTCCCGCCGAATCTGGAGCGGATCCGAGACAAGCTGGCGGAGAACATTCACGAGCTGTGGGCCACGACCAAGATCGAGATCGGATGGACCTACGCGACCGTGAGCGCGGCGCACACACGCACACACGCTTCCCCGTTCAGATGATGACGATGATTCACGCGATCTTCGTTAAATTAATCGACGGTTTTGTTTGGGAACTTGTGGGGAGATCGCACTATCGGGGGGGGGGGGCGAGTCTAGTAGCAATTGCCGGGTCACCCCGACATGGGCTGCGAGGGATTAGGGGGACCGCGATCCGTGACGTCTCTCGTCTCAAGCCAATCGTCATCAATTCGCATGTTTGTTGTGTCAATGCAGGAGTCCCGTAAAGAGATTGCAAGCTTCACTGGTTATTTTTCTGCTGTAATAACAAACATCTATCTATCTAATCGTTGCCTGCGCAGGCCAGGGATGACAACCGGCGCCTGCATCCGTGCCTCGTCGATTTCCACAAGCTGCCCGAGCCGGAGCGCAACTACAACCTGCAAATGTCAACCGAGACCCTCAAGTGAGTCTCGACTCTCGTGGTGTCTAGAGTTGATATCTGAGGCCTGTCCTGAGGCTGTTCGAGCCCCGCCTCGGGCGCCTTTCTGCGGTGCCGTTTGTGTGTTCTTTCCCCCTATTCTGCGTGGGTTTCCTCCCGGTTCTCCGGTTTCCTCCCCCAACTAGTGTGGAGTTTGTGTGTTCTCTCGACCATGCCCTGCGTGGGTTTCCTCCCGGTTCTGCGGTTGTGGTCCCGTAACTCGAAAAAGACACCGAAAGACAAGCCACTCGCCAACAGCACTTAACCCCGCAGTCTGTTAAGGCTACACGGGTGACCTTTGTCTTTGTGTTTGGTGCCCGCGCAGGACACTGCTGGCGCTCGGGTGCCACGTGGGCATGGGGGACGAGCAAGCCGAGTCGAAGCTCAAGCGCCTGCGGCTGCCACGCAAGTAACCGTCGCACCGTCGCACCGTTGATCGCGACTCCCCTCGCGACAGTGTCGGTCTTTGAGAATCGCTCTCCGTAGCTGCTCTTTCGGGATAGCCGTGTCGAGTGTTACTTCTCTCTCCTTCGCAACGTTTTGCTTCCCAAGTTGGAAGCGTCATCGGTCTGTTCTGAACGCATGCAGGCTGTTCCAGGTCGTGGGTGCCGCGACCGAGAATCGGCGTCGCGCGAAGGTTGTGCGTGACCGCGGTGTGCGGAGTAGGTGCCGTGATGAGCTGCGTCGAGTGCGGGAAAACTAAGTTACTTTCACCCTTTCTTTGCCCGCTCACGTTGTGACCCGCTTAGCTACTCGATGGAGAGCGGCTACAAGCCGGCGCCCTTCGACCTGAACCACGTGAAGCTGACGGCCGGCCAGGAGGCGATGGTGGACAAGCTGGCGGAGAACGCTCACAACGTGTGGGCCCGAGACCGCATCCGACAGGGGTGGACCTACGGCATCCAGCAGGCGAGTCCCGGCAACGCGCATCCGCTTCGCAAACCTCCCCTACTCACGTCGGGGATCGTAGCGATGACTGGCGGAGTAACGGGGCGGCACGGTGGCGCAGCGAGTAGCGCTGCAGCCTCCACGCTCTCTCCTACCGCTGAGCTTTCCAGCTATCTGGCTATCTCCACTCGCTGCTCTCCACTACACGGCTATCTGTGTCTGAGTTCGATTCCCGGCTCGGGCGTCTTTCCGTGTAGAGTGCGTGGGTGTTTTGCCAGACACTCCGGTTGCCTCCCAAAGTCCGAAGACATGCCGCTGTCTAGGTAAATTTTCCTGCTGACTAAATTGCCCCCTGTGCCCTGCGATGGACTGGCGTCCCATCCTGGGTATAGCACCGCGACGACTCTACAACATTAAGCGGGTTACCGCGACAACAAACCAACAGACTTATATTTCAAAGCGAAAACAAAGTGGGCGATCGCAATGTCGCTTGCTCTTGTCGCGCGACTTCATAAACCGACCTGCGCCGGCTCCCCCGCCGACCCGCGATGACCCGACGCAGGACATCAAGAATAAGCGGAACCCGCGGCTCATCCCGTACGCGCTGCTCGACGAGCGCACCAAGAAGTCGAACAAGGACAGCCTCCGCGAGGCCGTGCGCACGCTCATCGGATGCGGCTACGTCATCGAGCCGCCCGACCAGGACCCCGGTGAGTGCTTTTAACGCGAATGGCTTTCGTGACCAATGTTAACTGTAGTTAGAGCTGGGGACCAAAGTAGAAGCGTTCACGCCGCGTTCCCTGTCATAGGCCAAACATCAACTGGATTATCTTCAATACAATTTAACCGATATTTAATTATTCATTACGGGCCGCGCAAAACGTATCGCCGGGCCCGACGTATCCCGCGGGCCGTACGCCGCGCTCCGTCGCCCTCGAATCCCTCCGCCGAGCGCGACGCTCGCGGGCGCGTCGCGCTGACGAGCGTCGTCCCGCTGCCGTCGCCCGCAGCGCTTCTGGCCGAGACGGCGGGCAGCAGCCACCCGGACAAGATGCGCATCTTCCGCGCGGAGAAGTCGTACGCGGTGACGGCGGGGAAGTGGTACTTCGAGTTCGAGGCGGTGACCGCCGGGGACATGCGTGTCGGCTGGGCCAGGCCGGACGTCCCCTCGGGGCACGAGCTCGGCGCCGACGAGGAGGCCTTCGTTTTCGACGGATTCAGGGTAAAGGATCGTCGCGCGGGCCCTTGTTTGTCGCGAAGGCGGTTCGGATCCGCTGGTGGTCGGTATTCGTATTGTTGCAGATATGTATGTTTTATAAAACCTGAACTCGAAACGCCATATTTAGTGTTATCCTGTAAACTGCATGTGATATACCGTATACTGCCATTAAATAGTATGTTACGGGAGCACGGAAACCCGGGACCACCTCAGAGTAGAGTCGCTGCTTCTTCGGATTAAGAGGAGCCAGTTGAGATGGTTCGGGCATCTGGTAAGGATGCCCCCTGGAAGGCTCACCCGAGAAGTCTACCAGGCACGGCCCACTGGGCAGAGACCTAGAGGCTGACCCAGGACACGCTGGAGGTATAATATCCTTCGACTCCTGGGAATGCCTGGGAATCCCCACCGAAGAAGAGCTGCAATCTGTTGCTGAGCAAAGGGATGTCTGGTCCACTCTCCTTGGACTGCTGCCACCGCGACCCTCACCAGGACAAGCGGTTTAGAAAATGGATGGATGGGAGCTTGTTTGTTAGCACGAGCGATCTTAAGTCGGACGTTCGTAAGTCGAGGACCGCCTGCCTACGCAGCAATGTCCCAGCGCCGGCTGGTCGTGGTTTGAGCCGTTCCCTCCCGTTCCCCCGCTTGTGCTGGCGACGCAGGCTCAGCGATGGCACCAGGGCAGCGAGCACTTTGGCCGCGGGTGGCTGGCCGGTGACATCGTGGGGTGCCTCATCGACCTCAACGACCGCTGCATGATGTTCACCATCAACGGAGAGGTGCTGCTCAACGACTCGGGTTCCGAGCTCGCCTTCCGGGACTTCGAGATCACCGAAGGCAAGGATTGTCCCCTCGATGGGGGACGGCACTCTGTCACTTCTCGCCCCACTGCCACTGACATCGTGCCTCTCCCTGTATAAGACCCACATCCGGAAGAGTGATGGCTGGCAAGGAGCCTGAATGAGCTGGTTGCAATCATCAATGAAATGTTGTGCTCTATTGTAAATGTTGTGGGTTTGTTTTGGCACACACCGTTGTGCTGCTCATATATAACACACCGGCATGGCGCTCTCTAACACACCGGTGTGATTCTCTCCAACCTCACTGATCGGCCGTGTCAGATGGAGGAGGGTTTATAACACTTACTCTTACGTGACCCAACGCAAACGTACTTTATCATGTACTGAGAGTGACATTCGGCACTTGACCGCCAAAGCTATACTTTGTAATTTTCCGAGACAACTCTTTCGCCGAATCCATCTCCGAACCAAATTGAAAGCGACTGCTTTCGAACCCCTACCGACTACGCTCGAAACCGTTGCGAGCGTTTGGCATCGCCTCTCCGCCGGCGCCCGTTAACCCTCGTCGTTCCGCGCCGCGCCCTCGTCACCAGGCTTCATACCCGTGTGCAGCGTGGGCATGAGCCAAGTGGGGAGACTGAACTTCGGGCGCGAAGCCTCCACCTTCAAGTTCTTCACCATCTGCGGCCTCCAGGAGGGCTTCGAGCCATTCGCCGTCAACATGCACCGCGACGTGCCCATGTGGTACACCAAGCGGCTGCCGCAGTTCCTGCCGGTGCCGGACAACCACGAGCATTACGAGGTGCGACCCGGCGACACGGACGAGGAGCTCGCGTTAAACCGCGATCGGCGCCTCTCGCCATACGCTTGCTTGCTGTTGTTGTTGTTATAATAATAATGATGCAATATGTAACGCGCGGCACGTATTCGTTCAATGTCGGAGGTGTTAAGTCGAAAAGAGAACGACTCGGAGGCGTAGCGATGGAAACCGCAGAGAGGCAGGGGAGAGAGGGGGGAGAAGGCAGCCATGCGGTTTGCCGGCGCCAACATTTCGCCAGACGCTGCGTCCTATATATTATGATGTTATCGGCCAATTAATGAATGAGTGTTTGGTAGGGCGCAGGTGGGAAGGTCGGTTACTATAGCCAAGCAGGGACACCCGTCCAATCACAGGGCATGGGGGGAAATTTAGTCAGCAGGCCAGTTAACGCAGGCAGCAGCAGCAACAGAGAGGGGCGCACGTAGCGGGAATCAAACCACCTCGGGCAGGACCTTCTCTCTCCGCGGCACCGCTGACCGCCACACATCCACCGTGATCAGTCACAACACGTCGTACAGTGGCGGCTGTCAACTAAACCCGCCGTCCGCTGTCTCCGACGCGCAGGTCACGCGGATCGACGGCACGGTGGACAGCCCGCCGTGCCTGAAGGTGACGCACAAGACGTTCGGCACGCAGAACAGCAACAACGACCTGATGTTCTTCCGGCTGAGCATGCCGGTGGAGTGCTACGAGGACTACAAGCCGCAGCTCGCCGGCCACCTCAACTCGCTCATGCAGGAGGAGGAGGTGGACATCGACATCGACTCCGAGTTCGAGGTGCTCAAGAAGACGGCCGCCCGCGGGAACCTGCCCGCGTTCCCGCTCGGCGCGTCGGGGACCCTCGGGGGTGACAAGGACGCCGCCGCGGCCGCCGCCGCCGCTTTGGCCGCGGCCGGAGGGCCGGGTGGTGGCCTGGCGCCGCCACCCGGGGGGCCCGGTGTGGGGGCCGGAGGAGCGTCGGCAGGGGGGTCGTCGCTCGCGCCGCCGACGCCGACGCCGACCCCGGAGTCGAGCGGCAGCAACAACAAGGACGCGGCGCAGGAGAAGACGTCGCGGCTCAAGCCCAAGTGCGTCGCGCCGCGCCCCCCGTCCCGCTCGCTCGGTTTTTCAACCAGTGTGCTGATTTGGTTCGAAGGCTTTCATCTTCTTCTTTGCGATTCTTCGAAGCACGATGGTCAGCCTCTGGACATCGTTGTCTTTCAGCTCGGCCTCGAAGTGTTTGGTAGAATTCGCAGGCAATACCAAGTACTACCTGAAAGGGATCGCGACGTGAACGCTTCTACCTTGACCCCCGAAGGCTTTCATGACCGATAGTGAAAGGCGCTATATAAAATGGTATTATTATTATTATTAAGGGTTTAGGTCACGTGAAAAGGTTATGCAAGTGTGGTGTGACCGTCGATATGTTGGAAAAAACGACTGGACACACAAACACTTGCCTTTAAAAGTAGTTCTCGACGTTTCGCTGAAGGTTGCTTTCAGCTTCATCAGGAGAGAGTGAGTGGTCTGTGGATAGTGTGCTGATGTACAGTATTCGCGGCTCGGTTTGTGACGCTTGCTCTTCAATTCAATTAAATTTCAATTCAACTTTATTGTCACTTCTGCCATATGTACAGGACATATAGAGGATCGGAGTTCCGTTTCTCTCAGACCCCGGTGTTGGCATTGTTGTTTCGGGATAGCCGTGTTACTGAGCGCTCTCTCTCGCTCCCCCTCGTGACATTTTGCATCCCGCGTTGGAAGCATCATCAGGCGTTGGAAACATCATCAGGTGTTGATGATGCTGTCAACGTGGGAGGCGAAACGTCGCGAGGGGGAGATGGAGATCACTCAGTGGCACGGTTTATCCCGAAAGAACAGCTCTGAAGAGCAACCATCGTGAATCGAGCCGTGAAAACCTACATCGATACATTCCTTCATTTACCATCAGCACGTTTTGCCCGACAAGTAAAAACGCACGGGGTGTCCATAACAGTTTCACGCGTTAGAACGGGGTACGAGTGCTGCCTTATCGCCGCTCCACTGCTGGATGGGCTGTCGCAGCGCTGTGCGGGTAGCGACGGTGAGGCGCGGCGGCCTCCGGTCGATCGCGGATCTGATCGTTGTTCCCGTCGTCGGCGCACCAGGTTCCTGATGCGCCGGGGGAAAGTGTCGCAAGCGCAGGCGCCCGTGGCACCGCCGCTGCCCGTCCACACGCGCCTCCAGGAGGAGGTGCTGCCCGATGACCGCGACGACATGGAGACGCTCATGAGGACAACGCTGGTTCGTCGTGACCCCCCGTGACCCCCCGTGACCCCCCCCCCCCTTCCCTCCCACTCCCACCGGCACTGACGACCCAGAAAGCCGTGTGTGGTGGGGTCAAGTGTGGGCTCTCCCTTCCATCCATCCATCCATTTTCTAAACCACTTGTCCTGGTGAGGGTCGCGGTGGCAGCAGTCCAAGGAGAGTGGACCAGATATCCCTTTCCTCAGCAACAGATTCCAGCTCTTCCTGGGGGATGCCCACGCGTTCCCAGGTCAGCCGAAGGATATAATCCCTCGAGCGTGTCCTGGGTCGGCCTCTAGGTCTTGAGAAGGGCAAAATATCACCTAGAGGCGGCGTTCGCAACCGGTGGGTGTCGCGACCCGTCAGTGGGCTGCGAGCGGCGCGTTAGTGGTCCGTGCAGACCAGACCCGAGTGGGCCAAGTGGGCCTTGAGGTGTGAAAGTTTGAGAACCCCTTGACTAGAGGAGCTGCTTTCCAGTGGAGGCATGAGCCAGATATTGCTGCACATAGTAGCACTTGCTGACTGTGCATAGGGAGCGGATTGGCACGGCAGGGAGCACAGGTGGTGCCCCGGCTGCTATCTCAGTCAGTCAGCTCATGGCACTTGGCTCTGTCCAGTTATCTCCTGTCAGCGAGCCTTCGACACTTTGTGTGACAGACTCAATTCGTTAAAGACAATTCTGGCCACCTTTGTGTTTTGATAATTGCTTTCCAAAGCTGTTCTTTCGGGATAGCAGTGTCGAGCGTTCCTTCGACGTATCGCCTCCCACGTTGGGACGCATCCTCAGGCGTGGGAGACAAAACATCGAGGGAAAGCTCGACACGGCTATCCCGAAATAACCGCTTTGGAGAGCAATTCTCGGTACGTCGAGCCGTGACGAACCTACATCAGTACCTGTGTCTGTTTCCGTTTTTCTGCTCGGCGAGCAGTACTACTACTCGGTGAAGATCTTCCCCGGTCAGGAGCCCACGGGGGTGTGGGTCGGCTGGGTGACTCCCGACTTCCACCAGTACGGCAAGACCTTTGACCTGGAGAAGGTGCGCAGCGTGATGGTGACGCTCGGGGACGACAAGGGAAAGGTCAACACCAGGTAGGTCTTCCAGCTTCCGGCTTCGGCGAATGATAATGCAGTAAAACCTAGATTTAACGGACTAATAGAACGGAAAGTGTGTCCGGAATTCCGTTAAATCCGGGTGTTTATATGACAACGATTTTCAATACAGTAATGACGGTATCTTATAACAACCTATATGTTATAAAAACCGTTAAACAGGGTAATACATGCGGTTTCTCACGCCTCTGAGTTGTTCTCCGCTCTCTTCAACAGCGAAGAGAGTTCCGCGCATTTAAAATGCGTATATTTTTTTTTACTATAATTGCGACGGCTGGAGCGGAACACTGACTGTTGGGGCTATGAATAATAATAATAATAACATCTCACCCCCCTGGCCCCCTCCACTTCTGCACCCATAACCTCCAACGTCATCAGCATCAAGCGCAGCAACTGCTTCATGACGTGGTGCGGGGAGTTTGGGGCCCAGCAGGGCCAGGGGCGAAACAACATCAGCATCGACATCGGCTGCCTCATCGACATCGGCAGCGGCCTCCTCACCTTCTACGCCAACGGCAAGGAGATCCCCACCTACTACCAGGTACCTGGGTTCGATCCCCGGCTCGGGTTTGCCGCCTATCCTGTGTGGAGTTTGCGCGTTGTCTTCCCGTGTCCGCGCGAGTCTTCGCCGGGTACGCCGGTTTCCCCTCTCACAACAAGCCAAACGTTGTTTGCAATAACCACAAATGTTCTGTGTGTTAATGTCGGTGTAGATTGACCCGGGTTGGCCGGTTGCCCCGCAATAGGTGGGGGTATTGGAGAATAATTTTATAGCTGGATACCCTTCTTGATGCCAACCTCCTTTAGTCGGAGGGTCCACGCATCGTTATTTGTCTTGAACCTCCCTCCTGACCTGTTCACCTAGGGAGATCCTAGCAGGAGTGCTCGACTCCAGGACCTGTTCACCCTGGATGACCAATCCATTAGTGCTAGACTCAGGTGACATAACTCTGGAAGTCATTGGAACACGCAAACCGCTCCACCACGATACGGTTACGATCCGTGACCGTTAACGAAATTTGCCAAACATCCTGATGTTGCAGGACATTCGGGCGCAACAGGTCTTGAGACTCGGCGAGGCTTTCCCGGGTCAATATCTGGCGCTCGTATCGACGGCCACGATAGCGGCTACGCGTGAACTTCTACTCTCACAGTGGTCGGCCGAGTCGCCTTCCTTGATGTGTCGTTCCCTCCGACCCCGCTAACGCCGCCGCACACCCCGTTTGCAGATTGAACCCGGCACCAAGGTCTTCCCGGCCGTGTTCGTGCAGCCCACGTGCTCAAACATGTTCCAGTTTGAGCTGGGACGCATCAAGGTAGGAGACATTTTTGGTTGAACAGTCACCTACTCGATACAGTCATTAATGCCGCTAATTAACCACTGAGCCACCGCTCACCCATAACCTCCACCTCGTCTTCCACCTCTTCCTCCCCGGACTATTTGATTTGAAAAATGCGTGTAATGCTATGTGTAAATGGGTTTTTTTGTCGGTTGATTTAAATTTTGGTTATTTATGAATCTTGTATATATTTTAATTACTGTCAGCACCTCGCATGTTTGATGTGTCACAGGAGTCCCGTGAAGAGCTTGCAAGCTCACTGGGTATTTTTCTGCTGTAATAATAAACATCTATCTATCTATAGTAAAGCTCTGTTTAAGGGTTTAGGTCATGTGAAAAAATATGACCTAAACCCTTAAACAGAGCTTTACTATGGATAACACCGGTCATGAAAGCCTTCGAGTTAAATTCATCTTATCTATTTATCCCCTGCCCGCGTCGCCCAACAGAACGTGATGCCGCTGTCGGCCGGCATGTTCAAGAGCGAGCGGCAGCACCCGACGCCGCAGTGCCCTCCTCGCCTCGACGTGCAGATGCTCAAGCCGGTGCTGTGGAGCCGGACGCCCAACGAGTTCCTCCACGTGGACGTGGCGCGCGCCAGCGAGCGCGAGGGCTGGACCGTCGAGTGCACCGACCCGCTCATCATGATGGCGCTGCACTTCCCCGAGGAGAACAGGCAAAACCATACGCCGTCTGTGGCTTTCTCGCTCGTGTTGTCGCAGTGTCGCGGCGCTATCGCGGGTCGGCACGGCGCCCGCTTTGCGCTTCCCCGCTCGCTCGCGAACCTCCGCGCCGGCGTCGCTTCTCCGTCGCGTGCGGCGCCCGCATCGAATTCGCCCGAAACGAAATCCCCCGCAACCTTTTCAATTCAATTCAACTTTATTGTATTTTAACAAATTTACAGAATTAAATTGTGCGGTTTTAAAAACCTTACCCATCAAAGTTGCTGCAGGCTGTCGGAGTTAACCATCGTTTATCCTCCCCTCCCCACCTCCACCCTCACCCCCCCCGCTCCCGCATCAGGTGCATCGACATCCTGGAACTGTCGGAGCGCACCGACCTGCTCAAGTTCCAGTTCTACACGCTGAAGCTGTACTCGGCGCTGTGCGCGTTGGGAAACAGCCGCGTGTCGCACGCCCTGTGCAGCCACGTCGCAGAGAACCAGCTGCTCTACGCCATCGAGTCCAAGTACGTGCCGGGCCTCCTGCGCAGCGGCTACTACGACCTGCTCATCGACATCCACCTGCAGACCTACTCGACGGTGCGCCTCATGATGAGCAACGAGTACATCGTGCCGATGACGGACGACACCTGCAGCATCACGCTCTTCCCGGACGAGAGCAAGCGGCACGGGCTGCCCGGCGTGGGGCTCACCACGTCGCTGCGGCCGCTCATGTACTCGTCGGAGATCAGCTTCGTCAAGTCGCTGGGCAGCGTGTACCAGCACAGCCCCGAGTTCCCGTTGGATGTCCTCAAGGTGGGTGGTGTGGGTTGGGGAGGGGCGCGGTTTGGCGGGTGTGGTGGTTGTGGTGGTGTAGCTTCCTTTTTTTTTACGTGGGTGAGGTCGTGGGAAAAAAAAATTATGCGGCGTTAAACTCGGATCCAACCGGCACGGCCGATTAGTAATGGGTTGTCACGTGAACGAAGCGTGCCGATTCTTTACTACTTCAGCACGCCGGTATGTTGGAGAGCGAACCCACGTTTACAATGATGGTACGATGTTTTGCTGATTGTTGCAATCAGCTTCATCAGCAACAAAGGTTTTGGAGTTTGGTTGGAGAGACGGGGGTCAATGGGTCTTGAAAGGAGGTCCTGCCCGAGGCGGTTTGATTTACGCCTTGTGCGCTTTTCTGCGGGGAGTTTGTGTGTTCCCCCCCACCGCCCGTTCTGTGTGGGTTTCGTCCGGGTTCGCCGGTTTCCTCCCAACAAATAAAAAAAACACTCATTAATTGACCAATACCATCGTATTATATAGAACGCAGCGTCTGGTGGGTCGGCGTCAGCTAACCGCGGGGCTGGCGCCCCCTCCACCTCTGCGATGTCCAGCTCCCTCCGCACACACACACATACACACCGCGCGCGCGCCTCACCCACCTGTGCTGCCCGCAGGTTCGAATTCGATTCGATTCTTCGAAGCGTGATGGTTATATGACAGTTGCAAGACAGCCAATCAACATTTAGAGATATAATTAGTCATTGCTGGCCTTAAAGGCGGCGGGCATTGGCCTCTATACTTGCTGCAGACTGAGGGGGCTTCTGGCATCTGTTGAGCTTCTGGACATCGTTGTCTTTCAGCCCGTCGGCTTCGAAGTATTTGGTAGAATTTGCAGGTAATACCAAGTAATTACTTGACAGGGATCGCGACGTGAACGCTTTCTTACCGTGACCCCCGCAGGTGAAGACGCTGGACATGCTGACGGAGGCGGTGCGCGACGGCGGCTGGCACATCCGCGACCCCGTCGGCAGCAGCACGGAGTTCCTGTTCGTGCCACTGCTCAAGCTGGTGTGCACGCTGCTCGTCATGGGGGTGTTCGGCGACGACGACGTGCGTCACATCCTGCTGCTCATCGACCCCGGCGTCTTCAAGGAGCACAAGGAGGAGGAGGCGGAGGAGGAGGCGGCCGCCGAGCCGGGCTCGGGCAAGGAGCCGCTCGCGCTCGAAGGGCCCGCGCGCGACGACGGCGTCGAGATGGAGGAGTTTGACGACGACTTGGAGGAGGATGACGACGAGGAGGATGAGGACGAGGAGGTCGAGGAGGAGGGAGACGAGAACGTGCAGTTGGTCGAGGGGGACGCGGAGTTCGCCGCGGCGGCGAGGAGACAGAGGCGGAGGGTGAGGAGGGCGTCGAGGAGGATGCGACGGCTCGCCGCGGACGACGAGACGGAGACCGAGAAGGAGAACGGGCAGGAGAAGGAGGCCGACGACGCCGAGAGGAAGGAGAAGGAGGCCGACGCTCACGACGAGGGTGACGGCGAGATCGCCAGCGAGGGGCTCCTCTATATGAAGCTCGTGGAGCCCGTCAAGCTGCAGGTGAGAGCGGAGCCGCGCGGCTGTGCGGCTCGCTGTCCGGGGTTCGTTGGAGACGGCGTTGTTTAAACCGGCGGCAAGGCGGCGTAGCGGCGGAGTGGCGTCGCCGCCTCACAGCAATAACAATAGCATTTATAGAGCGCCTTTCACCCAAGTGCCGCGGGCTGCCTCGTTGCCGCCCTGTCTAGATGTGCCACCTGCTGGAGTACCTGTGCGAGTGCCAGCTGCGGCACCGCATCGAGACCATCGTGGCCTTCTCGGACGCCTTCGTGGCCAAGGTGCAGGCCAACCAGAAGTTCCGCTACGACGAGGTGATGCAGGCGCTGAACATGTCGGCGGCGCACACGGCGCGCAAGACCAAGGAGTTCCGCTCGCCGCCGCAGGAGCAGGTGAGACCTCTGGGGGGAGCGCGCCTCGGACCCTCGATCGATCGCTCGCTCGCTCACGGCTAACTCTCGCGCTCGCTTGCTTGCCCACTCGCCAATCTAGTCACTCGTGGACACACAGCTACCGTCACGCTTCACTCTTAGACTCGCTCGCTCAACACTCACTCATACATTCACTCGCTCACTCGCAGCTGCCACCGTGATAGTGTTATTCTCTTGCGCTCGCTTGCTTGCCCACTCGCTCATCTATTCACTCGTGGACGCACAGCTACCGTGACACTCACTCTTACGCTAGCTCGCTCACTCACTCGTCAGTTCACTCGCTCACTCACAGCCGTAACTATGATACTCACAGTCACTCTCACCTGCTCGCTCGCACGCTCACTCACTTATCTATTCACTCGCATTGCCACCTCGCCTGTTCCCTCACTCACCTATTCACTCATTATACCCGCACTGGTCTGCTGTGCAGGTCAACATGCTGGTCAGCTTCAAGAACATTGCGGATGACGAGGACAGCCCGTGTCCCTATGAGGTTCAGGAGAAGCTGGAGAATTTCCATCACGATCTGCTGCTGCACTGTGGTGAGCGAATCTGCCCGTGTACGGAGTATACCATCTGTGGGGGGGTGAATCTGCCTGTATATGGGATATACCATCTGGGGTGGGTGAATCTGCGCTTAGATAGATGAGACTTCCACTAATGAAGCTGAGTGGAAGTCTCAGCGAAACGTCGGTACCATCTTTGAAGGTAAGTTGCTGTGTGTGCTCGCTCGTTTTCTCCAACATATCGACGGGTGTGCACTCACACACTTTTTTGCACGTGACCTAAACTCATAAACAGAGCTTCACTATGGATAACATTGGTCATGAAAGCCTTCGAGTTAATTTTACGAATCAAGATGCTGACGATGGCACCGCTGTTGCTCGGCCAGGCTTTGAGCTGGAGGAGGAGGAAGAGGAGGAAGGGGAGGCCGACCCGTCGTGGCGCGGGAAGCTGATGTCGCTGGTGGAGCGCGTGAAGAACCTGCGCAAGGCCAAGGAGGAGGAGAAACCCCAGGACGAGGAGGAGAAGAAACCATGTGAGTCTCGGGCCGGAGCGTCGTTGCCGCCGCGACGTTCGAACGGGGAAAATACACTCAACACTACTCACCACCTCTCCCCCACTATCACCTGTCCTCTCTCACTCACCCACTCCCCCCTACTTACCGTTCCTCCCCTATTCACCACGTCTGCCCTACTCACCTTGTTCTACCAAACACTTCGAGGCCGAGCTGAAAGACAACGATGTCCAGAAGCTAACCATCGTGCTTCGAAGAATCGCAAAGAAGAAGATCTACCCTCTTCACCATCTCTGCCCCAATCACCTCTTCCCCACTCACCATCTCCACTCCCCTCCCCGACTCACCATCTCCCCCACTCCACGTCCTCTCACTCCCCACCACCTCTTGTCTCTCCCCCACCACCTCTTCCGCTACGCTTCATCTCCCTCCCAACCATCTCTCCCACTCGGCCACCATCTCGAGCTCCAAACCACCGCTTCAACCCACCTCCGCTCACAATAGTAATAATTATAATTTGTAACGCGTGGCACACGTTCATTCGACGTCGAAGGTATTTCATTCGAAAGAGAGAACGACTCAGAGGCATAGCGAGGAAACCGCGGAGAGGCGTAGGAGGCGGCCAGGTGGGTTCGCCGGCACCAACATATCACCAACACACTGCGTCCTATATATTACGATGTTATCGTCTCACCACCACCTCCTCCACCTCCTCCTCGGCAGCCACGCTGCACGAGCTCATCTCGACGGTGATGATCCACTGGGCCCAGGAGTCGCGCGTCGCCGATCCCGAGCTGGTGCGCGCCATGTTCGGCCTGCTGCACCGCCAGTACGACGGCATCGGCGAGCTGATGCGGGCGCTGCCCAAGACCTACACCATCAGCGGCAACTCCATCGAGGATACGCTCGACCTGCTGGCGTCGCTCGGGCAGATCCGGTCGCTGCTGCGCGTGCGCATGGGCAAGGAGGAGGAGCAGCTGATGATACGCGGCATCGGGTAAAGGCGGCGGGGTCCTCGCCAACTGGCGCCCGCGCTGAGATGAGCGCACGATCGTTTGCGTTCGGCCAACAACGGTGCGATGGGTAGATAGATAGCTAGATGTACCGGTGAACGTTTCCACAGCCGTGTCGACACGGCTATCCCGAAAAAAGATATTCAGAAAGAAGATAGATGTTTATTATGGCAGAAAAATACCCAGTCAGATTGCAATATTAAAGTAACAAATTAACCAAACGAAAACAAAAAATAACCATTTACACGCAGCGTTGCACATAATTGACCAAAAAAAAAAAAGAGCGTCTCTCGAGAACAATTCTCGCGTCAGTGTGTTTTCGTTTCCAAAGAACGCGTTTCCCGACTGGCGCGTGCAGGAACATCATGAACAACAAGCTGTTCTACCAGCACCCCAACCTGATGAGGGCGCTGGGCATGCACGAGACGGTCATGGAGGTGATGGTGAACGTACTGAGTGGAGGAGAGGGTCAGGTCAGTTTCCGATTCCTATCCTTCTATCCTGTTAAGCTGAAAGACAACGATGTCCAGAAGCTCAACAGATGCCAGAAGCCCCTCAGTCTGGAGCAAGAAGACAGGCCAATGCCCGCCGCCTTTAAGGCCAGCACTGACTATTATATGTCTAAATGTTGAAGGGCTGTCCGCAAATAAAGAAGAACTTGTTGCGATGGGAAACAAACTGTCATATAACCATCGCGCTTCGAAGAATCGAATCGAATTAGAATCCTGTTTAAGCAGTGTGGTGGGGGCGGGGAGGGTTGTGCATCATTGAATTCTGCCTGGGGCCCCACACTCACTAAGACTGTCGCTGCTCCACAGGAGATCACCTTCCCTAAGATGGTGGCGAACTGCTGCCGATTCCTCTGCTACTTTTGCCGCATCAGTCGGCAGAACCAGAAGTCGATGTTCGAGCATCTCAGCTACCTGCTGGAGAACAGCAGCTTCGGCCTGGGCAACGGTGAGCGGTTACACGACGTAGAGACCGCCAGTGAAGTAGCGCCGGGGTTCATCGGAACACGCAAACCCACAAACGCACTCCACCACGATAAGCTTCCTTATCCACGGTGGGAATTCCTTCAAACTCCGTACAAACGATAAGCGTGCGTTACACTCGGGCTGGTGGCACCCGCAGCACCGTTCGAGTGAAACTGCAAGCGGGGTCGTTTTTCAATTCAATTCAATTCAAATTTATTGTGAATTCTGCCATATGTACAGGACATATAGAGGATCGAAATGCCGTCTCTCTCAGACCCCGGTGTTGGCATATAAATGGACAGGAACATAGCAACAAGGGTTTAAAAATACTAGGATAAAAAAACAAAATACTAACATTTTTTACAAGTTAAGCTAAGCTGAGGGTCGGGGTGGGGGACAATAACAAGGCACAGATCTTGTTGTCGTTGTTTGTCACTGTTGGTTGTCGCAGAGCGTCACGCCGTCGCGCTAACCCCCGCCCGTTTTATTCGCAGCGTCGTTCGGAATCAAGGGCTCGACGCCGCTGGACGTTGCGGCGGCGTCTGTGATGGACAACAACGAGCTCGCCCTCGCCTTGACCGAGCCCGACCTGGAAAAGGTAGCGATGCCACCGACGCGCCGTACACCTAGTCTCCTCCGAATCCTCGCGTTCTCTCTCAGCGGTTTCATAACAAAACTCCATCAGCGGTTGCGGGATCTCTTCACACGCGTGACCGTCCCTGTGCCTCCTCCTGTACCCTCTTCCGCGCCCCCGCAGGTGGTGAAATACCTGGCGGCGTGCGGCCTCCAGAGCAGTCCCATGCTGCTGGCGCGAGGATGGCCCGACATCGGGTGGAACCCCATCGAGGGCGAGCGCTTCCTCGACTTCCTGCGCTTCGCCGTCTTCGTCAACGGTGAGGCGCGACGGGGAGCGAGCTGTGGAATAAGAGGCCGGGCGGGCCGGGTTCGAGCCCAGTGGCCCGGTTTATCCTGCTGTCGGCCGTCCGAATCCCGCTGCAGCCCGTGTTTGTTAACGACGTGTTTTGACCGGAGTAAGGCGCCAGGCCCCACAAGGTGGCGATAGTGATGGTTGTTGTTGTTGTTACTAGAAGAGTACCAGACCTTTGGGCGATCTTGTTCCAAGCACGTAAAACGTTCATTTCACGACAGGAAAAAGACGAAAAAGTGCTTCAAGGGTTTGATGGTAGAAAAGTGGAACTTTAAGGCTAAAGCCCTTTTGGGAATATTGCTGGCTCTCTGAAGTGTTAAAAAGAATAATGAAAGCTGAAATAAGACATTAAAGCCTTGGTTTTGTGCAGATAAAATGTGCGCTTATGAAGGGTTCCAACCCGGACATCCATCCACACACACATACAAAGCACTCGCTCCATTACACACAGATCATCGCTCCGCCCGTTTACCCGTACAATCCGACAATCGCCGTACTTCTGCCATTGAACCGAACTAACTGCCGTGACCGCAGCCGCCCACCGAGACCGCCTGACATTACCCGTTCCCTCCCTCGGCGCGCCTCTCCATCCCCTCCGCTGGCAGGCGAGAGCGTTGAGGAGAACGCCAACGTGGTGGTGCGGCTGCTCATCCGGCGGCCCGAGTGCTTCGGCCCGGCGCTGCGCGGTGAGGGAGGCCAGGGCCTCCTCGTGGCCATCCAGGACGCCATCAAGGTGGCCGAGGAGCCGGACCGCAGCGCCCCGCCAGCCGTCGGCCACAAACGCGGCGCCCCGTGAGTTCGCTCGCTCGCTCGCTGTTTGGATTCGAGCCGAAAGGGGCCGTTGAGCCGTGTAGCTCCTTTTGACAGTTGTCCAGCCTCGCCGGTTCACTCGCTCGCGTTTGGATTTGAGCTGGAAGGGACCGTTGAGGTGTGTAGCTCAGTTGTCCAAGGGGAAAGGGTGAGAGATGGGAGGTGGTGTTAGAGATGGATGTCACAGTGTTAGGGAAGGGAGTCACAGTGTCGGAGATAGGAGTCAGTGTTGGAGATAGGAGTCAGTGTTATGATGGGAGTCATTGTTATGATGGGAGACAGTTTTAGAGACGGAAGTCACAGTGTTCGGGATCGGAGTCACAGTGTTAGGGGAGGGAGTCGCAGTGTTAGGGGAGAGAGTCGCAGTGTTGGAGATGGCAGTCGCAGTGTTCGGGATGGGATTCAGTGTTAGAGATGGGAGTCTAGTGTTAGAGCTTGTCTCACTGGTGTTTGTCTGACTAGCGTTAGACGTAGTCTCACTCGTGTTAGACCTTGTCTCACCAGTGTTACACCTTGTCTAACCAATGTGAAGCGAAATATTGCCAAGAGGCGAACAGCTCAAGGACAACACAAATCTCAAGGCTTTTACCCATCTGTCAATAACACAGGAGGTGTTGAGATGTTCAAAGCACCAACTACATTTTCTTCACGTTCTGTTCCTGTTGCCGCCGCTCTCATTATATCCCTGCGTTGTCTGTCTGTTTTTATTCGTCCGTCTGTCGCCGGCATCCAGTAAGTCCAGGAGCCGCATCGAAGACTTTGCTCAAAAGAGCAGTGCCATTGGGTAATCCTCCACTCGCACGGTCTCGCTCGGCGTCTCGTCCGTGACTCCCGGCTCCTCGTTTAACCCCACGGAGACCGACTGCGTCGCGGCACTGCACCACCCACAGCGCCAACACTGCTCACATCTCCATGCCACATAAGCAGCTCATCGCTGCCACACTCCCCCTTGAATTTGTAACCGTATCACGGTGCAGTGGTTTGCGTGTTCGGACGATTCCCAGAACTGTGTCACCGAGAGTCTAGCACTCCTGCTAGGGTCCCCCTTGGTTAACCGGTCTGGAGTCTAGCAATCCTGAGAGGGTCTCCTTTGGTGATGAACAGGTCCGGGGAAGGTTCCAAACAAATAACGATCCGAATACCCTCCGACTAAAGGAGTTTGGCGTCAGGAAAGGCATCCGGCCGTAACATTTTACTGCAATTCCCCCACCATTGGGGTCAACTGGTCAACAAGGGTTAACCTGGTTAGTGTAACTCGACACCCATTGGGTTGCTTATGTGGCCTGTGATATTCAATGTGGGCACAATGTTACAGCTGTGGGTGCTGCAGTTGTGGTCTCTTTAACCTCCAAAGTTAATAATCCCTGTGTGTGGGTTTCTATGCAATCTAAGTGTTTGTGTGTTTGTCTCTTTACCTTCGTCTCTCTTATGCTCTCAATATTCTTGCATTACCAGTACCCGCTTAATCCTGTAAAGGGTCGTGGTGTGAGCTGGGGCCTATACCGACAGATACAGAGTGCAAAGCAGGGCTATGCCCAGGATGGGATGTCAGTCCATATTGGGCATCAGAGGAAATGTAGTCAGCAGGCCAATTAACCTAAGCAGCAAGCAGCAGCGTGTCTTTGGACTGTAGGAGGATACCGGAGTACATGGCAAAAACCCACGGGGACACATGGAGAGCATGCAAACTCCACACACAAAGGCGGAATCCGGGCCGGTTATCGAATCCGGGCCAGTTATCGAACCCGGGAAATTCTCGCTGTGACGATCTTATATCCAAAAATTGAACCGTATAATTCCCAATGAACTGAAAAACCAATTGTTACTTGGGTTTTCTTTGTGCACGGTCAGTAGACTGCGTTTGCAACCACATTTATTTCCGACTTATAGTAATGTCACACTTCTAAATTAACAAACTCTTGCGACTAACTTGAGTGACGAATTGGACATGTGTAATGTGTTATGACCCTATTTACTGTGTGTGTGTTGAAATGTCTCCTCACCGTACCCCTTAATATGTCTTAATTATAACCCTTACCTCCACGTCTCTTTGTATAGGGATTGAATTAATGACGATCCGTTTGTTTAACACTTGTGTCTTGAAGTTGCCATTCACTTTGCAGATATGAAACAGAGTTTATAATTATAATAACAGCTTGCAGTGGAGGTATTTGTGAATGAGTGTGTGTGTAGCCCAGTGGTTAGCGCACTGGGCTACGAATCTGGCGACCCGAGTTCGAATCCCGCTCACGGCCAACACCAGTGACGATTTTCTGAATCGGTCCTGGGCCTCCCCTAGGTCGACTCAGCCTCAAATGAGTACCTAGTGGGGTGTGTAAACATCGCCACTAGGGAGACAAAGGGGGCCGGGCGTGGTGCTAGTCACCCACCCCCTCGTGTGCCGTGTCGACCTTCATAGGTGCTCGCTAACGGCACTTGCCAGCAACAGTCTGTTAAGGCTATACGGGGGATCTTTGTCTTTATAACGTGTGTATGTAGTGTGTGTGTGTACGTAACGTGTTAATGCAGCATGTCTGTGTATTTAACCTGTGTGTGTCTGTATGTAACGTACGTGATGACGACACCTGCGTTGACGTGCGTTCTTTTCCAGGGTCACCACGGAGGAGGAGGAGGCCGGAAAAAAGTCGTTCCACATCGGCCACGCCATCCTCTCCTTCTACTCGGCGCTCATCGATCTGCTCGGACGCTGCGCTCCGGAGATGCACGTGAGTGAGCCGTGATCGTTTTAACGACACAAGACGTTACGGGGGCTTTGACCCCCAACGCTTGGTTCAACTGCAGGCAGAGTCCACCCATAGTTTAAACGATTTCGAGTGTAACTTATTGACGGAATCTTCAAACGAACTTGCTGGAACGCTGCGCTCCGGAGATGCACGTGAGTGACACGTGGTCGTATCAACGACAGAAGATATGTAGTGATGTAGGTTTTCACTGCTCGCTACGTGATGGTTGCTTTTCAGAGCTGTTCTTTTGGGATAAGCCGTGTCACTGAGCGATCTCCAATCTTTTACACCACGCGTTTCTTTACAGCTGATCCAAGCGGGGAAGGGAGAGGCGCTGAGAATCCGAGCGATCCTACGATCCCTGGTGCCGCTGGAAGACCTGGAGGGAGTGATCAGCATCACGTTCAACATGCCCACCATCGGGAAAGGTGCCGCCTCCCCTCCTCCTCTCCTGGTTCCTGTGTGCCAATAATAATAAAATAATTTATAGAGCGTCAACAACGACAGAGAACGGAAAATCAGGAACAATTTTTTTTGTGGGTTTTTTTTGTTTGGGTTTTTGCGGCTGTACCATCTCGAATATTACCGCTCGCTTCACGATGAAGTCTGTCCAGCGCGGTGGGCCAGATGGATAGATGTTTATTATTACAGCAAAAAATACCCAGTGAGCTTGCCAAGCTCTTTGCGTGATTCCTGTGACACAGCAAGCACGCGAATTGTCAAAAAAATGTCTAAAAGTCACAAGTTAACGCAGCGAAGCGTAACGAGCATCTATCTATCTTTCAGTGGGGGGTCAAGGTAGAAGCGTTACCTGTCAGGAAATACTTGGTATTGCCTGCGAATTCTACCAAACACTTCGAAGCCGAGCTGAAAGAGAACGATGTCCAGAAGCTGACAATCGTGCTTCGAAGAATCGCAAAGAAGAAGAAGATCTTTCAGTGAATTCAAAGCAGCCTTAATCATTAATTTTTTATTGCTTTGTTTTTTTTAGTTGTATTTTCTGTCGCTGTGCAGCGCTTTGTGACCCTCGGGTGAAAGGCGCCCTATAAAATGCTATTATTATTATCATCTTAACGCGTGCGTCCGTCCGTGGGGCGCGACGGTCGTAGACGGCGGCGTGGTGCAGCCGCGCATGTCAGCCGGGTTCTGTCCCGACCACAAGGCGCCCATCGTGCTCTTCCTGGACCGCGTGTACGGCATCGAGAGCCGCGAGTTCCTGCTGCATCTCCTGGACATCGGCTTCCTGCCCGACCTGCGGGCGGCCGCGTCCCTCGACAACGTGAGCGTGCGATGCCCGCTACGACCGCATACGATTACAATATAGCCATGAGCTTGAAGCTGCAGTCACTACCGTCCATTACTAAACTTAGATCCCGGTTAGAATTGAAATTTCTGCCTAGTTGTGATTGCTAATCTTGATTTGTGTTCTAAAGGTTCAAATTTTTTTGCACTCTTCAGTCTTAACGCTTAATATGCTTATATGGTTATTTGAAAGAAAAAAAAGGTGCAATGCTATGTATTTTGGACTATTTTATTTGAAAACTGCGTGCAATGCTACGTGTAAATGTTTTTTTGTTGGTTGATTTAAATTGTGGTTATTTATTAATCTTGTATATATTTTAATTATTGGGCGGCACGGTGGCGTAGTGGGTAGCGCTTCCGCCTCACAGCAAGAAGGTCCCGGGTTGTCAGCAATTCGCATATTTGTGTCGCAGGAGTCTCGTAAAGAGCTTGTAGGCTCACTCGGTATTTTTCTGCTGTAATAATAAGCATCTATCTATCTACGATCCCTATATAACGCTCTAATGCTCTACAGCTCCCTCTATGAAGCCCCTATGAACCCCTACAATCCCCTATAACCATCTACAGCCTCCTATAAACCCCTACAACCCTCTACAGCCCCCTGTAGACCCACTATGAACCCCCACACGCCCCTATCATGCCACTTGTTCATCCCGCCTGGCACCACGCTGCCCATTCCAACCCTACCTCCTCCGACCCGGCTCACTCTCAGCTATGCCCACGTTCACCCAGTCACCCCAACCCTTACAAATGACCAATTAATATCATGGCATTTTGTTTGCATGTTTTTTGCGAAATAGGACCCTTTGCAAAAAGCTGTCCGTTTGGTAAAACCCCGTATCATTTTTTAAAATCTGTGCACTGGCAACAACCCGTGCCCCACGCTCTAGCCGCTGCTGAGCTCCACCGACATGGCGCTGGCGATGTACCGGTACCTGAGCACGGCGGTGCTGCCGCTGATCACCAAGTGCGCGCCGCTGTTCGCCGAGACGGAGCACCACGCCACGCTGGTGGATTCCATGCTGCACACGGTCTACAAGCTGTCCAAGGGACGCTCGCTCACCAAGGCCCAGAGGGACGCCATCGAGGACTGCCTCATCTCCGTGTGCGGGTCAGTGCGGGCACGACGGGCGGTGCGGAGGAGGCAGCGACACTTGTTGTTGTTACTACTAGCAGATTGCCCGTCCTACGGAGGGGATCGTCTCGCGAGCGAGTAACTTGTTCCGCGGACGGCTCCTGTTGATGACGTTTTCCGCCGACGTGACTGCTTTGATGGTTGCTCTTCACAGCTGTTCTTTCGGGATAGCCGTGTCGAGCGATCTCGCTCTCCACGTTTTACCTCCTACGTCGATGATGCTTCCAACGTGGGAGGCGAAACGATGCGAGGCAGAGGGAGATCGCTCAACATGGCTATCCCGAAAGAACAGGTCTGAAGAGCATCCATCATGAATCGAGCTATGAAAGCCTACATCAGTGACTGCTGTGGCCTTGGTATCCTCAGTGTGCACATGCACACAAACACTCGCTGCATTACGTATTACGTATAAATCGCTCACCTGGGAAAGAGCCTCTGAGTCCCATGTCTCTTCATTTAGGAGGCTCCTGCCAAGTTGTTATTGAAGTCGTGCGGGGATGTTCGATGTTTATCTAGTAATTTGTCTTAACGAGCGTGTGCACGGCGTGGGCGTCTGAGGCGACGACGGACACTCGGGGGGTTAAACTCGCGTCGCAACCGACGCAGACCGCGGCTTGACCGCTCGCCGTTCCGCTCTCGTCGTTCCGCCTGCAGGCAGCTGCGCCCGTCGATGATGCAGCACCTGCTGCGCCGCCTGTCGTTCGACGTGCCGCTGCTCAACGAGCACTCGAAGATGCCGCTCAAGGTGGGCTGCGCGTTTCGTCGCGAGCGCCGACGCGCAAACGTGCGGCGCCGTTCGTTGTCGTTGTGTTCGGTGTTTCGATAATGGGCTTCATTGCAGGGCTCAAAGTTACGTGACATTTTTTACCGCTACGGTCGTATCACGACCTCCTCACTTCCCACGTGTTGTTTGTGGTGGTTAGTTTGTACGTTTGTTGTATCGCGGGTATTTGCATGGTCGGGAAGAAAGTGGCTGAAGCATTCGGTGCGGTACAGGTGACCGATAGACAGATAGATGTTTATTAGTTCAGCAGAAAATACCCGGTGAGCTTGCAAGCTACGACAGCGGGATTCCCGCGATACGACAAACGTACCAACTAGCCAACATAAGCAACATATACGCAACGCTCTGCCATTGCGGTGTTTTGCTTGTCGGGCGCTTTATATATGTTTTTGCGTTTATCATTATTATTCTTCATCATTATTTTATTCCCTCTCTTTTTTTTTATCTCGGTGTCGTCGTCGTTGTTGTTGTAGCTGCTGACCAACCACTTCGAGCGTTGCTGGCGCTACTACTGCCTCCCCGGAGGGTGGCTGGGCCTGGGGGTCGCCTCGGAGGAAGAGCTCCACCTCACCAGGAAGCTCTTCTGGGGCATCTTTGACTCCCTGTCGCAGCAGGTACCTCGGTTTGTTTTGGAACGAAGTTTTTAGAAGTTCGCCGGTTTTTAAGTCGATCCGCCCGTGTTGGCAATCGATGCCGCAATATCCGCCCGTAGCGGTACAACGTTTGTGTTGTTCCTCGTTCATGTACAGGGGGATACAAATATCTCGTGAGGCCCCCATTTCATATTACTTGCACATCTTTTCATCTATATCTGCACTATATAAATGCTATTATTATTATTATATTAGTCCTAATTGCACTATATTTGTTGTAATCATAGTTTTTGTTCCAGATCTTTGCCTTGTTATTGTCGCCCCCCAGACCCCCAGCTTAACTTGCAAATATTAAAAATTGTTAGTATTTAGTTTTTTTATCCTAATATTTTTTAACCCTTGTTGTTGTGTTCCAGTCCATGTATATGCCAACACCGGGGTCTGAGAGAAACGGCATTTCAATCCCTTATATGTCCTGTACATATGGCAGAATTTACAATAAAGTTGAATTGAAATTTAATTGAATTTCATAAGTTTTTACGCTTACTGATTTTCCCCACGAGCCCACACGCCGTTCTCCGTCCCTCGTCTCCCGCCGCTGAGCGCGATGCGTGTTCCCTCCGTTCCGCGCAGCGCTACGAGCCCGAGCTGTTCAAGATGGCGCTGCCGTGCCTGAGCGCCATCGCGGGCGCACTGCCGCCCGACTACATGGAGTCGCAGTACATGGCGGCGCTGGAGAAGCAGGTCTCTGTCGACGCCGACGGGAACTTCGAGCCGCGGCCCAAGGACACCGTCAGGTCGGTCCGCACCGTCTCGCGCGAGCTGGCGGGATCGCTCGGCGGCTGCGTGTGCGTTCGGAAACGTGTTTCCCCCCGCGCTGGAAACGCTTGTGTTGATCTACAGGGTGGTCGAGGTGTGTTGTGATTCTCTTTCTGTTGTTTTTTTTCTGGTTTGTGATCTGTCACGAGCCCCGCACGCTCACCGCAAGCCGTTCCTTAATAGTGTATGAACTCGTGTCAGCCGTGTGAAATAAATAAGCAAGGGTTAATATTTTATACAGAAACGAATGAGCAAAGGAAACAAATTTGGGTGACCACAGTCGCTCACTCACCCACATTCTCACCCACTCCCCACTCATTCTCACCCACTCAATCACTCATCCACTCACCTACCCACACTCTCACTCACGCACTCACCCACTCAGTCGTTAAGTGTTCAGCGGTCCGTTTTGGGTGACCACACTCACCCACCCACTCATAAACTCATTCGTTATGTGTTCCACGGTCTGTCTCGGGTGACTACAGTCACACGCCGCTAGAGGGGCTAACAGTTGACGCGAATGTCTCAAGAACGTGGCGAGTTGTTTCGTGATTTGATTGCGAGCGGCTGCGCGTCTCACCTGCTATGCTACTAGCACCGCTCCGCCTCGTTGTGCTCACACCCCCCTCGCTGTGCCCGGTTCACAGCATCATCATCCCGGAGAAGCTTGACTACCTCATCAACAAATACGCGGAGAACACGCACGACCGCTGGGGACTGGACAAGGTGAGCGAGCGGATTGTCACTCAGTTTGGGTTTAAGCTGGAGGGGATCCGTTGAGCTGCGTGGCTCTTTTCAACAGTTGTCCAGCGGGGAGGGGTAATAAAAAAAATGAAAATAATTATTTCACTCACCGCAATCCTGAGCCGGTGTGTATTTAGTTTTCTCCTCTCGAGCGTGCGGTCTTTGCCGGGCGTCGTTACAGATCACCCAAGAGTGGACGTACGGGGAGGTGGAAGATCCGGAGGCGAAAACGCATCCCATGCTCAAGGCCTTCAAGCTCTTCTCCGAGAAGGTGACGTTGGAGGCTGTCTTTGTTAATCAAAGATAATACGGGACACCGGTCCGCCGGTGTCTTATCAAAACACTGCTTCAGATTCTGGCCTGACGGTTTATCGTTTACAGACTCCTTTGAGAGACTGGTCTGAGAGTTTAATGACTAAAGACCCCATCAAAAAATGAAACGTTATCTGTCTTATCCCGGCAGACACAGGGCGCAAGGCAGGGCTATACCCAGGGTGGGATGTCAGTCCATCACAGGGCACCGGGGGCAATTTAGTCAGCAGGCTAATTAACCTCGGCAGCAGCATGTCTTTGGTCTGTGGGAGGGAACGGCATTACCCGGCGAAAACCCACGCGGACAGAAAATGCAAACTCCACACAGAAAGAGGCACCCGAGCCGGGAATTGAACCGCGCGGATGTTACTGCTGCACAGCTACCCTGCGTACCCCCTAGCGTTACTGGGGCGGTTCCACGCGTGATGTCGCCGTGTGTTTTGTCGCCGAGCAGGAGAAGGAGACCTACCGCTGGCCGATCAAGGAGTCGATCAAGACGATGATCGCGTGGGGCTGGTCCATCGAGCGGTCGCGCGACGCCGACCAGATGGCCGCGCAGGGGAAAGGACCCTCGCAGGTGAGCGGCACGATCTATCCGCTGCTGGATGAAGGCATCCCCCGCCCACGGAGTCGTCGTCGAAACTTGCTGTGGCGCGAGATTGTAGTCTCGTCCGCCAGCCGTCGTTACTTTTAGAGAGACATCCAAAGCGGGCCCTGATTACTGTTATCAACTGTTACTGTGATGTCTCTAAGTTGTGTTTCTTCTCTAAGCTAATTGCTATTTTTTCTGGCTCTTTTAAAAATAATGTAATATTTGTCATACTATTTTAATCCTGGAAGAACAGTTTTGGAACATTATATATGTAACTCCAGTCAACATTTACACAAATACAACCGCCTGAGGATGCTTCCAACGTGGGAGGCGAAATGTCACGAGGGAGAGAGCGGAGAGCGCTCAGTGACACGGCTATCTCGAAAGTAAAGCTCTGAAGAGCAACCGTCACGAATCGAGCCGTGAAAACCTACATTAGTATATCCTAATATTTTTTTTATTGCAACCACCTACCAGCAACACCGCGTGGATATTCAAAAACTGACTTGACTGACCCAAGTTAACCGTGTGGATGTCTGTGCGGCCTGTCCCGTCCTGTTTTCCCGTAGCCGGCCATCGACCTCCAGCAGGGCTACAACCCGCGACCCGCAGACATGAGCAACGTCACGCTGTCCAGGGACCTGCAGGTAACAGATCCGCTCTTTCGTGATAGCCGTGTCGAGCGTTGCTCCTCGCTTTCCGTCGCGACGTTTCACCTCCCAAGTTGGAGGATCGTCGGGCTGATTTTCGTACATCCAGCCGGGAAAACTTTATATGGATACGATGGTCACGGCTAAGTCCATCGATCGATCGCGCTCAGTGTCCCGATGGGGTAAAGCTGACTTCAATATTAAAGTAGAGACTGCAACAGTGGTTTCAGTCAACAGCAACACGGGCCATGGCTCGATAGTCAAAATATAAAAACTAGTTATAACCTGTGGATGAGTGGAACGGTGGCGCGGCGAGTAGCGCTGCTGCCTCACAGCAAGAAGGGCCCGGGTTTGATTCTCGGCCCGGCCACCTTTCTGTGTGGAGTTTGCATGTTCTCCCCATGCCCGCGTGGGTTTTCGCCGGTTACTCCGGTTTCCTCCCACAGTCCAAATGCACCCTGCTGCTCAGGTTAATTGGCCTGCTGACTAAATAGCCCCGGTGCCCTGCGATGCACTGGCATCCCATCATGGGTACAGCCCTGCCTTGTCTGCTGGCATAGGCTCCGGCACTCCTAAGAACGCCAAACATTTAGACTGGCAGTAGGGGGCGATGATCGCCGCTGTGTGTGATTGCAATGGAGCCGTTTGGTTGCACGTTTGTTCTGCAGTCCATGGCTGAGCAGCTGGCTGAGAACTACCACAACACGTGGGCCAAGAACAAGAAAGTGGAGCTGGATGCTAAGGGTACGTCAACATTGTTTATTGAGTAATAATAATGTGTCATATTTATATGCGTCGACTTTCACCCAGAGGTCCCGAGGCACTGCAGAAAACCGCAGAGAGGTTGAGGAGGGCAGACAACCACGTGGTCAGCCGGCGCCAACCCGCCAGACACTGAGTAGGGTTGCCACCTGTCCTGGTTTTCCTAGGATCGTAACCCCTTTTTTGACGAGGCAGCTGTCCTGGGAAATGTGAATGTCTTCACGGAGCAAATCATTATTCAGAGTCCGGTTTTTTTACAATTTTACACAGGGTACAGTTCATTTTGTCCCCACGATATGTCCCGTTGGTTTGCGCCTCCGAGGTGACAACCTTAGTCCTGAGCTTTCCCTAAGCTCGACTCAACGTTAAGATAATCACCTGATGCAATGTGTAAACATCAGCATTGGGGATAGAAAGGCGGCCGGACGTGTCAGTGTCCACCCCACCCCTCTCGCTGTTTGTTGTGTTGCAGGAATCCCGTAAAGAGCTTGTAAGCTCACTGGGTTGTATTTTTTTCGCTGTAATAATAAACCTCTAATAATAAACATCTCGCACACTGTGTCAGCTCCGGTTGGTCGCTCGCAAACCGCGTTCGCCCCGCCAAGTCTTGTCGAGGCTACACGGTTGACCTTTGTCTTTGTAGGAGGAGGAAACCACCCCCTGTTGGTTCCGTACGACACGCTGACAGCCAAGGAGAAGGCGCGGGATCGCGAGAAGGCCCAGGACCTGCTCAAGTTCCTGCAGATCAACGGCTACGCGGTGTCTCGGTGCGTCGCGAGTTCGATTCCCGCTCATGGCCAACGCCAGCGACGATTTTATGAACTGGTTCTGGGACCAAGTCGACTCAGATGAGGACCTGGTGCGGTGTGTAAACATCGCCACTGGAGAGACAAAATCGGCCGGCCGTGGTGCTGGCCACACACCCCCATCATGTGCCGTTCCGGCCTTCATAGGTTCTTGCTAACAGCCCTTGACCCAACAGGCCGTTGACGCTAAACGGGGGGGATCTTTGTCTTTGTGTGTGTGTGTGTTACAGTGTGGGGAGCGGTGGCCCAGTGGTTAGCGCACTGGGCTACAAATTTCGCGACCCGAGTTCGTATCCCGCTCACGGCCAACACCAGTGACGATTTTCTGAACCGGTCCTGGGTCTCCCCTAGGTCACCCACACCCCCCTCGTGTGCCGTGGCGACCTTGATAGGTGCTTGCTAACAGCACTTGTCCCTACAGTCTGTTAAGGCTATACGGGGGATCTTTGACAGTGTCTTGTGTGTGTGTTACAAAGGCGGCCGGGCATGGTGCTAGCAACCCACCCCCCACATGTGCCGTGCCGGCCTTCAGAGGTACTCGCCAACAGCCGTTGACGCTAAACGATGGATCTTTGTATTTGTGTGTGTGTGTTGCAGGGGAATGAAGGACATGGAGATGGATTCGTCGTCCATAGAGAAGCGCTACGCCTTCGGTCTCGTGCAGAAGCTCATCGATTACGTGGACGCCGCTCACGAGTACATCCGTCAGCTGGGTACGCGCCTCGGTCGTTACCTACATCCCTCGTTTTTTTACAATTACCGGTAACGGCACCAAATGTTGGGCGGAACGGTGGCGCGGCGAGTTGCGCTGCCACCTCGCAGCAAGAAGGATCCGGGTTCGTATCGCCGCTCAGGTGCCTTTCGGTGTGGAGTTTGCATGTAATCCTCGTGTCCGCGTGGGTTTTCGCCGGGCACTCTGGTTTCCTCCCACAGTTAATTGGCCTGCTGACTAAATTGTTCCCGGTGCCCTGTGATGAACTGGCGGCCCATCCTGGGTACAGTATAGCCCTGTCTTGCACCCTGTGTCTGCCGGGATAGGCTTCGGCTTAGCGCGACCCTGTACAGGATTGAACGGTTTCTGACAATGGATGGATGAATACAATCTGGAGACATGGAGTACGATCGTTGACTTTTTATCACAGCACGATTTTACGTCAAATATATATATATATATTGGTTTATTTTTGCGTTGTTGTTTTTGTCACGATCAGATTCCGGCGTGACGATCGTGCGTGACTCAAGGTCATCTAACGAGCAAGAAATCAAATTCTTCGCCAAGGTCAGAGGGCGTCCGTCGGTCTGGCCTCGCGAAACATCTCCCCGTGTCCGTATCACGCGGCGGCGAATTAAACTCGTTTGTCATCCCGTCACACCGCCGTCTCGGCCTCGCACCCACGATTTAACCTCTCGGGATTAAGCGAAGTAAATAATAATAGCGACAATTCATAACACGCGGCGCATATTCACTCGATTTCGACGGCGTTCGTTTGAAGAGAGAGAACGGCTCGGAGGTGCGAGGAAACCGCAGACATTTGCCGGTTTCGGTAAGCGCCGTTTGTAACTCGATGCGTCTCTCGGCTCCCTCGTAGGTGGTGCTGCCGCTTATCAACCACTACTTCAACAATCATCGGCAGTACTTCCTGGCCACGCTGACCCGGCCGCTGCCCGGAGGCAGCCACGCGTCTCCCAAGGAGAAGGAAATGGTCACCAGGTGTGGCGCACACACACACAACAACAACCGCCATTCGCCACTAAGTGGCGGTGACGTCAACACGGCACCTGTGCCATGCCATATGCACCTTGAGGCTACGTGAAGACAAAGACGGCCGGTGCGTGGTGCTGGTCACCCACCTCGTGTGCCGTGTCGACCTTCGTAGGTGCTCGCTAACGGCACTTGACCCTACAGTCTGTTAAGGCTATGCTTCACCGACAATGCGAATCAAATATTAAATACGGACATCAGGTGGTCACACTAACTCGCTCGATCGACATTTAATAATCTCCCAGTTCCTTCGTTTGCTCTGACAATGTTTTTTTTCCTGCCCGCCTCTCAGCCTGTTCTGCAAACTGGGCGTGCTAATTAGGCACCGGATATCCATATTTGGTAAGGTGTGGCATGCCGTGTGCAGTACCGCATGCTGGTGCGGCCTCGATTGCCGCTCCCGTTGCTGTGTCTGTGTGTTGCCTCGATCGGTTTCAATCAACGACTTGTCGCTTATCCGCGAGACACCCTCAGAGTAGAGTCGCTGCTTCTTCGGATTGAGAGGAGCCAATTGAGGTGGTTCGAGCTGTTGGTAAGGATTCCCCCTGGAAGGCTCCCCCGGGAAGTCTACCAGGCACGGCCCACTGG
>JAZEWU010000054.1:1033857-1046904 GCA_036362915.1 Geotria australis | reverse complement strand
TAATTAATTCATCGTCAGAAACCACTTAATCCTGTACAGGGTTGCGTTGAGCCGAAGCCTATTCCGGCAGACACAGGGCGCAAGGCAGGACTATACCCAGTATGGGACGCCACTCACATATAATCGCCCACCCCGCCGACTCGACTCTCCGTTTATTGACGCAGTCTCTCACGATAGTCAGTCAGTCAGTGTTTATTTAAGCTGGAAGCAACCGTTGAGCTACTGCGTCTAGCTCTTTTTAACAGTTGTCCTGCGGGGAGGGGTAAGCAAACACAGGGCACAAGGTAGGATTACACCCATGATGGCATGGGGTGCACTGAATTTACCCAGAAGGTCAATTAACCTAGGCAACAGCAGCGTGTTTTTGCACTCTGGGAGGAAACCGGCATACCCAGCCATAACCCACGCGGACACGGGGAGAACGTGGAGACTCCACAGAGAAAGGCACCCGAGCCGGGATTCGAACCCGTCTCCTTCTTGCTGTGAGGCGGCAGCACTACCCACCGCGCCACCGTGCCCACCTCTCAGACCCTTGGTGTGCGTTGTTCCGCATGGTGTCTGCTGCACTGGTAACTGACTCGATCTGTGGATTAATTGCGTTGATTTTGCTGCAGGTGCCGATGCCATCTCCATCGTCAACTGCATGCACATCCTCGCCCGCTCCATCGATGCCAGGTAAGACGGCCTTGCAGTCGAGTTACGTGTGGGCTACCCTTGGGAGCCAGTGCCATTTATCATGATTGCCCATTAACTGACACGTGTAAACGCGTTCGCAGATGTCTATCTTTGTTGAGAATACAGTGCAATAAAACGTATAGTGGGCTAATTTATATAGATGTTTATTTTTTACAGCAGGAAATACCCAGTGAGATTGCAAGCTCTGGAAACGGCATTCCTGCGATACAACAAACGTATGAATTAACCAACATAAACAATATCTAAAATTAATTTAGGGGAGGTCTTTTCTCAGCATCGGAATCCTAACAGTGAATAGAGTTATTTCACTGTTGTTGCAACAAAACAAAGATGCAGATCGCCCATGTAGCTTTTACAGACTGTCGGGTCAAGTGCTTGTGCCAGGCCATACGCACCCTGAGGCCACGTGAAGTGTCGAAGGTCCGCTGACGGGACGTCACGGGACAGACCCAGGTGTCATGGGGTGCCCGACCGAGATGACTGGCAAATGCCCCACCTGTGCTGCCTACTGTGCCAACTCACACACACAAACACACACACGCACACGCAGGACCGTGATAAAGACTGGGCCGGAGAGCATCAAGGCGGCGCTGCGGTCGTTCTTCGACTACGCGTCGGAGGACCTAGAGAAGACGATGGAGAACGTGAAGCAGGGCCGCTTCGCGCACACTCGCACGCAGCTCAAGGGCGTCGCGCAGAACATCAACTACACCACGGTGGCGCTGCTGCCCGTGCTCACATCCCTGTTCGAGCACGTGGCCCAGAACCAGTTTGGCACCGATATCATGCGTGAGTGAGCGCGAGCGAGCGTGACCGTGGGGAGCGGTGGCTCGGGGAGAGCGCTCGGCACAGCTATCCCGAAAGGGAGAGCGCTCGGCACAGCTATCCCGGCAGAACAGCTTGGAAAAGCAACCATCATGAATTGAGCCGGGAAAGGCTACATTGGTTTCTTTACAAAATTACGTGTATCGGGGCAAGTCTATCAATGGCAGCATGCGGATCTGTAAATAAGTGTGAAGAAGTGAACTCTCGCTGCTTGCACTGCTGCCACCGCGACCCTCACCAGGACAAGCGATTTAGAAAATGGATGGACGGAAGTGAACTCTCGGCACGCCGCTGCTGATAAGTTTCCGACCCCTGACCGCGTTGCGTCGCGGATTTCTGTTGCGAGCGCAGTGGACGACGTTCAGGCCTCCTGCTACAAGATCCTGTCGTGTCTCTACTCCATGGGCACCGGCAAGAACGTCTACGTAGAGAGGTGACCGCATCGCGTTCGCGACTCCCTTGCGTTCGTTCCCACCGCTGTCAGCTGGGGTTCCTGTGAGAACACGTTTAGCCATCAGGGCGTCGATGCAGTCTATAATTGGGCAAAGGTAAGGTTGTTGTTGCCGGTTTAAAAGGCCACTTTCCAGGTTGTCTTGGGTTGGCTGGATGCCAAATTTGACGCCAACCTCCTTTAGTCGGGGGGTCTTCAGATCGTTATTTGTCTGGAACCTCCGCCCAGACCTGTTCACCAAGCGAGACCCTAGCAGGAGTGCTAAACCTTATTCACACCTCATACTGTGAAAATTCCTCTCGAGAGCTGCTCTTCCGTGTTAGCCGTGTCAAACTCTTAAGAGGCAATTCCCTTTAACACATCTTCACATACCGAGGACCGCAGACATTGGACAATTATTGACGCCGGCTCACTGCGCGGCCGCCTTCCCGCTCCCCTACACATCCTGCCGCGCTCTCTCCGCGAACGCTAGCGGGGCGTCGCGAGTCGAAATCGGCCCGTGTCGAACGCGGCTCGAAAACCCGCGCTCCCGCGTTGCGCTCGCAGGCAGCGGCCGGCGCTCGGGGAGTGTCTCGCGGGCCTCGCCGGGGCCTTCCCCGTCGCTTTCCTGGAGCCGGAGCTCAACCAGAACAACTCCTGCTCCGTCTACGTCACCAAGACGCCCCGCGAACGAGCCAGTGAGCCCGCCGCACCGCACCGAACCGCAGCGAACCGCACCGAACCGCAATGCCGGCACGTTTGTTTGCGGCTCGGCAAGCTGATGGCCGTACGAACCTCTGCCAGCTTGGCCAGACCCCCCCCCCCTTATGCGATCAGTATTTCAGTTTCTAAATAACCTGGAAGGAACCGTAGCTCTTTTTTAACAGTTGTCCAGCGGGGTGGTGTAAGAGATAGGAGTCGGTGTTGAAGATGAAAGTCGCGATGTTAGGGGGGATGGGAATTGCAGTGTTATGGATGGGAGTCACAGTGTTGGAGATAAGAGCCAGTTTGAGAGGTGGGAGTCACAGTGTTAGAGATGGGTGAGTCAGTGAGTCAGTTTGTATTCAAGCTGGAAGGAACCGTTGAGCTACGCAGCTATTTTATAACAGCTGTCCAGTGGGAAGGGGTAAGCGAATTACAACATCTCAGGGAAACGGGGGCAATTTAGTCGGGACAATTAACATAGGCAGCAGCATGCTCTTTGGTCTGTGGAAGGAAAACCGGCGGCTTGACGATGCTTCCAACATGGGAGGCAAAATGTCGCGAGATGATGATGATGTTTATTATTATTATCGCAGCAGAAAAATACCCAGTGAGCTTGAAAGCTCTTTACGGGATTCCTGCGACACAACAAACATGCGAGATGCTGACAAAAATTATAATACATACAAGATTCATAAATAACCAAAAAAGAGATTGCCGCGTCGAGCCGTCTTTCCGTCGCGACGTTTCGCCTCACCTCGCCTCGCCCGCCCGCAGTGCTGCTGCTGCCGCCCAAGGTGGAGGAGGCTTGCCGCGACATCCCGTCGCTCGACAAGCTCATGCAGGACATCAACCAGCTGGCCGAGTCGGGCGCCCGCTACACCGAGATGCCCCACGTCATCGAGGTGATCCTGCCCATGCTGTGCAACTATCTGCTGCACTGGTGGGAGAGCGGGCCCGACGTGCAGCACGACCCCGAGAAGCCCGGCTGCACCACCGTGACGGCCAGCCACATGAACCGGCTGCTCGGCAACATCCTCAAGATCATCGTCAACAACCTGGGCATCGACGAGGCGTCCTGGATGAAGCGCATAGCCGGTGATGACGCGCGCGGGAGCTCGTTGCGCGAGAATTGCCTTTCGAAGCTGTTCCGTCGGCGTTAGCCGTGTCGAGCGTTTTCGCTTTCTAGCTCTCCTTCGTGACGTTTTGCCTCTCAGGATGCCTGAGGGTGCTTCCAACGTGGGAGGCGAAACGTCGCGAGGGAGAGAGGGGGAATGTTTGACGCGGCTATCCGGAAGGAACAGCTTTGGAAATATCCATCCATTTTCAGAAACCGCTTAATCCTGTACAGGGTCGCAGCGAGCCGGAGCCTATCCCGGCAGACACAGGGCGCAGGGCAGGGGTATACCGAGGATGGGACGCCAGTCCTTTGGAAATATAGGTGTTTATTATTATAGCAGAAAATACTGGGTGAGCTTGCAAGCTCTGGAAGCGGGATTCATGCGGAAAGCGATATTGGGATTGTTGAACATATTGATCGCGATTTGTGTTCAATGCAGCAAGCTGTACCGCTTTATTTAATCTCAACGCATATGTACGGGCACCCCCAGTGGCAGCTGGCCTGTAAAACGGGCGCCGCTCTGCCAGTCGACGCCAACGATTGCCGCTACGCCTGACCCCAATTGGGTCTTTGGCGGGTAGTTTTTTGAGTTTTGCAATCGCCGCGCTCTTCGCTGACGTTTACCGTCTGCGATGCGCCCTGCAGTGTTCGCTCAGCCCATCATCGGCAAGGCCCGGCCCGAGCTGCTCAAGTCGCACTTCATCCCAACCATGGAGAAGCTGAAGAAGAAGGCGCGGAAGGCAAGCACAGTTTATTATTATTACGTTATTATTATCGTCAGTAGCAGAGTACCCGCCCGACGGGTGATATTGTTCCGAGCGTGTAACACGTCGTAAAGACAACAGCAACGTATTATGTGAGGTTACTTTTTTTTTATCGTCTTATGGATAAGACTGACCGTCGGCATAGTAATGTGGAATTTCCACCAACGGCGATGAGCGCTGCCGCTCTTTTGGGGTAAGCGGCGCTGCAGCCTCACGGAAAGAAGGCCCGGGTTGTAGCCCCGGTTCGAGTGCCTTTCTGTGTGGAGTTTGCGTGTTGTCTCCGTGCGCGCGTGGGCTTTCGCCGGGTACTCCGGTTTCCTCCCACAGTCTAAAGACAGCCATGGCTGGGTTAATCGTCTTGACTAAATTGCGCCCGATGCCCTGAGGCATTGTGACTTGCTTACCCCTCCCCGCTGACACGGGGGGGGGGGCGCTAACCTACGCTTCATTACTCCGTCCCCGTTTCGCACGCCCGATATCAGCGGGTATTTTACAGCGCGCGCCAACGCAAGTAAACGGTGATTACTGCGGCTGTGTTTCACCGCCCGGCGCGGCGGCGGCAAAGTGAACGATGCATCACGCTCACGCTGACCGGCGGTCACATTGAGACCGAGCCCGGGGGGGTGGGGTAGGGGGGCTGGGGGGCTTTGCCGAAGAACATTGCGCCGGCGAACGCGCCGCGTAACATCGAGTTAAAAACCGCTCCGAGGCCGCCGTCAAACACAGTGTCGCCCCTCCGCGGTCCTGTCCCCCCGACTTTAATGCGGAGATATTTCAGCGAGGCTCGTGTTGGCAGCGCCGCCGTATTTGCCCGTCCGTCACTCCGCCCTTCGCGCCCGCTCTTCGGGCGTCGTTGTTCGCCGCAAATTGACGAATGCGCTCGGGCGCCGCGTGACATTAGCGGTAAATCTCCGGCGAGGTGACTCGTGGCTGCGGGTCGCGTGCCCGTCGCAAGACGTTGGGCCCCGTCCGCTCCCTACGTCGCCCGCCGTCCCCTCGTTAGATAGATAGACAAATATTTATCATTACAGCAGAAAGTACCCGGTGAGCTTGCAAGCTCTGTGCGGGATTCCCGCGACACAACACACACAATTTGCGAATTGACAAAAATAAAAAAATAAATCATTCAAAGTTTACACAACGAACCACAAAAGCATAAAGTGAACATTTACACACCATTGCACAAGATATAAGTTACCAATTAAAAAGATTTGTTTTTTGACAATAGGTGACAATATAAATAATAATACAGTTTATAACACTCACAAATGGCGCAAGGGGCCCCTTTATTCGTGAAAAAATACGGGTGCATCAAATATTAACTCAGATATTGATTAACACAACACACTGATCAATATAAATATCCCATTTAATCTATCTCCGCTCCATATTCCACCCAGGGGGGCAAGGTAGAAGCGTTCACGTCGCGATCCCTGTCAGGTAATACTTGGTATTGCCTGCGAATTCAAACACTTCGAGGCCGAGCTGAAAGACAACGATGTCCAGAAGCTGACCATCGTGCTTCGAAGAATCGCAAAGAAGAAGAAGATTCCACCCATTTCACTACATCACCATCTCTTGTATGTTCCACCTGCTGTCTCGACAGGATTCTCATCCATTGAGCCGTGACAAACATACATCGGTTACACCGACGTCTCTTGTGCCCCGTGACCCCCCCGCGACCCCCGCAGGTAGTGGCAGAGGAAGACCGGCTGAGGGCCCAGAGCTCGGGCGACATGTCCGAGTCGGAGCTGATGCTGCTCGATGAGTTTGCGATCCTCTCGCGCGATCTCTACGCCTTCTACCCGCTGCTCGTGCGATACGTGGACATCAACAGGTAGCGGCCGACACCTGTCCTGGATTTAATAATAATTCGAATTCGATTCGATTCTTCGAAGCGTGATGGTTATATGACAGTAGTTTCCCATTGCAACAAGTTCTTCTTTAGTTGCAGACAGCCCTTCGACATGTAGAGATATAATAGTCAGTGCTGGCCTTAAAGGCGGCGGGCATTGGCCTCTCTTCTTGGTCCAGACTGAGGGGCTTCTGGCATCCGTTGAGCTTCTGGAAATCGTTGTCTTTCAGCTCGGCTTCGAAGTGTTTGGTAGAATTTGCAGGTAATACCGAGTATTACTTGACAGGGATCGCGACGTGAACGCTTCTAGCTTGATCCCCTTAATAATAATGTTACATTTATAACGCGCACATATTCATTCAATGTCAAAGGTGTTAATTCGACGAGAGAACGACTCGGAGGCGCGAGGAAAGCGCAGAGAGGTGGAGGAGGCAGCCAGCCAGGCGGTTGTGATGTTTCGCTGAGATGTGAGCCGATTTGTTTGTTTACGTCGACAGATCCAAGTGGATTAAATTTCCGAACCCCGACGCGGAGGAGCTCTTCCGGATGGTGGCCGAGATCTTCATATACTGGGCCAAGTCCCACGTGAGTCGTCATTTACCAAACGTCACCGATTGGAAGCCTGCCACTTCCTAGATTAATTGCCCTGCTGACGAAATCGCCGGTTCCTTCCAGATTAAATACAAACTGAAACTGACTGACTGGTCACGACCCCCTCTCCGCATCCCCCCACCTCCCCTAGCAGGCAAACACAACATTTACACTCGGCCATAGTGGTATAGGCCTATGTCACAAAGTGTATTGGGGATCAAGGTAGAAGCGTTCACGTCGCGATCCCTGTCAAGTAATACTCGGTATTACCTGCAATTTCTACCAAACACTTCGAAGCCGAGGAGCTGAAAGACAACGATGTCCAGAAGCTCAACAGACGCCAGAAGCCCCTCAGTCTAGATCAAGAAGAGAGGCCAATGCCCGCCTTTTTAAGGCCAGCACTGACTATTATATCTCTAAATGTTGAAGGGCTGTCTGAAACTAAAGAAGAACTTGTTGCAATGGGAAACTGTCGTGTAGCCATCACACTTCGAAGAATCGAATCGAATTCGAGCGGACGACTCAGCCCATCAACACTACGGGGTTGATAAAGTGAATACCAGTTTGTGGGAAGTCAACGGCAGTGGCCACCGTCAGGGTAATGTGGAATTGCCAACCGTGGCTCGGGACTTACAATTGACACGAGTGCCACAGCAGCCAGTGTCTACACAGTGTGAATAAGCACCGTGCGGAGTCTAATGAAGGGAGACCCACACCTCTCTCCTGGCCTCGATAGAATTCAACGCAAAGCAGTCTGAGTTGATCGATGGTCCCAGCACTCATTAATTCACTCCGGTTACTCGCTCGCTCCCTCACCGGCGGGCCGGCTATTCACCTCGTTATCACTCTTCTATCGCGATCCAATCGATTGTGCGATCGAACGTTTTCTCTGTGTCCGTTTGTTTGCAGAATTTCAAACGTGAGGAGCAGAACTTTGTGGTTCAGAATGAAATCAACAACATGTCCTTCCTCATCTCCAGCGACACGAAGAGTAAAATGTCGAAGGTCAGTGTTCACCACCAGTGGCCTTAGGGGGTTTACAGCGTCTTGAGATCATCGTGATTATCAATACCTGCTTAATCCTGTAGAGCAGTGGTTCTTAACCTTTCCTGCAGCCTGCACCCTTTTGGTTCTGAAAATATGTTCTCCCACAATAAATACATGTATAATACGATCCACCCATCCATACATTGTCAGAAACCGCTTTATCCTGTACAGGGTCGCGGTGAGCCGGAGCCCAACCCAGTAGGCACAGGGTACTGGGAGAAATTTAGTTAGTGGGCTGATTAACCTAGATAACAACACGTCTTTGGGTGGGGGGATGAAACCGGAGTGCCCAGTGAAAACCCACGCGGACATGGGGAGAACATGCACATGGGTTTGGACTCCAACCTAGGATTGTCTTGCTGTGAGTCGGCAGCGCTACTCAACGCGCCACCGTGCCGTGGCGTCTTGAGTTGTGATTCCATTCAGATGCCGTAGAGATCTTAATCGTGGTTATCTTAATAATCTAGTACATTCAGTGTTTGTGCCATTCTATCAGCGCGACGCTATCACGAAGGCGCTACTTATCTCAGACGGGTAGATTCTGCCAGTTGGCTGGCGATGTTGCTGCGCGGCTCTTTTCCCCGGTTAGCGGCGTTTCCGAACAACCACCTCGTCGCGCAATCACCCCGCTCAGACTTTGGACAGAGCAGTTGCGAGCGACTATTAAGCCGCGGGATTTCCTCGAGCGACTTTCTCGCGCGAACGATCGATGGGAGCGCGCGTACCCGGCTCCGAGTGACTGTCGGTCTTCCGCGGGCGCGGAACTTGCGCGCGCTAACAAATCGTCCCGTTAATACTAGAGCGCGGCTTGCCCTCTCTTTAACCTCCCTGCCCTGTCGTCTCTGCTCGTCCACCACCCCCCTCACCTCGTCCTCCTGGTCGCAGGGCCGGGGAGACGACGAGCGCAAGAAGACGCGGCGTCCCGGCGACCGATACTCGGTGCAGACGTCGCTCATCGTCGCGGCGCTCAAGCGGCTGCTGCCCATCGGCCTCAACATGTGCGGCCCCGGCGACCAGGAGCTCATCACCATGGCCAAGAGCCGCTACAACTTGGTACGGCAGCAAGTTGTTTGGCCGATAACATCGTAATATATAGGAAGCAGCGTGTGGCAATATAGCGCCGGCAAAACCGCCCGGCTGCCTCCTCCAACTCTCTGCGCTTTCCTCGCGCCTCCGAGTCGTTCTGTCGTCGAATGAATATCTTCGACATTGAATGAACGTGTGCGCGTTATAAATGTAAAATTATCCATCCATCCATTTTCTAAACCGCTTGTCCTGGTGAGGGTCGGGGTGTCAGCAGTCCAAGGAGAGTGGACCAGACATCCCTTTCCTCAGCAACAGATTCTCAGCAACAGATTCTAGCTTGATTTTCAGGGCGACCCCACAGTCTCACACAGAGACCCTTAGACTTACACGGAGACCCATAGACTCACAGAGACGTATAGACTGACGCAGACCCATAGTCTCACAAAGAGCCTCATCGATGAGAGCAACTATTGAGATGCCACTGTTAGGACGCCACTGGCCGAAGGAGAGCCGAACTAAGGGTGTAACGGAACAGATGTGGTGAAACGAGATAAAGCGGCAGCAGATGTGGTAAGACATGAGGCTCCGAACAGAAGTGGAACATTTCAAACGGCTGACTCCATTAAAATACGGGTCATCTTGACCTCGAAGAAGCGGGGATACCACTCGGTACAGAGCGGGTATCATTACATCTCTATATTAAAAGCTATTATTCCACTCGGAGGTTGAATAGCATAGTGGCTGCCCATCCAGTGGCACGTGAGTCAGATTGTCTCTGCTCAAATGAGCACGGAGCCATGGCCTATAAGTCACCGTAATGACCTCATATTTCACGTCAATATTTAATGACCTGCTTTGCCTTAAAATATTGGAGCCATGCCTCAGATGGGCGCCCCAGCCCGTATCGTGCCATACCCATCATTCGGCCAGTCGCTGGCGATCATATGTTTTGACCGGGAGATGGAATTAGCAGTAATAATAAATGCAGTTTATAGCTCGCGAATGTTCGTTCTAAGTTGAAGAAATCGCAGCGGCTGGTGAGGAGTCAGCCACGCGGTCGGCCGGCGCAACCCACCAGACACCGCGGCCTAAATATCATGATGGTATCGCTCAATTTATTAATGAGTGTTTGTTTTAGTTTTGTTGCGGGAGGAAGCTGAGAGAGAGGGAGCGCTCGACACGGCTATCCCCCGATAGAACAGCTTTTGTAAAGCAATTCTGAAAAAAAAAGATGCCGAATTTATTACAGGTATTCAAATCATTCTTGCGAATGGCGTAATGAATCTCGGCGAGCTGACATGTGGCTAATTTAAGGGTAATGATCATTTCAAAATGCGTGCTAATAATGGTACGGAAAAAGCAGGGTATTAACAACAGCACGTAATGCGTTGTCTTTACCCCAATTTAGCGTCGGGTAATTTTGCTCCGAGAGAAATAATGAGATGTGGTGCTGATTAAAATACAAGGACGGCTCAAGGGTAAGCTGTGCTGTTTACAGGGAAGCAAACGAGCCTAGCTTTTCGTTCAAACTAGCAGAGTACCCGCCCCACAGGCGATCTTATTCAAAGGGTGTAACACGTTCTTCCGACGCCTCTTGTCGATGACGTTTTCTGCCCACATGACTGCTTTGACCGCGGATGTCTTCCTGATGTCGTGTTGGAAATATCTACATATCGTTATGCGAGACGTAGAAAGGAGTTCCCGGCAAAAACTCACACGCGCAAACTCCGCACAGAAAGGCGGCACCCGAGCCGGGAATCGAACCCAGGAAGTTCTTGCCGTGAGGCGGCAGCGCTACTCGCTGCGCCAGCGTGCCACCCTATGTGTGGACATCTGAAATGACCGGGTGCAGGGTAACCCTGAGCCGTGGCCGTGTGTCTGTGCGAACAGCTGATGGACGATGAAGTTCGGGACTACATCCGCAACAACCTGCACTCGCAGAGCAAGGTGAGGAATCCGTGCCGATGGAGGTCGCTCTCCATAGCCGCTCTTTCGGGATAGCCGTCACGAGCGTTTCTCCTGTCTTCTTCACGGTGTTTCTCCTCCCACGTTGGAGGCATCCTTGCCTGAAGATGCCTGTCAACGTGTGGGGGCGAAACGTCGGGAAGGAGAGAGGAGATACGCTCGCCACAGATGGTGAAGGATGCCCAGGATTGAGATAAATGAAGGGGATTTGTGTGTAGTGTATCGTGTAGTGTAGAGATAGCTGGAGGAGGGGGATTTGGTGTGGGGAGCAACTGGTCAACCCAGCTAAACCTGGATACCGGCCGTCTAACCGGTTCTGTGTGTGTATATGTGTTGGTGGACTCAGTCTCAAATGAGTACCTAGTGCGGTGTGTAAACATTGCCACTAGGGAGACAAAGCCGGCCGGCCGTGGTGCCGGTCACCCACCTCCTCACGTGCCGTGTCGACCTTCATAGGTGCTGCTCGCTAACGGCACACGGGAGATCTTTGTCTTTGTGCGCGTCGTGGCAGATGGACGATCCTGCGATCCGCTGGCAAATTGCGCTCTACAAGGACCTTCCGGGGAAGGCCGAGGACTGCTCCGACCCGGACAAGACGGTGGACCGCGTGGCCGAGATCGCGTCCGTTCTCTTCCACCTGGAGATGGTGAGGCCCCGGGCCTGCCTCACGGCCTCCTCCTCCTCCGTTTACGCGTTACGGCGAAACCGCGACCTAACGGACCTCTTTTCAACGGACTTTGGAAGCGACTGGCGCTGTCTGCTACTTCCGTGACGGCGGTCTGCGTTGAAAGTAGCGGAAATAATATTGGGGGCGGCACTGTGGCCGCGGTGAGTAGCCCTGCCGCCTCACAGCAATAAAGTCCCCGGGTTTGAATCCCGGCTCGGGTGCCGCCTTTCTGTGTGGAGTTTGCAAGTTCTCCCCGTGTCCGTGTGGGTTTTCTCTGGGCACTCTGGTTTCCTCCCACAGTCCAATTACATGCTGCCGCGTAAATTAATTGACCTGCGGACTAAATTGCTCCCCAGTTTCCTGTGATGGACTGGCGTCTCATCCCCTGGGTATATCCTGCCTTGCGCTCTGTGTCTGCCGTGATAGGCTCCGGCTCACCGCGACCCTGAACAGGATTAAGCCGTTTCTGATAATGGATGGATGGATGTAAGGTACGCCAATGACCCGATTTAAGGGTGTCCGTAATAAATAGGTCGTTGTAAGGTACGTCGTTCTGTGCTAACCGCAGACGCCCGTGTGCCGTGCAGGTGGAGCACCCGCACCGCTCCAAGAAGGCCGTGTGGCACAAGCTGCTGTCGAAGCAGCGCAAGAGGGCTGTGGTGGCCTGCTTCCGCATGGCGCCCCTCTACAACCTTCCCAGGTGGGTCTGCCCGCGCCCCGCTCTTCCGACCCGCTCTCTGCGACTCGCCGTCGGAGCTCGCCGTGGATTTTCTGCCGCTACCAATGTGCGATATGTGGGGCGGCGCGGCGGGTAGCGCTGCCAGGCTCGCGGCGAGAAGGCCCTGGGTTCGATTCTCGGCTGGGGTGCCGCCTTTCCGTGCGGAGTTTGCGTGCGTTGCAGTCAACCGCGGTTCAAATCCGTGATCGCAAAGTCGGCCGTTGTGTGCCGACGTCACGGTCCGAGTTTAACGAATGTGGCAAGTTATCCGCAAATGACTTAGTCATGATCTACATGTCAATCGTTGCAGCGATGCACTGATAATGGGCCAACTATTCTAATTAGTATTAGATGTTATGATGATACGGGACAGGTGTAAGCGCCAACAGGTGCAAGTGAAAATACGTAAGTATCGATGCAGGCATATATAGTGTCGCGTTTACATTTTGCAGACGTACGAGTGCATTTCATCATGGCCTGCCGCTGCAGCCCACGCGTGTAGGCGCGTGGACTGGAGCTCCCTGTGTTAATCGTATTTATTTACCTTTAATTTGTTGTACATTTGTCAGTTTTCATCTGTTCCTTTTCTTTTTGGTTGGTGGTTCGTTTCTTTGTAACTTTGGTGTTTGTTTTTGTTGTCT
>JAZEWU010000054.1:1016857-1031983 GCA_036362915.1 Geotria australis | reverse complement strand
CTAACCTGATCATTTCCGAAGCATTTGTAGGGGCCGTGCTCATCGCCTGACCTATGCGATTGAGGGAGACCTTTAAAGACCGAATGGCGCCACCGTTGGACCCGCGGCATTTGTTATGTTTATATGCCCGGCCGTTTTCGCGTAACCTTAGCGCTGTGAGGCAACGCCGCTGCGCTTCTCCCGGAGCCGTCACCCGAAGCGCTAAGCTTACACGAACGGGGCTACGTTGAAATCATACGGTCGCCAGCTCCGTATCATTTGCAAGCGTTAAACGTCGCACGGGGCATATGAACCTAGTGAATGAGAGAGTCGCCGAGGCAAAACGGCGCCCCCTCCGCGCCGCCGCGCCACGCCGCCGCGGGGCTCCACCGGAGCGAGTCGCCGGCGGCAGGAATGATTAAAACGATGGGTGGCGCTCGGAGCGCATTTAATCATCGCATCATCTGACCAATCGGACAAAATGAGCCCTTTCAGCTGTTATTTCTCTCTCTCGCTGCCCATTAACTCTGTGGGACGACGGGAGAGATTTCTCTGGAGAAGGAAGAAAAGAAAAGACAAGAAAAAGACGGGGGAAAAAAAACCGAGTAGATCAACTAGTTTTCGCATTCCTCTCTTCCGCGGCACATTTTGAAATCACGTGTTAACCTAACGTTGAATTGCAGGGCAAAATACACTGGGTGGCCAAATAATTACACATTTCTTGATTTTTTAAAAAACAACGTTGAATCCTCTATATTCAGGTATGGAGTACTGTATATGTTAATATATTTCCTGCTCTCAATTGAACATTGCGGCGCTGCTCTTCGCCTATTCACGGCCCTGAGCCGGCCGTGGCTAATCCGCTAGCCTACGGTCAGGCAAGATTATATCCATAACACTACCTCTGTATCGACCCTGGGTATGGCTGATGGGCCGAGTCAACCCAGAAGGACCGGGAGTTAAACTCGCAACCTTCCGATCGCTCTCTCCACCGCCTAGCAACCACGCCGACCAAATTACGCTTCATCGCGCTCGGTCACGGGGACAAGTGTAAGGATCAGCAGTGAAGGCCGACGTCACGGGCCTCAGCTGCAGCTCGAATTGAGCAGGAATCAGCCGTGACCGAGAGGGTCTGTATTTTGTATGGGGGAGGGGGCGGCTTGATTACGGAGCGTCTCTTATCGCGAAGATAAGGGCATCGACGACGCAGCGCCAATCCCGAGCGCGCCGCACATCCGGTGATATTGGCAGCTGTGCGGCGGCGAGATAGCGCGACGGTTGGCGCGCCGCGCTACCGACCCGGCGAGCCGAGTTCGATTCCCGCTCGCGGGCCAATAACGGTGGGGAATGATGGTTGCTCTTCGGAGCTGTTCTTTCCGGGATAGCCGTGTCACTGAGAGATCTGCCTCTCTCTCCCTCGTGACGTTTTGCCTCCCACGTTGGAAGCATCGTCAGGCGTGGGGAATGTTTGAACCGGTCCAGGGCCTCTCCACACCCCAGGTCGACTGAGCCCCAAATGAATACCTGGTGGCGGTGTGTTAATATCGCCACTCGGGAAACAAAGGCGGCTGGGCGTGGTGCTGGCAATTCACCTCCTTAGTGTGCCGTGCCGACCTTCGTAGGTGCTACTCACTAACAGAACAGCACTTCGCCCAACAGTAGATTAAGGCTATACGGGGGATCTTTGTCACTGTGGGTCGGAGAGACCGATACAGGATAGAGACGGGCGTTAATCACCGACGAACGTGCTCGTGAGCTGATGCTCGCCTGGAACGATTTGTTTTTATCTGATTCCAAATTTCTTATCGAGCCGGGAATTCCAGATTTTTCTAACGTTAACAATTCCACCGGGGGCCTCAATTTAAACGGGAACCGGTAATGCTCGTCGTTGATGGTGGTTATAATTATGATGAGTTATAGACCACCGTCGATGAAAGCCTCTTTTCTTTCCATGCTACGTCTGTCATCCGAATTGTTTGACCATACTTTACCGCGCTGGTCAGTGCGGGTTGGTGAAGCGATAGTTGTGGGGGGGGGCAGGTATCGCACGCCAATGACGTTATCCTGGAATCGAACTCCAGTGACCTGGTTCATAGCGTAGCTGGCCAGTGCTGGTTGGAGATGCGACAATTTTGGGGCAATGTATCACAAACCAATTAAGTTAGCCGGGAATCGAACTCAGCCTTACCGGGTTCACAGCGGCACAGCACGCGGGTCATAAGCACTTCAACACAATTATTTAAAAACTTTGGCCACCCAGTGTAATGCATTTGGTGCCACCCACATTGCTGAGTCGAATCAGTTTGTGCTGCTGCTGCTGCTCCTGCCGAGCGGCGCAAAGAGCTCGGATCGGCCTCAGTGTATGTGGACTCGGGCCGTCGCCGTTGTACCTGCCGTGACGATTCAACATCGATGTGCCAGGGTTTCGCGGAACCCTCCATGTTCTCTGTCGTCCTCTCTCGATCTCTGTCTGCCCTCTCCTCATTTTCACGGTTTTTTCTTGGCCATTTCTGCCCTTTTGTTCCTTCGTTGTACTTCCCTCCTCCTTCTCTCTCTGTCTCTGCCAGGCACCGAGCCATTAATCTCTTCCTCGATGCCTATAAGAAACACTGGATAGAGACAGAGGAGAATGCCTATGAGGATAAGCTAATTGATGACATAGCCGTAAGTACCGGATAGGGGCGCCATTGCACTGCACACTCTCCAGTCAAAAAAAAACTCAGGGTCGCTGGTGGGTCGACCTCCGGGTCCGCTGGGAGGTCGCTCCCTTTCTCCTCTGCTGTGTTCGCTGTCCAGAATGCACATCGCCCGGTAATCAACGCTACTAACAGAACCGCGCCGTGGTTAAAGTGGCCGATTAAATCGGTTCTCTCTTCTTGGCTTATGACTGACCCGTTCCCCTGTCATCCCCGTGTCAGCGCGTCGGCTGTCTTTCCTGATCCCGTGCGCTCTCTCCATCCCTCGAAATAATTATTTGCGCGTGAAAATACGTGAAGTCCGCCATCCGTTGCAAATTGTCACGAGATTTATTGCATGTTGCTATTCAGACTTGGCTTCGTTTAGATACGAGAGCAGGAAAACAACACTGACCCTAATGGGGTACATTGCATATTCTCACCGTTAATATACCGCAAGGCTATCACGGAGGAGCTGCGTTCCACAGGCAGATATTTTTTTACAGCAAGGCAGCGATATTTTAATTTTGAACATAATAAGTGTCGTTATTTTTTAGAATTGCTCTCATTAGCTGTTCTTTCGCGATAGCCGTGTCGAATGTTGCTTCGCTCTCCTTTGCGATGTTTCACCTCACCACATTGGAAAGAACAGCTATGGAGCGCAATTCTTATACATGGAGCTGTGACAAACAGTACATAACGTGGTTTATTTTTTTTACAAAATTTGGACCGCGACGCCAGGCCTCGCGGCGGGATATTTAACGCTCGCTCAGAAGCGTTAACACCGCGGCAGTATTAGCTAGGGCGGCCGACTGGTTCATACCGCAACACGTGGGAATAATAATAATAATAGCATTTATAGAGCGCCTTTCACCCGAGGGTCACAAAGCGCTGCACAGAGCCGCGGAGAGAACGACAAATCAACAACGACTCTCGGCAACATCGTCGCTTCGTAAGCCTGCGGCGTGTTGCGTAATTATCAATCACCCGGTGACGCTGGGGATTTAACGCTAATTTCCTACCGATCCGTGGCACTGCCACTTGCAAGGGAAGTTTGCAGGAAGGAGCACTTGTGAGACGCCCTGGGAATAATTTGTGCGTCAGAGTGCTGAGCCATCGTAACCGAGATCCCAGTTCAAGCTCCCCTCGGTCGGTCACCCGGGATTAATCCAGGTCCTCAAGTGAACCGAGTCGATGGTGTGTCTTGGCCCGGTCACCGATGACTTCACACACACACAGTAAAAACAAAACCACCCCCACCCCCCAAGGCCTATTGGTTTTCCGCCTTACGTTATCCAGCAGCATTTGATGTAGGTTTGTCACGGCTCAATGTATGAGAATAGCTCTCAATAGCTGTCATTTTGGGATAGCCGCGTCGAGTGCTCGATACATTTTTACCAATTCATCACTTCCCAGGGAGAGTGCTCGACACGGCTGTTCCGGAAGAGCAGCTACGGAGAGCAATTTCCCACAGCATTTATCTAAGTGAAACATCGCAAAGGAGAACAAATGAACATTCAACACAGCCTATCCCTGAAGCTGTTTCGACTATCCGTGTCTTATCAGCGGTCAGGCTTGCTGAATAAATACTGTACTGATGTAGGTTTTCACGGCTCGATTCATGATGGTTGCTCTTCAGAGCTGTTCTTTCGGGATAGCCGTGTCGAGAGAGGGGGATCGCTCGACACGGCTATCCCGAAAGAACAGCTCTGAAGAGCAACCGTCATGAATAAATACTGCCAATTTACCAGATGCTGTTGGTGAGAGCACTCCGCTTAATGGCAAAGTTATTCCACGTAAACAATACGGCGCAATATATCATTATGTCACATATATAGGACACACGCGCACTCACTGTATTGTTAAAATATAATAGGTACCCGATGAGAGTTATTAAATCTGGCTTCGATAGAACATTCTCTTTCTTCGTCTCTGCCGCCGGGGATCACTTTGTAACATTTATTGTCATTTAAATTCTTGGCGTTTTTCTTCCGCTTTCTCCGCTCATTATGTTACAAAAGCGCCTGGCACAAAATTATCACCTTTTTTTCCCCCCGTGTGCGGTTTTTGCAAGTGTTCCTATAAAAACCAAAAGCATGGCCAATGGCTTACCGGCTCACACACTCGGCTGTTGCTCTGCATGCATTAACATTTCTCATTAACTTATCCGTGCTTTCCCAACTATTTCCGTCGCGTAAATGTCTTCGGAAATTTGCGTTTGAATGAGGAAGAGAATTCTATTCCCCCCCCCCGAACATTCATCGCTCATTATTTTCCACTCTGTTCATCCGTTGATTGCCAGTGACATTAAAATTAAATGACATACACGCCGCATGCTTATCCTTTTCACTCATAAAGGTCCTTTCAAACATTTCCTTTTCATATTAAGGCTATTGTACGCTTGTCATTCGGCTGCTGACGGAATTGTGTTTATTGAAAGTATTGTCGCGCGTGTATGTATTTCCTCCCGCGGTAATTTTCAGACATCCAGAAATGTGATTGAAAGTTTGTCGCTTTGACGCAGGTAAGTACACCTGGCGTACAGTAACCGTGCGCGCGTTTAGTTTCTGAGCCGTTCGATTTAACGCGGTTTCATCTCTTCATCTAATCGAGATCGAAACGGATCGAACGTTCCTATTCGCAGCATTTCAATCGTCCCGACGAGCCCGCTCGTTTGAGTAAATAAACCACAAATCACAAACCCAGTGCGGAAGTTGTGCCCGCACGAAGCCGTGTCGAGCGATCTCCCTCTCTCCCTCGCGACGCTTGGCCTCCCACGTTGGAAGAATCATAAGACGAGGCGAAACGTCGCGTGGGAGATAGGAAGATCGCTGAGTGACACGGCTATCCGGAAAGAACAGCAACCGTCACGAATCGAGCCGTGACAAGCCTACGTCAGTACACTTTTTCCCCATTCATCGCGTTAGACGAGCGATTCGCAAACATCGAGGGGGGGCATGCGGCAAAAATCCGGACGCCTCTTCGTTCCTCCGTCGGCACGTTCGCGCGCGGCTGATTGACGACGCTCGCGCGTCATAACTAGCCCCCTCTTTCACGCGACGCAAGGCGCCTCCGCCTGTCTCTCCTGACAACCCAAGCCTTCGCGCACACCGACGTGACTCGCGGATCGTTACAAACAACAACAACAACGCTGCGTCCGCGCGGTTGTGTCACGACGCCGCTCGCGCGCCTTAAGGGGAGGAAATGGATAAAGCGTCGCGATGTTCGGCCCGCATCGCCGCGGCCTCAAATTTGCGGCGCGCTAAAACCGCACACTTTGCTAAAGTGATTTTTCCCCGGCAACGAAAGCATTGTGTGTATAATTTCAGTCGGAAAAGCCGCCGCTACATCCGCGCGTTTGTGTCGCGACACTGGGCGCGCAAAAAGACGGGGGCGGCGGCAAATAAATAAAACGCAGCGATGTTTGGCCGCGTTTTCGCGGCATTAATTTAGCGATGTGCTAAAATTGCACACTTTGTTAAAGTAATTTAGTTTTTCCACAAAGGAATTATGCGTATAATTTCATACTACATGAACGTTTGGCCTGCTTAGCGGTGCGCATTATCAATCGTGTTCAGTAAAAACAAAATCTGTCGTTAAAAAACAAAACGTTAAGTAATATCTACTAACCGACTCACTCCATCTCGAACACTGACTCCTATCTCTAACACTGTGACTCCAATCCCTAACACTGCGACTTCCGTCTCCAACACTGACTCCTATCTCTCACCATTGCCCGCCGGACAACTGTTAAAAAGAGCTGCGCAGCTCAACACGGCACGCATGCATGATGGTTGCAGTGTGTGAGCGGCGTGTGGCCGGCGCCGACCCGGGGATTTGACCCGGTCGTCCGCTCACACCCCCCGCGTTTTTTTGCCGCGTCGCCCTCGACAGAAATCCATCGACGACGAGGAGGAGGAGAAGGAGTCGGAGGAAACGGAGGTGGAACCTCACCCCGATCCCCTCCACCAGCTCATCCTTTACTTCAGTCGCACGGCGCTCACGGAGAAATCGTGAGTGTGCGCACCGCCGCGTGTTTTAGATAGTGACTCAAGCCGGGCACGGGGGCGGGGGGGATATCGGGTGGAACTGGGCTTTTTCGAATTCGATTCGATTCTTCGAAGCGTGATGGTTATATGACAGTTTCCCATTGCAACAAGTTCTTCTTTAGTCGCAGACAGCCTTTCGACATTTAGAGATATAACAGTCAGTGCTGGCCTAAAAGGCGGCGGGCATTGGCCTCTTTTCTTGCTCCAGACTAAGGGGGCTTCTGGCATCTGTTGTGCTTCTGGACATCGTTGTCATTCAGCTTGGCTTCGAAGTGTTTGGTAGAATTGGCAGGTAATACCAAGTATTACTTCACAGGGATCGCGACTTGAACGTTTCTACCTTGATCCCCGTTAAGGCTATACGGGGGATCTTTGTCTTTGGGGACCGACACGCGGCCCAAACATCTCCATGTTGAAACCTCGGACCTGTGTGTCGCAGCATTGACCCGTGTAAGCGAACTGTCTTGCTTACCGAACCGGGTCTCTTACTCAAAGTCAGCCGGCGTGACTCACCGTGGCCTCACCTGGTGATAAATAACGCACCCGTTAATTCGCGATGCTGCTGCGTTGGCGCCTCTGGGAATCGATGGGGGGTACGTCTCGTGTTGGCCACGTTGGTGAACACCAATTAATTGTCATCGACTCGAGTTCAGTGGAACGTCTCAGCCCAATTTTATCTTTGTCAGGGTCAACGAGTTTTTTTTTTTTACAAATTGGTTTTTACTGCCAGGCAGGTTACAAATAACGGTAAAGGCGCAGGCCTGTAATTTACTTACTCATTCCGTTGCTGGTGAAATCGCCTGCACAAGAGAGAGCTGAAAAGAGCTCCTCCGGAAAGGTGTATGGCCTGCTCTTTCAGGCTGTCTTTGAAGAGGAGATAGTAGTGATGTAGGTTTGTCACGGTGTATTAGAATTGCTCTCAGGAGCTGTTCCTTCGGGATAGCCGTATCGAGCGCTCCGCCTCTCTCCTTCGCGATGTTTCGCTTCCCACGTTGATTGGCCAAGCTGAAAGTTGCATTTTAATATCCGTCGTACACCTGTGGGTGTCAGTTGCTCAAAGAGTGAGTGATCTTACAGTGGAGCAGTGAGTAGTGCTGCCGCTTCACAGCAAGAAGGCCTGGGGTCAATTCCCACCTCGGGTGCCTATTTGTGTGGCGTTTGCTTGTTCTCTCCGTGTCCGCATGGGTTTTCGCAAGATAATCCGATTTCCTCCCACAGTCCAAAAGACATGCTGCCTAGGTTAACTGTCCTGACTAAATTGCCCCGGTTGCCCTGAGATGTTATAATTTCCTTCCAAGACATCTGCTCATCATTGACGAATGAAGAAACCCTCGGGTGGAGGCCCTTTCAGTAGCAGTGGAGCGGCCGTTATCTTACAGGGCTGCGCCTTTATCTTTACATTTTCTGTTCTCTCTTATTTCATTAGTAGACTCGGTCCTAATCTTTGACGCGACTGAAATGAGGCCCACAGTCCCACACCGTGCTTTGATATTGCGCAGTTAATCCTGGATAATTTCCTCCCGGCGTTGACTTCATTCGTAATGGCCGGGGGATTACAGCCGAAAACGCGATTAGAATACATTTCTTAATTAAAATATTGGCTGGATTTCTGGAATTGCTCTTTCCATGTCCGTGTGTCTATTTTCGTGCAAATAATTTCCACGATCTAGAGATAGCCTTCCTGGGTTCGGAGTGTTTTATCGTGCGTAACATTCTGTCGGATTTGCAAACTAAAGTCATACATGTTGCAGTCTGTTCGTTTTAATATTGTTGAACGGCCTCGCGATTGCCTCTCTTTCCAATGACGCTAATCAACTGTGTTTTTGTCAAACCAGGAAACTGGAGGAGGATTTTTTGTACATGGCATACGCTGACATAATGGCCAAGGTATAAACGATGTTCTTCTATTTGTATTTGTGATGAATGTCTTTGTTCAATTAATTATGCTGCACTTTATTTTGTGTCGTCGCTCCAAATGAATTGACTTCTTGTTGAGTGCTTTCTCAAGGGATTACTTTTAATGCATTCGTCAAAGTGCACTTAACAGTTTAATGCTGTAATTTCTAAATAAATCTATCAACCTTGCTTGTTTTGACGTAGTAATCATATTAACCCCCTCTTTGTGTGCAAACACAAAGTTCACAAAATAAATACGTTCTGGGAAATTATGTTACGAGTAAGACTCGACATATGCCCCAGGTCACTCTTGACAGCGGGACGGTGTTGCTTTCTTGAGCTCCACCACAGTGGTATAAAATAATCCATCGATCCATTTTCTAAACCGCTTGTCTTGGTGAGGGTCGCGGCGGCAGCAGTCCAAGCAGGGCGGACCAGACGTCTCCTTCGTTCGTCTCTGGTTTTAAAATAATAACAATACCTATTTATAACGCACGCAAATTCCACGCGGACACCGGGTGGGAAGACCGATCTCGAGAAAGTTACGAGCGATCTGAGGACGACGTAACGACGATCCTGTTAGCGTAACGACGGTGGCGAGCGGGCCTCGCGTCACGCTCGATGTCCGCTCGGTCTCCTCGTCAGGGCCCCCGTCGTGTCGCCACGATTGGGGTCGCCGGGAAGTGCCTGCGGTGGGGGAGGAGGGCAGATCGTGAGTCGAGGTTGTGACCCTCCCTCTCTCTGTGGTTCCGTTGCAGAGCTGCCACGCCGGCATCGACGAGGAGGAGGAAGACTCGGCCACATTTGAGGTCGGTGTCAGTTTTCCACCAGGAGCAACCTCCCCCTCCCCCAAACCTCCCCCAAGCCACGGCCCGCTCGGCGGAATTGGCGCTAAGAGCAGTGGCGCTCATCCGTACACGATGTCCCGTGTTGATGTTTATAGACGTTGATGTTTATTGTACTAATGTAGGTTTTCGCGATGTCCAGAAGTCCAGAACGATGTCCAGAAGCTCAACAGATGCCAGAAGCCCCTCAGTCTGGAGCAAGAAGAGAGGCCAATGCCCGCCGCCTTTAAGGCCAGCACTGACTATTATATCTCTAAATGTTGAAGGGCTGTCTGCGACTAAAGAAGAACTAGTTGCAATGGGAAACTGTCATATAACCATCACGCTTCGAAGAATCGAATCGAATTCGAAGGTTTTCGCGGCTCGATTCATGACGGTTGCTCTGCAGAGCTGTTACCTTCAGGACAGCCGTGTCACTGAGCGCTGTCTCCCTCGCCAATCGTCGCGTCCCTATATGCTGTTATCGGCCAATGAAGGGTAATTTATTAGTTGCGGAAGGAAACCAGAGAGCCCGGAGGAAACCCACGCATACCCGGGGGGGGGCACAACACGCAGGACAAACTCGGCAGGGAAAAGGCGCCCGAGGCGCGAATCGAACCGTCTCGGGGCAGAACATTCTCTCTGTGAGGCGCATATGTTACTACTGCACCACCCTGCCGCCCAGCCCTAAATTAGTTTCGACCTTGGAGGCCTCACGAACAGCAGAGTCGGGGAAATCTTTTAAACACATTCTGCTGGATTGAAAGGTATTAATCCGTTGTTAATTCCGTCCTTCAGCCGCGTGCAAATTATTACATCGCCAGTTTGTTAGCTTCTTTTCAAAAGTGTGAAAAGGAGCCGTCGTGAAGTGTGCCCCCGAAGGACAGTTTTGTTTCGAACGCGCGAGCCTGAGAGTCGATTTAAAATGAAGTGCCGGGAAATTAAATAAACAACAAAAACGCCGCCTCGCCGTTAATAAATGGTGGCGCGCTCGCGTTTGACCTTGAGATACGAAACACATATTAACGTTAATCATCAATTCGTTTTAAACAATCGCTCAATGCTTAAAAAGCGGTCGCTTTGTTTAACCGTCGCAAGTTCCTTGCGGTGTATTTAAAATCGTCAACAGCCACGGCAATCCACTGCTGGATGAAGGTCTGCTCAATCCACCGTCGTCTCTCACCGTTCCGGCGAAGTTACTACTCTACCTGCGCCACACGGGGCTGATTTGGTTGTTCCATCTCCTTGTTGCACGTATTCTCAGACGAATTCTAGATGAATTCCATTTATTGGCTGCCGTTCTGTTATCATCCGTGCCCATATGCACTACTGTACCGTATGTCCTCCCTGGTTGCATATTGTCAATCGCTGCGTTGATGTAGGTTTTCACGGCTCGATGTATTAGAATTTCTCTCAAGAGCTGCTCTTTCATGACAGCTGCGTCGAGCGTTCTTCCACTCGAGTGGGAGGCATCGTCAGGCTAATCGCCGTCAACAAAACGTCATAACTCTCATCGATCGCAACCGCTAACAATGCTGTTTGTTGCTGGCCACTTGACGTTGGCCTTGGGGCTTGTGCTCAACAACTCAAAACAGAAGAATCTTTTGTTTGCCGATGCTATTTTTTTGTTTACTTTTCGTTCGCTTACTCCCTCCGTAACTCGCCGACGTGGCGCCGGTTGGTTCGTCCGCGAGCGGCGACGCGACGTCTCGAAGTCACTCGGTCGTTCCGTCGTCAGCTCGTTGCCGGAGCGAGCCATCGTTCGCCCGTCGCGCACCCTTTCATTTCACTCGTGAATCCCACAGCGAGGATATATAATTCACCCCTCTATCTCGGTGCAAATGAGCCTGGGACCGATAAGGTTCATTACATAAATCAGTGGTCTTTATTTGACCACGTGAGGGCTCTTTAATGATTCGTGCTCTCTTTTTACGAGAAAAAAACACCCGTCCGAGCGCCAGCGCCGGAGCGAGCGGCTGACAATCAGAAGGTCGCCAGTTCAAATCCTGTTTGAGGGTAATAATAATAATAGCATTTTATAGAGCGCCTTTCACCCGAGGGTCCCAAAGCGCTGCACAATAACAGAAAAAAAAACTAATAAAAACCAAAGCAACACAAAATTAAATGAGTAAGGCTGCTTCGCCTATCGTTCCATCTGGGTTCGATAAGATGTGTAGCAAGAGCAATAATAATAATAATAATTTACATTTCTATAGCGCCTTTCGCCGTGGGTCGAGGGGCACTGTGCCGAGATAAAAGTGGTTACGACTAAAAAGCCATGCGGGCTATTAAAAGCAGAACACAGAGTAAAAACATTATATTAAGAACCGACGGAGACTTTGTAGCGATAACCACCATCATGATCATCATTGTCAGAAACTGCTTAATCCTGTACAGGGTTGCGGGGAGCCGAAGCCTATCTTGGCAGACACAGGGCGCAAGGCAGGGGTTTGCGGGGTGAAGCGGACAGGCCCGGTTTGGAAATCACTCACCACTGACGTTAGCCGTGGCCGGAATCAAACTCAAGTTGCCGGAGTTTGTAACGCATCGCGCTGATGACTGTCCCACCGCTCCGCTCAGTCCTAAAACACACGGTGATTAATCGGCTTAAATTAGTTTTGTCCCAGCCCCACGTCTGTGTTTTCGGTTTGTGTCCCTACAGCAAACATCGTTGGGTTTACCATTAGACAGCTCGACCCGAGCTTGATGCAGTGATACTCGCATTGTCCTGAGAACGTCTGCCTTATGGCAGCAATTGGCTATCACAGACTGGGCTCCTGAAAAAGCTGTCTGGTGATTGGCAATGCATTATCTTAGCATTTTTGTTGCATGTTTAAGCCACAAGTATGTGTGGCTGCTTGCAAGCTGGAACCTTTGCAAAAAGGTGTCCATTTAGTGTGTTTAAGATCTTAACACTTTTTCTCATTGCCGGAAAGGGTTAAATCTCGTATATTCTACATTAGTCGTTGGATTCGCCAACTTGCTGTAAATTACTTTAGCGATGCTCATTTATCTTGAGCCCAGTGTTGTAGCGGCCGTCATTAAATTCGACTGTAATCTCCTCTCACTTGTTTCCAATTGAAAACGCATAAACACGAGAGAGTGTTGCCCCTCGGGCGATTAAGGCAGACTGGGATCAGAAATTACGGCATAAAGATACTGGCAATAATAATAATAATAATAATCGTTGTTATAATTTACATTTCTAAGCGCCTTACCACCCAAGGGTCGCGTGGTGATGTAAATAGCTAGAATTAAAATGTAAAAGGTTCAAAGGTAGGTAAATAGAGGCGGCAGGGTGTCCATGCAGCAGTAACATCTGCATCTCACAGAAAGAAAGGCCTGCCCGAGGCGGTTAGAACCTGCCTCGGGCGCCTTTCTCTATGCGTGGCGTTTGACGATGCTTCCAACGTGGGAGGCGACACGTCGCGAGGGAGAGAGTGAGATCGCTCAGTGACACGGCTATCCCGAAGGAACAGCTCTGAAGAGCAAGCAACCATCAATTGTGATTCCAGTGCTGATATCCAGACGAAAGCCGGGCAGCCGCCGGGCTCACCGCGGCCTGGTTCATTTGCAGCGGTCGCGGAAATTAAGCGCGAGTGGAAAGTTGTTGTAATCCACGGCGAGACCAATCAATGTGAGCGAACAAATAAGAGACTTTCCTCTTGGCGGTAAATCCAGCACAAAGGCAGTAATCCCCCCCCTCCCGTCTAATGTGACGCCAGATGGCATTTTGCGAATTTATAGCGAGCAATAAAGCCTTTGATCTGACGAACTTTTTCTGCAAAGTGCAGCTCTCCCTACGGGAAATGGAACCAATTTCCCGTAATGGTTTCTGTTGTATTTTGAAAATATCCGTCACCCTCAGTGTGTTCAAAATGCGTCTTTCTCTCTCTTTTTCTTATAGCGAGGTAAATCAAAACACAAAAAAAAATCCCGGAGCATTTTGGATTATCTTTCTTTAGCTGTCTTTTGTAAAAGAAAGAAGTGTGTCTAAATGGTTTGTGACCTGATTATAAAGGCTTCGTATCCTGGTTATTTGATTTAATATGTCACGCACTTATATCTTTATATTATGCCCAAGGAAAAACTTAGGCGGGGAAGTTAATAAAAATGTTATTGAGTAAAGCACTCAGCGTAGGTATGTTAGATGTTTGGATACCAGAACACGTTTGTTTAGGCATAATGTGTGGCAGCGTGGCTCAGCGGTAACATCTGCGCCTCACAGAAACACGGTCCTACCCGAGGCAGTTCGACTCCCGCCTCGGGCACCTTTCTGTGCGGAGTTTGTGCGTTCTCCTCCTGCTCTGTGTGGGTTTCCTCCGGATTTAGTCCGCAAGCCAATTAACCTATGCAGCAACATGCGTTTGGACTGTGGGAGGAAACCGGAGTGCCCAGCGAAAACCCCACGCGGACACGGGGAGAACATGCAAACTCCACACATGAAGGCACCCGAGCCGGGATTCAGTTCTGAAATAATTGTGATCGCGGGTAAGCGACGAACGTGATGTTCAAGGAAGCAAAGGGCCAGGTGACCTCCTGTGACCTCCGCGTCTGTGTCTCTCTGTTCCGCCGAGCAGGAGAAGGAGATGGAGAAGCAGAAGTTGCAGTACCAGCAGTCTCGTCTCCACGAGAGAGGGGCGGCCGAGATGGTGCTGCAGATGCTGGGAGCCAGCAAAGGTTTGTCCTCCACACCCCCACCGACCATCTCACCCCCTGCAAGAGATCTCTCGATCTAGCACGAAGGCTTTCGTGACCAATGTTATCCATAGTCATCGTCATTGAATTCAATTCAACTTTAATTGTCAATTTTCTGCCATATGTACAGAACATATAGAGGATCGAAATGCCGTTTCTCTCAGACCCCGGTGTTGGAATATACATGGACTCAATGGCTAAGCGCCTGCGGTTTAGTGCAGACGGTTTAGAGTACCCTTCATATTTTAGGGCGGTACAGTGGCGTGGTGAGAAGCGCTGCCGCCTCACAGCAAGAAGGTCCCGGGTTCGATTCACAGCTTGGGTGGCATTTCTGCGTGGAATTTTCATGTTCTCCCCATGTCTGCGTGGGTTTTCGCCGGGCACTCCGTTTTACTCCCACAGTCCAAATACATGCTGCTGCCATAGCTTAATTGGCCTGCGGACTAAATTACCCCCGGTGCCCTGCGATGGACCGGCGTCCCATCCTGGCTATAGCTCTGCCTTGCGCCCTGTGTCTGCCGGGATAGGCTTCGGCTCACCGCGACCCTAAGCGGTTTATGACGATGGATGGATGGATGGCAACGCTACTCGGCGCGCCAACGTGTGCGCCGTTATTTAATTATTAAGTTACCGGGGCTTCCCGGGAGAGCTCATACGGCCCATTGGTCCGCGCGCGGAATCTGCGCGCAATGCAAGTTGGCGCCCCATCAATCTGCAGCGTGGCCCATTAGGAACCTTGTCTGCAGACCTCCACAGCCTGAGATTCAAAGTAAGGGCGGGGGTGGGTGTGGGTTGGAGTGAGTGGAAAGTGGGGTGGAGGGGAGGTTCAGGGGTCGCTGGGTGGGGGTGCAACGGTGGGTGGGTGCGGTAGCTCAGTGGTTAGCGCGCTGGGATACAAACCTGGCGACCCGAGTTCGAATCTCGATCACGGCCAACACCAGTGAAAATTCTCTGAAACACTCCAGGGCCTCCCTTAGGTCGACTCGGCCTCAAATGAGTGCCTAG
>JAZEWU010000054.1:1003983-1015171 GCA_036362915.1 Geotria australis | reverse complement strand
CTCTCCCTCGCGACGTTTCGTCTCCCACGTTGAAAGCATCATCAGGCGTTCCAACATGGGAGGCGAAACGTCGCGAGGCAGAGACGAAGAGCGCTCAGTGACACGGCTATCCCGAAAGAACCCGCTCCGAAGATCAACCGTCACGAATCTAGCCACTGTGACAAACCCCGCATCAACAACATTAACATCACGTTTCTCTCTCTCTCTTCCCAAACGACGCAGCGTTCTGGACCTGAACGCTTTTGAGCGGCAGAACAAAGCCGAAGGGCTAGGTATGGTAACGGAAGAAGGATCAGGTGCGTAGAAGCGCGTTCCGCATTCGCTCCCACCTTTCAGTCGTCTTCTCGCCTCTGTTCCCTTTCACCCCTCGGTGTAATTTTAATAATTGCCTCTACTTCTCCCCCCACCCCTTCGCCTTTGAAGTATGATTTCAAAATTAATGTTGCCTGTGTCTGCTAACGCGCGAGTTAATTGCGCGCGCGGGTAGACGTTTTATGTTTTGCTCCCAACCCGCCAACCCCCGGTCCCGTCCTCTTAGCATCGTCGCGATGTTTTGGTGTTGGTAGCCAGACAGTTCTATTCATAGGCTTCCTTCTGTGTGATTTGGCCGAACGACCGAAGTACTCTTTTTATTTTGCTGCACACGTTTATTATTCATAGATTTAGTTTGTTGTTGTTGGTGGTGGTTATGACAAGAACGCAGAAAAAAAACCCACCGCTATTTACCGTCAGGCATCTACGTAAGCAGTGGGCGGATTTTTCCCTTTCTAGGTCAGTGTGTTCTGGTAGCAAACAAACAAAAAACACAAATGTAAAAATGTATGAGGAGGACTGCTCTCCGTAGCTGTTCTTTCGGAATAGCCGTGTTGAGCGTTCCTTCTCTCTCCTTCGCGACGTTTCACCTCCCACATTGAAGGCGTCATCAGAAACGCTACGGTTAACCGGTGCGTAACTTGCAGAACAGATCTCTTCTTTGCGATTCTTCGAAGCACGATGGTCAGCTTCTGGACATCGTTGTCTTTCAGCAGAACAGATGATTCGCAATAGGCTCTTATCTGCGTAAATATTTTATATTCGATCATCCATCCATCCATTGTCAGAAACCGCTTAATCCTGCACAGGGTTGCGGTGAGCCGGAGCCTATCCCGGCAGACACAGGGCACAAGGCAGGGCTATAACCAGGACGGGACGCCAGTCCATCACAGGGAACAGGGGGCATATTAGTCCAACATCTGATAATTGCTCTCCGTTCCCTCCTTCGCCATCGCGAGAGAACAGCTATGGAGAGCAATTGTCATGCGTCGAGCCGTGACAAACCTACATCATTACAATACATCTCTTATTATTTTATGATTTCATATGCGGGAGTGAGGAAGGAGGGGGGCGTAGGGAAGGAATGTCAGCGGTTAGCCGTTAGCACGCGGCGCTATGAACCCCGGCCACACGGGCTCAATTCCCGGCCACGGCCAACATCGGTGGCGAGCGATGCGTGAACCGGTGTTTGGACCGGTTCCTCCGCCGGACCAACCCGCGTTGACCACCGTGTTGAAGTAAGGTCAAACGGTCACTGTGACTGACCCAGCACGTGAAGGCTTTCGTCCGTGATTGCTGTGTCAATGCAGGAATCCCGTAAAGAGCTCGCAAGCTCACTGGGTATTTTTATGGTGTAATAATAGACATCCATCTATCTTCGGAGCTGTTCTTTCGGGATAGCCGTGTCACTGAGCGATCTCCCTCTCGCGATGTTTCGCCTCCTACATTGGAGGCATCATACAGGCGAAACGGTCGAGAGGGAGAGAGTAAGAGCGCTCAGTGACACGGCTATCCCGAAAGAACAGCTCTGAAGAGCCAACCATCATGAATCGAGCCGTATCTATCCAGCAGTGGCTGACAAGGGGAGAGGGGGGGGGGGGTTTCTTAACGATCAGCGTTGTTGCGTGGAGCCAATAGCAAAAGGGTGGCACCTACAGTCCCGCTAGCGCCAAGTTCAAGTCCCCAACCGCGGTGGCTTTAATCCCCCCGACGCTTCAACTTGCCGCTACTTGCGTCCACCAACTTGCCTAGCAGTCTCAGCGCGTCTCAATATTTCAGTCCGATCCGGCGGGATGAAGTGCCTCTTCAAGTCCATTTGGCAAAACATCCCGCGGAAGAGGCGCGCGACGGGAGGCGTAGTACTTACGACGGTACGCGCTTCGTGCCCTCCGACAAAATGTATCGCGGCGTAACATTTCCCGCCGTTGGGATTTAGTTATTTTTTCTTCTCGATTCGCAACAGAGGAATCGCGCACATTGGGCCGATAGTCGCACACGCGCAGGGCCTCCTCACTCTCGGTGTTAGTCACCGCTCGCTAGTTTTTCGACGCCTGGTCCCAAGTGAATCAAGTTTTTCCTCCTTCTCCTGCTGATCCTCTTTCCGATTAAAACCTTCCACTAACAGTGGCTAACTCTCCCGCCTACCTATTGATACACTTTCCCGAATACCTATTTACCGAAAAACTAAGAAACAAGTGCAACGTACCGTGTTGAAAAACATCCAAACCCAATCGCCGTCATCGGAACCCCCCCCCCGTGCAGAGTGAATGTCATATGTTACAGCCTACGTACGTGTTGTATATTTACGCGCGGTAAATGTTGTGCGTTTCGGTGTGGGCTGGTAGTGCCGTGGTTTAGCGCGCCGCACTATGAATCTGGCAACCGGAGTTTGATTCCCAGCCGTGGCTAACATCTGTGGCAAGTTATGTCTGAACCGGTTCCTGAGCCTCCCATCTTCGCAAACTAACGCTGACCAGCCTGATTTTAGTACGGTTAAACAACCCTCTTGACCGTATCATCTGTAGGCCATCGACCAGCATCGAATTGACACGTGGTTATGAATTGTTTTACTTCTCCACCTGCGTGTATGTGAACACTCATTTTATATGTTTACACTTTATTGAAATACACGGTTTAGAGAATTGCTCTCAAGAGTTGCTCTTTTCAGAATAGCCGTGTCGAGTGTTCCTCCTCGAGTGGAGAGAGCAGGAATGCTCGACATGGCTATCCTGGAAGCGCAGCACTTGAGAGCAATTCTCATACATCCAGCCATAAAAACCCCACATCAATAATAATATCAATTTATATAGCGCCTTTCACCCGAGGGTCACAAAGCGCTGCACAGGGGCCGCGGAGAGAACGGCATGTCAACAACGACAGAAAAAAACCAACCAATAAAAACCAAAGCAACGAAAATTTAATGATTAAGGCTGCTTCGAATTCAACAATACATACGTGAATTAACAAAGTTACGAAAGGACTGCTATGACAAGTGCTGTTAGGACTGGCGTGGCACAAGAAGTGAGGTGGACAGCACCACAACCCCCGGCTGCCTTTGTCTCCTCACAGTATTGGTGTTCAAACACCGTGCGAGGTACTCATTTAAGGCTGCGTCAACCTAGGGGCTGCTCAGGCAAGGTTCAGATACCAAATCCCCACTGATGTTGTGCATGCTCAGAAATCGATTCCGGGTTGCCACGATTCCGTGTCTAGCATGTCTTTGTGTGTAAATGTTGATCTCCACACACACACACCTGTGTCGCTGTATATGTCTCTACAATAAGGGCACTTATTGTCACTGATTTCTATTCACCGTGTATACGTATGCATACAGAGTTATTCTGTGTATCTTTAACGTTCACGTTAAATGAAGATTGTGCTTAAACGCACGTGTCTACGTATGCCTGTGTATACGTTTACATGTCTAGAGTGTGTGTTTTGTATTTATTTACACTTTAGTCTCCGTGTTTCGACCAGCTTACGTTATATTTCAACACGTTTTTCTTCTAGTCGGTTCTCTTTGAAGGCCGAGCGTTATTGACGGAACGTTCGGAGTTTTTTCACTGGTGCTCGTGACTCACTGGCAGCCCAGTGTCGCGCGGAAAAAAATCAAAACATTACAGTTATACGTATGAATTTTTCACTCACTGAAGTCAAGAAGAAGCTTCCTCAGCCATGTGCAGCCCCTAACAACATCTCGAGAAGAAACCAGACTCCGGCTCTGAACGGAAAAGCTTGAGAGTGACCCTCCTCCAACTGGCATGGGAATCCCCCCTGCTGAAGACTTCCCTCCTGGCTCAGAAGCACCATGGATTCAGTGGAAGACACTCAACCGCCTGAGAACTAGAACGGGACGATCAAAAGCTGCTGCTTTGGTCAGATGGGACTACAAGACCGGCCCAACCACCTGTGAATGTGGAGAAGCAGACCATACTAAGAACTGTGTAAAGAAATAGGAAAATGTAATTTAACCATCGCGCTTCGAAGAATCGCAAAGAAGACTCACTTCAGCGCCCATGAATCCATTATCTCTCTGCTCTTGTCTCTCCTCTTACCAATGCGCGGCCTCTTTGCCCAAATTGATTTCCGCTCAACGCGTAAACAAACGCACACAAACAAACTCTGTTAAGACAAAGACGCCCCGTATAGCTTTAGTAAGGCTGTAGGGTCAAGTGCTGTTAGTGAGTAGCACGTGTGAAGGTCGGCACGGCACGCGAGTCGGTGGGTTGCCAGCACCACACCCGGCTGCCTTTGTCTCCCTAGGCTGAGTCGACCCTAATGCCCAAACCTGTTCACCAAGAGAGACCCTAGCAGGAGTGCTAGACTCCAGACCTGTTTACCAATGGATACCCTAGCAGGAGTGCTAGACTCCAAACCTGTTCACCAAAGGACACCTTAGCAAGAGCGCTAGACTCCGGCTGACATAGCTCTTAGCGTTCATTAGAACACGCAAACTCTTCCGCCACGACACGCTTACGATCCATTGCGGGAACAGTAACCGTGGCAGGATCGGCAGCAGAGTGACGAGGGGGCGGTGACTGACAGCTCTCGAACAAACGGATGACCTTTCCTCCCGCGGCGTTCAATCCTCACGACCCGGACTCATCGGACCGGCGGCCACCCCCCCCGAATCGCCGATGTTCCCGATCGTGCTGTAGCGACGCGCGGAGAGAAGACCGTTTGAGGCGGCTGCGGTCCGGTATTGTTATTGGTGGGGGGCGGGGGGGGAGAAGGTTGGCAGAGGTCTGTCCTTGGGGAACGTCTTGAAGCAGGCATCTGGCCGGGTGAGCGGAGCGGGTAACGCGGAGGTTGGATTATTCATTAGTCATCCGGCCCGTCGCTCGTCGCGTTCTGCCGAGCGGCATGCCGGAGAATATCAATGCGGCGCTCGGCTAAGGCATGCGCACGCACACACACACACACGCGAGCGGCACGTGCATATGCGCGGGCTCATCTCCCGTCTAATCGGATCCAGAGCCAGGAGCAAATGTCCCGCGGTGGGAACGGCAGGGTGATCGAACGATCGAAAAGACGATCCGTTTTCTCGTCGCGAGATTTTTCCCGTACCCGCCGGGGCGCGCTGAGCGAGCTTCCAGTCGGCTCGTCGTCATCGTCGGAGACCGCTTAATTCTGTACGGGGTTACGGTGAGCTGGAGCCTATCCCGGCAGACACAGGGCGCGAGGCAGGGGCTATACCCAGAATGGGACGCCAGTCTATCACAGGGCACCGGGAGCGATTTAGTCAGCAGGCCAATTAACCTATGCAGCAGCGTGTCTTTGAACCGTGGGAGGAAACCGGAGTGCCCGGCGAAAACCCACGCGGACACGGTGAGAGAAAACGCAAACTCCACACGGAAACGCACCCGAGCCGGGATTCGAACCCGGCGGCCTTCTTGCTGTGAGGCGACAGCGCCACTCACCGCGCCTCCGTGCCATTCGGCTCATGGGTAATGTAACTTCTGTCGTTTAGCAAGGCCAGGGAAGAACATTTAGCGCCACGCATCTGGCGTCGTACGCTGGCGACGGTCGCTTGCCGTCGCCCTCTCTGCATCCCCCCCCGTCTCGTTAGGAGTTCACAAATTGAGACGGATGTTGCGCCCGCTAAGTGGCCCGTTTTTAGTCGTCGCGAGATTAGGCACACGCGGGGTTTGTCGTGGCGTTGTTGCCACCGCTGTTGCTTCTCCCGACCAAACATTGAGACCCCAGCGACGCTTTCCTTCTGTTTGGGAAATACATTCGCTGTCCGCACGGTTTCAATCGATGATACACGTCTACATACAAATGCATATGTGTATGGACAGACATGGCAAGATGTGCTTGAAGCCACAGTGGCATTGCTCATCGACGGAGTGAATTCCCACATCCGTGCCATGTCGTCGTCCCACATCCGCCGATCGCCATCGTTCATACACAACCACCATTTGTATGTTGCTCACATTTTAATACTTGTTTCTTTGTTTTCTAACTTTTTGTCCCATTTTGCTTTTTTCCCCCCTTTTTTTTGTTCCTTGACCATCCCCGTCGTCCGTGTTGTTTGTGTTGTCGCTGTGTCCCGTTAGTCATTTCTCACGAAAAGGGTAATTACAGCTGCTTTGCGTCCGATTTTGTCGCGGGTGTATTGTACTGCGTCTGTCCACTTGTGACTTTGCATGGTTTCTCACCGGGCATTAACACTCGCCTGGCTGCCACACTCGAGGTTCTGTGATCTGCTGTTTGCTTTCGCACGTTGGAATTCGGTTCACGTCTCGTACGGGTTACAGTGGCACGATGACTGGGGTTAATGATAGTAATAGTAATCCGTAACGCTGGGTGATGCCTCAAGATGAGGCCTCCAACGCGGGAGGCGAAACGTCACGAAAGACAGAGAGAAGGAACGCTCAGTGACACGGCTATCCCGAAAGAACAGCTCTGAAGAGCAACCATCGTGAATCGAGCCGTGACAAACCTACGTCAGTACGTAAACTAAGCCGCTCAACGGGGGAGTCCAAATTCGTGAAGAACTAGCTCTGCGCCAGATAGAAAACCGCTACTTAAAACGTGATCCCATCATTCGAGTAACGCTATTAAAATTCACCGCCTAAATCATACATGGGTTCTAACTACGGTAGTCTGGCGGCTAACTTATTTCATTCAACTGTGACATTAAAGCACTAATTAATTTACGATGAATACGTTTAACGCGCACAGTATTCGTTAAGTGTCGAAGGTAATCCAGTCACGCAGCTTGCTCGTCAAATAATCTTTAGAGTTTACGCGATGCACGGTAGAAATAACGTCTGCTTTGGGCTCCGAATAGTTTGGGATCATCGCTGCATCGGACCGACGTTATGGGACAATGTTTGTTTTCTCTCATTGATCTGTCTCGTTCGGAAAACCTGGCAGCGGCTCCCTGATATTGCTCGGAGAGTTAGTCACTACTGAATCAGCATCTCGTCCGCCAAACAATTAAAAAAAAGAAAACTTTAATGAAAAAATCTTTCATTCTCTCCTGTCGTTATCGGTGCAGAGCCCGAGGCCATTGGCTCATTATCCTTTGAGAACCTGCTCTAATCGCGGCCAGTGAGACCATCGATGTGTTACACTTTAGACTTGGGTTCAATAATAATGTGTTTTTAGGCTTCGTAAAAGCCATCCTGAGAAATACTGAAAGCGCCGCCACAAGCAGCTAATTACACGTTAAAAGCAGAACAGCGTAAACAACAAGCGAATAAAGTACAATCGCGCGAGCGAAAAAACGGATCGAACAAATATTTCTAAAAGGGATTTAACTCGACGGTGCAGATAAAAGGTAATACGATGGAAGGTAATTAATTAGTATGAATTAAAACGATACGGTTATGGAACAAAAGCAGCACGAAGTAAATCAGTTTAATCACGGGCAGCACGTTTATGTTGGGATTCAAAACTAGCATTTTTTTTGTCCCCTGTCCATCATTCCTCAGTTTCTTTGCGACTTAAACGCCACCGATCTCGGCCCAGTTCCGATCAGGCCTGGCCATCTGTAAACACATCCATATGGCCACTGTGACTGGTTCATTAGTATCATTCCGAAAACTCTTAAGGGCACATTTATGCCACAATCGTTTACAGGTATGGCCACAAAAAAACGACATGCATCTTGGCCACCTGTAACATTTAGCAAACCGCAGTATTTTCTCATTGTTTATTGATTTTAAAATGTGCACATCTGTGTTAATGTAGGTCGCTCTGGATAAAGGCGTCCGCTAAATATTAGATAATAATAACAAACGACCAAAATAATACTCGACGCAAACACAGCAAGTCTGGCGAGTGTCAATGTCCCTCGATTAAGTGCACAGCATTAGCGTTGTGTTCTGCACAGTGAAACTTAACAGTGACTTGCCACGTTATTTTCTCGTTTATTTCTGTATGTTTTACTCTCATCACGAGTCTGTTTTTTTTAACGGGCACCGTTTCGCGTGTGTTTAATTTGCAGATTTTGTTCATTAACATTTTGCAACCCCTCCCCCCCCCCCCGTGTTCCACTAAATCTTTTGTAAGCCTGCCTTGACGTGGCATGGATGCATTTTCCCTTTTTGAACTTGGCAGATTTCGGGCCTGTGGGTGTGAGGGCATTTTTGAGGTTAGCGATTGTAAGGATAGTTTTTTAAAAATCCCGTCCAAACGCGTTCAGAATTACGCGTCATACTTCTATGGTACATTCAGCCTCGATCTACCTATTCATAGCGATAGTCCATTATGTTCCAGTGTGATAGTCGACATGGTGTTGACCAATTTGTGAACTGATGGTTGCTCTTCAGAGCTGTTCTTTCGGGATAGCCGTGTCAAGCGATCTCCATCTCTCCCTCGCGACGTTTCGCCTCCCACGTTGGAGGCATCAGCAGGTTCGAGGGAGAGATGGAGATCGCTCGACACGGCTACCCCATCATGAAAACCTGCGTTAATACAATTTGTGAACTATCATCGTCACTGTCAACCGGTGGGCCGCAAGCTCCACTTAGCGGTCCGTGGAGACCAGAGCCCGAGTGGGCCAAGTGGACCTTGAGGTGCAAAAGGTTGAGAACCCCTGGACTATCACAAAAATTGACTCTTACATAACTATCACATAAATAGTTGTGATACTTAATTTCTACTTTAATAATCCAGCGTATAATAATTGTGACTGTCCTGCAGTTTCAATGCACGTAGGACCCCGCAAGTAAAAATAATAAGCGCATCGGCTAAAACAGCGGTTCCGTTTATGGAACGATCACGAGCAGAGTTGTGAATAAACTGTTGTTATCTAAACAACGTCCGCATGCCACCTTCGGCAATCTGCGCTGACCGAGCATGGTGAGGTGTGGTCAGACTTACGTCGTGGCTCAAAAGGGAGTGGGGAGACCCTCATCCAACAGTGGATTGACAGACTGTACATGCACGCTGTACACCGAGCTAACATAGTTTATATTCATAAGTTACACAAATCAGCCCAATTACTGGAAAGTAAGGATCTGCTAAAACCGATCGTCCGTTGGATTACTCGGCATTGTAGATATATTCCCTGCTGTTTTGTAGGTTCAATATTTTCCCATATTGGCATTAGTATCATTTGCATTCCATTAGTGGACCTCTTTAGCTGCAGGGCTGGATTCTTTACGTTTTAGAAAATGCAACCGTTACAAACGTTGTCTGCGGGATGTGCATTATTAGATTTTTAAAAAATCAAATCTCAACGGGGTTTTATTTTTTTCTCTCTTGTAAATAAACCCGTCCTCTTAGGCTACTTCCCCCGCTGCATCCCGTTACTTTGCAGCGTTCTTTTTCGTCGAATATTTTCAGCGAATCAAATGCTCGCGGTGGGTCAGCGATGAAAACAAGTCAGCTATAAACGCACGATTGGCACAGACCGTCTCAGAAAAAACGCAGTCGCTCGGAAATAAACATTTGTTTTCTGCTGATTGCAGAGTATTTATAGCTAATTTGTCAAAGAATGTAATATGTTCTCTAATTAATTAGCTATCATTGTTGACTTGAATAGCATTATCGAAGCGAGGTTTTCAGGCGTGATAATGCTTATTCAAATTGCTGTTACCGCTGTAATCACGAGTACGTCACTATTGCTCGTAATTTTATTCCACGAACAAGCCGGACAGAGTAGCCCATCAAGTGAGCCTTGCAGCGTAACATTTAATCACGGCTTGTTTAAGGACACTTTTACAAATGTGCCCCAAACCAACAAAGTTTACAATAGCTATGCATTGTACGGGCAGTATGTATAAGTTTGTTAATATTTGTCATTTGGAGCAAATAACGTTTCTTTTTTAATATGCAACGATATAAGAGTGCAGAATAGCAGGTGATCATATCGGTACTGGACCTGAATGTAAGGTGTTTTGTCATTTAGCGTAATTGTAGTCTGCATTTACAGCAACAAAACGCTTTAATTAGCCTTCCACTTACACAGCCAGCCTTTGTGTAACAAGAGATATGCAAATGAAATATCTGGTTAGCGTTGTGGAGTAATGCATTGCTTCCATTACAGGTAACGATAATCTGATTTCAAAAGGCAGGTACCAGTGAGCCTGTGGTAATATTCGGGTTTTTTTTGTAGATAACCATTATGTAGAATGCGCTTAACACAACATAATCATCGAGCGTTGTTGTGGTGAATTTTAATCATAGAGTAAATAACACTTTCCCATAATTGTCCCCCACGTCAGCAGCATTGGTGCTATACAAGCAAACTCTGGCACCGGTTTCGACATTCAGGGTCTCATTGACAGTCAGCTTTGCTGAGCCACTGCTTTGTGGCACTGCCAGACGGCTGAATGTAGAAACCGACCTGTGGTTTGATAGTGTTTGAACCGATGCTCTAAATTAGAATGTAAATTCGCAGATGGCGCGTGGTGGGGCAAAGTGTGGGTACTCGTCTATAGTTTAAGTAGTCTAGACATAGTTGAAATGCTATCCTTTAATTATATCTAAGGGTGCATGTTAATTGGATATAAATGCAGATTGTGTTGCATAAAGATAAATAGGTAACATTATTTAATCCTGGACAGTTGATATTGTGTATAGGTATGGATGTAGTGGGTGAAAGGCGCTATATAAATTGAAATTATTATTACATCACTTGGGAAACATCTACAGGTCGCATATAAGGGTTATAAAAAAAAACATTTAATGTTTAATTACGATTGATTTAACATGCTCTTGTTATGGTTAGTACCCTACACACGTAATGCACGGGGTTATCAAAACTTACTTATTAAAATAATACGAATTATTTAATTTAAATGAAAACCTACCATCTGTATACATTCTTTTGATAAGCACCGTACTCTTATTACAATCATTAGTTCGATACAATTATCATTCACGGCGCGATCCAGCGCAGGCGTGGGTCTCCAGAGTG
>JAZEWU010000054.1:973893-997505 GCA_036362915.1 Geotria australis | reverse complement strand
TTAATCTCAGTGTTTGAGAGTGCTGGGATTTGAACCCAGGCTCTCGGCGGTGCCTGCTCAGTATGCCTGAAATGGCCAATCAAACCCGCCAGGGCATGTTCTCATTTCAAATTTGGACACGTCAGCGATTTTTTTTTTTCAGCCGAGTATCTCCCCGTGGCTTCAAGGAAATGAACCGGATTTCATTTACAGACATTCGCACCTCTCCATACGCGCCTCGACCAGTCTCGAGCATTCATGACTTCAGCACCGAGTAATCAATCACACACACAGGCTCCCGAAAGTAGTGTACGGAGTTTATGATCCATGTAATGGAGATGGTTGCTGCAATACTTGAAAGCATTGGTCTCGTTTATTTATATATATATATTTTAGAACCATTAAACGTATCGTACCGCTTTTAAAGAAAATATTATTTGAAATATCTTCAGCGCAGTAATGGGTGTGTTTTGTACGGAAATGGCCCGGTTTGTTGGCGTACGTTTAGAACCATATATATTTTTTTACAGCAAATCGCTTCAGACTATACTTTAGCGTGTGTATACAGTACCGGGATGGCAGAGTTGAGCGTTCCCCCTCTCTCCTTTGCGATGTTTCGCCTCCCACGTTGGAGGCATCCTCAGGCGTACCTCAGTCTCAGCAGAAATCTCAGGGCACCAGCGGAAAATTTTGTCCGGATAATTTACCTCGGCAGCAGCGTGTCTTTGGACTGCAGGATGAAACCAGAGTGTATTTATGAACGTTTTCACAGCTCGATTCATGATGGTTGCTCTTCAGAGCTGTTCCTTCGGGATTGCCGTGTCACTGAGCGATCTCCATCTCTCCCTCGTGACATTTCGCCTAATGATGCTTCCAACGTGGGAGGCGACACGTCGCGAGGGGAGAGATGGAGATCGCTCGGTGACGCGGCTATCCCCAAAAAGAACAGCTCCGACGAGCGACCATCACGAAACCGGAGTGTCCGGCGAAAAACTCACGGCGACGCATCGAACCGTGATCGAATTCGATTCGATTCTTCGAAGCGTGATGGTTATTTGACAGTTTCCCATTGCAACAAGTTCTTATTTAGTTGCAGACAGCCCTTCAACATTTAGAGATATAATAGTCAGTGCTGGCCTTAAAGGCGGACGGGCATTGGCCTCTCTTCTTGCTCCGGACTGAGGGGCTTCTGGCATCTGTTGAGATTCTGGACATCGTTGCTTTTCAGCTCCTCGGCTTCGAAGTGTTTGGTAAAATTTGCAGGTAATACCAAGTATTACTTGACAGGGATCGCGACGTGAACGCTTCTACCTTGATCGAACCGTGATAACTTACGCCGACGTCTCTCTGTGTCTCTCTCTCGTCCGGCTCTCCGTCCGGCAGGGCCCGTGCACCGGAAACCAGAAGAGCCTGGCTCACAGCAGGCTGTGGGACGCCGTCGTGGGCTTCCTGCACATCTTCGCGCACATGCAGATGAAGCTGGCGCAGGTAGAACGATCGCACGCCGCGTCGCTCAACGAAAATTACCCTCAGCGCGTTAGCTGTAACGGGTAAAGGCGCAGTGCTGCAATTGCCTGCTCGCGGACGGCTGTCCGCTAGACGAGGTTATGCGGAGAGCCGCCCCCCCTAGCCGGGTGGATTTTGGCCTACTCTTCCACCCGGTCCTGGAAGAGGTGGGAGTAACCCGCACTTTACCCCCACCGGATGTGACGTGACCGATCGACCGTCTGCGGTGTCACCTGTTTGCACTGCACGGTGTATAACGATAATAACCGATACGCGCCAACCGCGCGTACAAAGCTTGCTTGCGTTAGGACGCATTGAATGACTCGAGAGGCATCCGTTATAAAAGTACCGAGATCGTAGGCAGAGAACGCCTGGCTTCCTCCTTTAATCGATCTATCCGATCCATTTCATTTTTTCTCGAGAGCGAGCCGCGGACTTATTAGCCCGTGTCGTCTTGCGGAAGGCGCTATGCATGAACGTTTACGAAGCAACGATTCGCAGGGTTGCGGGTGTGCCCGACATCCGTTCTCACCAACGCCGCTCGGCGGTGCCGCGCGGCTGATTCTTTTTTGGCCGAACGCAAAAGTTGCCGAGACTCCAAACGACCGCCGATTTGGCGAGCCGGCATCGCGGACAGCCACCGATGCCAGGCTTGCCGAGCAAAGCCGGGCTTGCCGGAGGGGACGTCGGTCGGGCCGGCAACGCTGCGAAACGTTGGCACAGCGAGAGCTGCTTTTGGGGCCTGTCAGCGGCAGCTAGCGCGTAAAACCGTGACGCTGCGGTCGACGCGAAACCGGCCACGTGCCGACGGAGGCGAGCCTCGCGCCCGTGATTACCGTTTGGCGGAACTGAGACGGGAGCTGAAATCCGCACAGGACGATGGTGATGGCCCGTGCCCACGGAACGCTCATTCTTGACCTCCGATAAAGTACGAATTTTGACACTTTTTTACAAAAAGCATTGATAATATGTTATTTAAAAAAATCCTAAATTTCACTCTAAATAGAGAGGGAGAGAAAAAAAAGTAGAAATGTTATGTTATTTATGCTCGTGCATCAATAGAACTGCTATTTCAAAATATTTTAATCAGAGCTGTGTTTAAACATGTGCATACTTCAGAACCCTAAAAGCAGCGTTATTTGATGAAAGGGCTGAATTGCTGAATCGATCTGCTTCTATATGGTCTATTTTTGCTGACTGATGTATGGAACTGATTGGACATGTGGTTTATTTTTCAAGGCAACTGAACCGATCATTCATCATCAAGCAACCGGTTACGAACATTTATTATCTTTGGCATCTATCATCATCGTCAATCGTCCGTTTGTCATCGGTGACGTCGTCTAGGAATCGTTTTTTCATCAGCACGCGGCTCAGCGCTTCCGACTGCGACGTTAAACCGCGGTTGTAAACCGACGTAGAGTGATAGAAAACTGTTCTCAAGAGACGCTCTTTCGGGATTGCCGTGTCGAGTGTTCCTCCTCTCTCCTTCGCGACGTTTCGCATTATCAGGTTTTTTGAAGCCCGACGATGCGTTCAACGTGGGAGGGCAAAACGTTGCGAAGGAGAGAGGAGGAACGCTCGATGCGGCTGTCCTGAAATAGCGGCTCTTGAGAGCAAATCCTCATCCATCGAGCCGTGAAAACCCACATCAACAAAATGCCATTTTGAACATTGATAGACTGGCGTCTCATCCTAGGCGTAGCCTTGCCTAGCACCCTGTATCTGCCGGGATAGGCTCCGGCACACCATTATCTTCTACAGGATGGGGCGGTCATTGTTTCCACAAAACGAGTAGGTTGGCTCTTGCCTATAACATCCAAGCACACGTGTTGGCAATCAAGAAAGCCACTGTGGTTTGCTGATGAGCTCTATATGCACAAATCTGGCACGAGCGATGCTGAATGTGCCAAAAAGTGCGTGTTCATTTTGTAAAAAATATGTTTGCAAATTCAATCCGCCACGTGTATTCAAAGTGGATATATAGGCGGCACTCCGTTCTGTCTCCACATATAAACAAACGAAATGTTCACTTTAGTTTATGAGCTATTCAGACTGATACTATGAATCAGCATCTGTTCATAATATTAGTCTGGAAAGCTGATGGACGAAGCAACATAGAGGCAGTCCCCGGGTTACGAACGGGTTTCGCTTCCGAGTTCCGTTCGTAAGTCGATTTGTACGCAAGTCCGACCACAGTGCCGTAACGTTACACCTTACCGTATACGAAGTGGTAATTCAATCGACGCTTCCAGTATTTATACCGTATACCGCAATTGTATTTTACGGGAGCTCGTTCATCAGTCCGAGCATCCGACTCTCGAACGCTCGCAAGTCAGGGACCGCCTGCCTGCAGCGACGAGTGGAGACCGCAGCAGAGCGCCGCTTCTTCTTCTTTGCGATTCTTCACAATGAAGCACAATGGCTAGCGCCGCTTATAATGTCCCTTTTCCCGCGCGTTGACCTCACGTGCGCAAAGCACGGCGGCGTCGCAAAATAACGAATCCGGTCCGATCGCCGCGATATGTCTTGATTGCCTGTCACGCAAGCGGCTAACGCCGCGACCGCGCGTTCCCATTTGCGCCTCGGCTAGCGGGCGCGACCTTTGTTCACCCGCCCCGTAGAGAGAAAGTGAGAAAACCTCCCCCCCCCCCCAACGACAACGGCAACTTATCACCGGCTCAGCCTTGCCTTGAAAATGCCTTGCAGTGTTCGACGGGATGACGCGGCCACACGGTACACACATAACAATGTCTGAAGGCATTTTTGTTGTGTTGCTTTTTTCTCTTTCTCTTTTCCGTTATTTTTTATTTTCCCCCCTTCTTTGTGTTTTTTGGTTCGTTCTTTCTTTGCCAGATTCACGACATTCGGACGGGCTTTCGTATTCATGTAAGGGATACAAGCTTACCCGTTCCGCCGCCTGCCTGCCGCTTCTTCCCTCCTCCGCCCCATTCTCCCCTCTCTCCTCCTCTCACCCTGAGTCTCCCCTAATGGAAGGGCCCCTTACCTGACCCCCGTACACCCCAATCGCACTCTGACGTCAGGAGTGTCTGAAATACGCGTCATAAATATCAGACAATTGTGCGCCGGAGAGGGCTTTTGATTCTTGTTGTGTCGTTTAAATCCTAGAAAGCTTGTTTCGGACGCTTGGCTGAATCGTTATTTAATGCGGGGGGGGGTTTATTTTTATATTTTTTCTCACTTTGGTCAGAAAAGACGCCCCGAGTTCCCGTGGAAAGCTACGTAAATAAATCCATCGCAAATGAGTATAAATAACCGCGGCTCGGCGCGTTCGTAAAAAAAATACACCTGAGCGATGTCCCATCCACCCGCAGATAACCAACACGAGACCCACACTCATCCACTGCAGACCTGCTTCCGCCGCTGCTAATGCTGTGACATCCACTCAGCTTAGGATAGCTGAGTGGAACGGTCTCTGGCCTACCGATGTCTGGTCAGCCGTGACAATCGTTGCTTTATAGACCGGACGGAAAAAAACCCACATCCTTTTCCTTCTGTTAGATTTTATTTAGATAAAAAAAATATATTCCCCGCGTGTGCCATCCACGCTGCGTATAGCGGACGTTAGAAATCCCGGATTGATCGACCCTTTGGAATCGTCACACGTATATAGAACAGGTGACGTGACGGGTAGTGACCCTTGTTCATCGCAGAGAGACAATCTCTCACGTTTTTGTATTTTTCTAATGTATCTGACAACTGATCACACGTAGCTGTTCTTTCGGGATAGCCGTGTCGAGCGTGCCTTCTCTCCGCTTCGTGACGTTTCGCCGTTACAGCACTCGACACGGCTATCCCGTACAAACAACTACGGAGGGCAACTCTCACACATCGAGCCGCGTCAAACCCACGTCGCAACAATCGGTCACGCATCCCTATCACGTACTTTCAGGGCCAGACGTTACATTTCGAGTTTGTTGCTCAGCTCAGCGATGCCGTATCTCCCGGTGACCACCCGCCGTCGAGGGCGAACGGTGCTGACGTTTTATCGGCTGACGCATCAGAGCGTCACGCGGCAGGTGCCGGTCACCGATGAAACGCAGTTCTCCCCCCCCCCCGTAGCGAGATCGGCGCGGCTTTCGGAGCCGAGACCAACGGCACGTTAGGATTAGCATCGGCCCTGCTTTGTATCTCATTCGCAGCGTCGCGCCCCTATCCCTCAACCAGTTTGGCAGCATTTTGCCTCTGTTTAATTCACTCATTCATTCATCGGTAGCAGAGTGCCCGCTCCGTTCAGTATCTCCCCGCTCCGCTCGCTCGCCAGCCGCGTTTCATTCACAGCGTCGCTCCCGCAGCCGTCAATCGGTTCGGCATCATCGTCTCTGTTTCATTCACTCATTCATTCATTCATCGGTAGCAGAGTGCCCGCTCCGTTAAGTACCTCCCCGCTCCGCTCACTCGCACCCCAGCCGCGTGTCATTCACAGCGTCGCTCCCGTAGCCGTCAAGCGGCTCAGCAGCCACGACATCAACGCAGAACGCCGTTAAACACCGCTCCCGAACTTCCCTTTTCTCGCGCCCGTTTAAATCACGAGCCGATTTCGATCGAGGAGATGAGGACGCGTCACGATCGCGTTCTGAACCGGTTCCCCGCCCCCCGACCTCAGTTGCGTAATGGCCGAGAATCAATTAAAGACGCCGTATTAACGTTTAAGTCACGTCTGATTTCATCTGCAACAGCCTGACGTCAGCCTGCGGTTACGGTGGTTTGGTGCAATCGTCCCTCCCCCATCTCCCTTTGCTCTCTCTCTCTCTCCTACGCCTTGGCGATGTTTGGACTTGCTGCCGACGTTTGGATTTGCAACTGAGCCGCGGCCAGGAGCGGAACCGTGTGTAGCCCCCCCCCCCACGGGCGCGTTGTTGTTTTTTTTGACTGACTCTGCAAGTTTATGAGCTCACTCGCCCTTCACTAACCTGTGTCTGAGATTTATTTTAGCACGGCGCTTCCCCAAACGCTGTCTGCGTGCCTCCCTCGACGGTCGGAGGGCTTTTTGCCGATCTTCCGACGAATACTCTGCGTGTTAATTGCCCGATGCCTCCCCTTGTTGTGGGGGGCGCCAGGGTGGCGCAGCGGTAACGTCCGCGCCGCACAGAAATAAGTTTCCTGCCCGAGGCGGTTCGATTCCCCCCTCGGGCGGTCTTTCTGTGCGGAGTTTGTGTGTTGCTCTCGCCCGTGTTCTGCGTGGGGTTTTCTCCGGCTTCTCCGGTTTTACTCCCGCAACTAAAAAAAAAACCGCCCGTTAATCGATTAGTCGATACCATCGTAATATACAAGATGCGGTGTCTAGCGAGTTGGCGCCGGCTGACAGCATGGCTGCCTTCTCCCCCAGCTTCTCTGAGGTTTCCTGCAGCGCCTTGGGACCTCTGGGTGAACGTCGCTTACATTTAAAAAGAATATATTATTAGTGTTGCTCTTGAACGTGAAAAAAACCCATCGTAGGCATTGGCAACACGATAGGTACTTACATCTAATTAATTACCGAGCTGTGACCGAATGTTACGGAGAGAACGCGTGGATTAGGAAATGTTTTGCTCTTCGGATTTGTTCGCAGTGGCTTGTTGACACGTTTTGCTCGATATGTTTTTCTATCGGATGTAACGTTACGTAACTTCGCTGGCTGCGGTGTAGAAATATCGCAGGGTACATTACCACCAGCTTCCTTAACAAACCACATTTGTAATAGATCGACATCTAGGTTCATAGTATATCTCTTTTTTGATGGGTTTGGTCACGTAAAAAATACGTGTCGTAAACCCTCCTCCACCCAACACAGCCAGTTAGTAAGGTTTGTTGGAGAGCGAACCCACGACATTTACAATGAAGAACCTTTGTTCCTGATGAATCTGATCGCAACAATCAGCGAAACGTCGTACCTACTTTGGAAGGGCCTCATCCAGCAGTGAATATATCGTGGCTGTTTGTGAAGATGATGATAATGAAAGTGATACTTAGCCGTGACCACCGCGGGGATACTGAATTGGTTATTATTATTATGTCCCTATGTGACAAGCCTGAGGTAACTTATGTGTAACTTGAGTCCATATCCCGCTAATGTTTCACGAGGCGTAACGAGGGACTTGGAACTAAATCTTCCTTTAAAAATAACAATTAGCACCGTTTAACGTTTACCTCCCCCTGTCCCATCGAGTTGCGGCGTTATCGATCAATGCCCAACCGCGTCGCTCGCTTATTCCTCGCGGTGATTTGCTTTCATCGATCGTATTTGCAACGGGCGTGAAAACAACTTCTTGATTAATCCCGCGCAACTTCTAAACGGCCACTTGGCGCCCGAATCTCCCGAGAAACTCACGACGATGTAGTTAACCTTTTCGAAGTGTTGGTAAATGATTTTGCTTCGTAAAGTTTTACAACGAAATCCCTCCCGCCGGGGCAAGTTACGCAACAACGTTCGTTTAAACTCGCAGACTCGACTGCGGCAGAGAATCCATCGCTTGAGTACGGAAATAGCAACAAGTTACATTTTTTTTGTAGCCATTTTCTGCTGTGGCAGCCGTTTGCTGCTGCGGCAGACTTGACTCGAATTCTCAATCGGTGGGATAATCGCAGGGTCGGTCACAGGCAGAGCTGAAAGTAAGCCGGTATGGCGCACCAGTAAGAATTCTCCCAAAGCATTCAGTACGGTACAGGTTGGAAGGAGGGTTGCAATACGACCATACCGGTAAGACATCTAAGTTATTTTCTCCCCTGCTAACAAGAGACTAGAACAGTAGACTCGTAGGTGTTTTGTGAATCTCAACAATTCTTTAATTTATTAATCCGTAATTTTGTATTTGTCTTAAACGTCACACTTAACTGTTGTTGTGCTGTTTGCATTGTAATCAAGGACATTTCATAACTGCCCTAACATAATTAACATTTCGAGGAGCCCTAGCGAATTGAATTTGTTATTGTGCCGAACAAGAAATATATATATCCACATTTTCAAGACCGAGATTGTCACCTTGGCCAATGCCGGCGATGCCACCAAATATCCTGTCAATTTGATATGACGCGGCAATCTGACCGGTCAGCTGGTGAGGCCACTCCACTGAGTCGTTCTCTCTTCAAACAAAAACCCTTGACATCGAACGAATACTGTACCACGCTTTGAAAATTAAAATGTTGAATTGTATTCCCAGGACCCATATCTTAACAGTGAGGGTCCTTGTCTGTAAACATCCAGCATTGGTTCCAGCGAGCCTGACTGCTGATGAGACACTATATATCAAATCCGGTCCGCAGTTTGCTGTGAACCGGTTTCCTGTGGTGGCCGATGGGATGTGTAAACGATACATACATTTTTTCTACGTGAAGGGATTTATACGCGAAGGAGGCATATCGTCTGCTTACTGTGTATTTATTTTGCTTTGTATCGGTAAGCGCCGTTAATTGTGGATTAATCGTCGCTAACGACAACGTGCAGATGAATACGAAGCACGTCATCCGGATTTCGCGCGTGCGATCGGGCTGTTCGTCACCCACCGCGATCGCCCACTGTCCTTTATCCGCAACTCCGCGGGGGTGCCAGACAATGGGGAGAATCAAACGGCGGATTTGCGCAGAACCGTTTCTGAGCCCGCGAGTTATTTCCGCTGGCGTCAGAGGTAATTCACTGTTCCGTAACATATGACGCGGCAAACACAAAACGAAATGCAATCAGGGCGGAGAATATAATCCACGGAACAATCCGGCGGATGATTCGCCTCCTCCGCACACGTCCGTCCGTCCGCGAAACACAAAATAAAGATGTTGTTTACGCATCCCGTTACGGACCGATCGTTCGTATAAATTTGCGACGGGATGGGTCGTTAGCTCGGTACGGCGACCGCACGCGCGCCCATCTTGTTGCCGCGACGTTTTTTTTCAGGACTCGGCGCAAATTGAGCTGCTGAAGCAGCTGCTTGACCTGCAGAAGGACATGATTGTCATGCTGCTGTCCATGCTGGAAGGTTGGTCGGGTTTTTGTTTTTGTTTTCGCGGCCGTAGAGGACACACAGAGAGGAGAGCTGTGCTTCAAAGACGTCACTTTTTCACCACCGTTTTTGTGCAACCGTCGCTTAGATGATAGATAGATGTTTATTATTACAGCAGAAAAATACCCAGCGAGCTTGCAAGCCCTTTACAGGATTTCTGCGACACAGAGTGTTGTTGTTGCCGGTTTAAACCTCCACTGTCCAGCTTGACCCTGGTAGGGCAGTTTGCCCCATGAAAGTTGGGGTATTGGAGCAAAATATCAGGGCCGGATGCCTTTCCCGATACCAACTACCTTGGCTGTAAAACATTCTATGATAATGGACACTTTTTTTCACCAGAACAGTCATCTTAAAATGATGGTGGTATCATACATAGGTGCAACTTTTTTGTATCTCGATTTTTTTTTTATTTCACACGGATTGACAGTGGGTGTAATTGTGTCTAAAACTAGCGGTAAAAGCGTTAATAGTTCTTAAATCATAATTTAATTATCGAACCCATTAATGCCTCCGACGCGGGCGGCGAAACGTCGCGAAGGAGAACGGAGGAGGAACGCTCAGTGACACGGCCGTCCCGAAAGAGCATTCCTTCGAGAGAGCGCCTCTCCCTGTTGCTTCCAGGTAACGTCGTGAACGGGATGATCGGCAAGCAGATGGTCGACATGCTGGTGGAGTCGTCCAACAACGTCGAGATGATCATCAAGTTCTTCGACATGTTCCTGCGGCTCAAGGAGATCGTGTCGTCCGACGCCTTCCGCGACTACGACCCCGAGCGCAAGGGACGCATCTCCAAGCGCGACTTCCAGAAGGCCATGGACTGCCAGAAGGCCTACAGCCCGTCGGAGGTGCGCTTCCTGCTGTCGTGCGGCGAGATCGACGAGAACGAGATGCTCGACTACGAGGAGTTCGCCGACCGCTTCCACGAGCCGGCCAAGGACATCGGCTTCAACCTGGCGGTGCTGCTCACCAGCCTGTCGGAGCACATGCCCAACGACGTACGCCTGCAGAACTTCCTCGAGAAGTCCGAGAGCCTGCTCAACTACTTCACGCCCTACCTGGGGCGCATCGAGATCCTGGGCAGCGGCAAGCGCATCGAGCGCGTCTACTTCGAGATCTCCGAGTCGAGCCGCAACCAGTGGGAGATGCCGCAGGTCAAGGAGTCGAAGCGCCAGTTCATCTTCGACGTGGTGAACGAGGGCGGCGAGAAGGAGAAGATGGAGATGTTCGTCAACTTCTGCGAGGACACCATCTTCGAGATGCAGATCGCCGCCGACATCTCGGAGCAGGACGAGGAGGACGGCGAGGAGGCCGAGGGCGAGGAGGCCGAGAAGGAGAGCACCGACGGCGAGATGGAGGACCACGGTTTCTTCTCGCTGGGGTTTTTCCGGTCGGCGGCGGGCGCCGGCGCGAGCTACGTCTTCACGGCGCTCTGGCTCGTCTCGCCGTGGAACGTGAAGCGGCAGCTGCGCAAGCTCATGAAGATGACCTTCAGGGAGATGGGCGCGGCGGTGGCGGCGCTCTCCAGCGCCGTCGCCGTCGGACTCTTCAACGTGCTCTACGGCGTGGGCCACGGCTTCGTGCGCGTGGTCACGGGCAGCGTGTTCGGCGACAACCTCGTGGAGGGCGTCAAGAAGATGACCGTGACGGACATCCTCGCCGGCATGCCCGACCCCACGCAGGACGACGTGCGCCGAGAGGCCGCCGAGGTGGAGCAGAACGAGGAGGAGGAGGAGGAGGCCACCCAGGACCTCATGGATCTGACGGCGGCAGACGACCACGCCGACCTCTCCGCCGACATCTTCAACGTCGACCTGAAAAAGGAGTCCGGACTGGGAGCCGGCGACGTGGCCGAGCCGGGATTCGGGATCGTGGGCGCGTCGCCCGCCGACATCATGAAGACGTTCAAGGTGAGGCGGAGTGGAGCGGGCGGGCGCGGATTGCGGATCGAGATCGGCCTGGGTCGATCCCTCGGCGGTTCTGGAACGGTGGAGCTGAACGCAGCCGGGATGGGATTTTTACGCGTAACGAGTCGCGCGTGAAAATCGTGGGCTTTGCGCGTAACAAGTCCTGTTTGTGATCGCGTCGCCGCGCAGCATAGACGTGTGTTAAAGGGACAATCGATTGGGAAGTCGATTCCTGGACAGGTCCAGGGCCTTCCCTAGGCCGACTCGGCGGTGTGTAAACATCGTCACCGGGGAGACAAAGGCGGCCGGCCGCAGTGCCCGGCCACCCACTCCCTCGTGTGCCGTTCCGGCCTTCACAAGATCGACTTGCTAACAGCACTTGCCCCTACAGTCGGTTAAAGCTGTACGGGGGAATTTTTGTCTTCGTTTATAAGTGAGTGGTCGCTCGCTAAGCATGGGATGTTACTTTCGCGCTTTCTTCTCAGGCGGTGAAGAAGGCACATACTACAGAGCCCAGCGTGGAGCCCGAGAAGGCGGAGTAAGACATCCCTCTCTATCTCTCATCCATCGGATAAACGATCCCACACATCCCACACTTTGTTCGGCCTGGTGGTGCGGCGGTAACGTCCGCTCCTCACGGAAATTAAGTCCTGTCTGAGGCGGCTCAGTTCCCGCCCCGGGCGCCTTTCCATTTGGAGTTTGTGTGTTCTCTCCTCCGGTCTTGAATGGGTTTCCTCCGGGTTCTCTGGTTTAAAAAAAAACAAACACTCGTTAATGAATCGGCCGATAACATTGTAATATTTAGGACGCGGCTTCTGGCAAATGTTGTTCTCCCCATGTCCTACGTGGGCTTCCCCCGGGTTCTCCGTTTTACTCCAAATATAAACCAACACTCGTTAATGAATCGGCCGATAACATTGTAATATCTAGGCCGCAGCGTCTGGCAAATGTTTCCTCTTGCCTCTGAATCGTTCTCTCTCGCAACGTCGCTCGTTAAAAGCAACGAGAACGGGGAGAAGACGGGAGGCGAGGACCAGGCGGAGCGGGCTCCCCGGAAGAAAAGGCGGCTGAAGCAGCCCAAGAAGGCGGAGGAGGCGGAGGAGGAAGAGTCCGTCTTCTGGAAGAACATCACCGCGTACCAGAAGACCTTCGTGGTGAGCCCTCGCGATGTGAATTGTCATGTTGTCGTAGGTTTGTGTTGGTGGAGGTTTGTGCGTTGGTGTGGTGCATCGCGGGCAACGACAAACGCAGCAGAACTCTTGCTCTGTGTCTCGTGGATCGTAACCATATCGTGGTGGAGGGGTTTGCGCGTTCCAATTAATCTCACAGCTATATTGCCGGGAGTCTAGCGCTCCTGCTAGGGTCTCCCTTGGTGAACGGGTCTAGAGTGTATCGCTCTTGCTAGGGTCTCCCTTGATGAACAGGTCTATAGGGAGGCTCAAGATATAAATAATCATCCGAAGACCTTCTGACTAAAGGAGGTTGGCGTCAGGTAGGGCAACTGGCCTTAACATTCTTAGTTCAATATCCCTACCATTGGGGGGGGCAACTGGCCAACCCGGGTCAATCTGGACAGCGGCAGTTTATACACCCATTGTGTGTGTGTGTTAGGTATCTCAACACGGGCTTGTTGGGTGGGTGGGTGGTTGGGAGGGTAGGTGGGTGGGTGACTGATCCAACGCGGTGCTACCCATCTGCCTTGCTCGCCGGCTTTCCGTCGCCGCCGTCATATTATTCTCTCCCGACTCGCTTCGGCGTAATTGCCGCGTTCGCGAGACCGTCCGCGGCGCGCCGCGCGCTCTCGCGTGCTCGTGCGCGGCGCGGCGCGTTCCAATCCCGCCGCAGCCGGACGCCGGGGGACCGGGAAGATCGTCGGCCAGAAACTCGGGAGAGACGCGCGGCGTGACACACGGACGCGCGCGTTTACCGACGCGCGCGTAAAAGAGCGTTGCCGAGCAACCGCGGCGGCGCCGGTGACGTCGCCGCGACGCTCGAGCACGCCAGGTCGCGGAGCGCCGATCGGCGACGCGTGCTTGTATTCGACCGGAATGGATAATTCCACGGCCCGGTCGTGGACGAGACACGGATACGGAGGAGAGGGAATCGCAGAGAGGCGGCGGAGGCAGCCACGCAGCCGCTCGGCACAAACAATTGCCCCGGACGCAGCGTCCTATATGTTGTGATGTTATCGGCCGATTAATTAACGAGAAAACCGCAGAATCCAGAGGAGACTCGGGTCTCAGAACGCTTTGGAAAGCAACAACAATAATTAATTAATTCATTGTCAGAAACCGCTTAATCCTGTACAGGGTTGCGGTGAGCCGGAGCCCATCCCGGCAGACACAGGGTGCAAGGCAGGGCGATACCGAGGATGAGACGCCAGTCCATCACAGGGCGCCGGGGGAAATTTAGTCAGCAGGCCAATTAAAGACATGCTGTATATAATCATGGTACTTAATACGGTAGTTAATTTTCCTAATTGTATTAGCTCGTAGGATGCTCACTGTCAGGTTTAGTTGATAGTTGTTTTCTAAGCGATAATTGTACACGGTGTTTAGGCTTTCTTTACAGTATTAATTATGACTAAACATTACGTGTGCTTTAAATGTTTCCGAAGCGTTCTGAAGCCTCGTAATTAACATACAAGTTCTAATCTTATAAATATAAAAACACACACGCATACACACACACACGGCACGTAATCTGCACTGTGTGCTTGTTTGTTGCAACTCTCAGCGAAACGGCGTATTTCATTGTAAATGTTGTGGGTTCTCTCTCCAACATACCGGTGTGCTGAAGTAGTCAATAATTGGCACGTTTTGTTCACGTGACAAACCTTACTAATTGACCGTGTCGGGTGGTGGCGGCTTTACGACACTTTTTATTACGTGACCCAACCCATAAAAGGGATATATTATGAATAATTGTTGTCGCTTGTTTTTTTCCAGAATTCGCTGGCTCGTAATTTCTACAACCTGAGGATGCTGGCCTTGTTTGTTGCGTTTGCGATCAACTTCATTCTCCTCTTCTACAAGGCAAGATGCCGCACAGTTTGTTCGTTTCATATCACACTCAATATGTTCTTGTATATACAGTAAACCGTTGAATTTCACGGGGGGTTACGTTCCAGAAAAGTGCCGCGAAAGTAATAACTTGAAGCTCATACAGTACCGTACAGCAGATTCATTTATCCGGTAATAGCGAGCCACTGATGTCGATGAGGCGGCAGCGCTACTCATTACGCCATCGCGCCGCCCGTGCTGATGACGACGCAGCTGCCTGCTTATGCGGCTGAGAGGCGTAGCGAGGAAATCGCAGAGATGCGAAGGAGGCAGCCAGGCGGTTTGCCGGCGGCAACATATTGCACCACACCGCGTCCTATATATTATGATGTTATCGGCCAATTCATTAACGAGTAGGATGAAACCGGAGGAAACCCACACAGAACAGGCGGAGAACACTCTACAGAGAAAGGGCACCCGAGGGGGGATACGAACCGCCCTGGCAAGACCATTCTTTCCGCGAGCCACCGATGTTACCACTGCATAGACACCCTGTTGCTACCGGATGCTGTCAATTCCGTGAGGCGACAGCGCTACTCGGCGCGCCGGCCCCCCAAACGGCCGCGTGGCAGCTCCGTCGCCCCCTCGTGACCCGCCGGCGACTCCGCTCTGCCAGGTGACCACCGACCTCGAGCAGATGGCGGAGGAGCTGGCCGAGTCGGGCGGCGTCGACCTGGACGAGCTGGTTGGCTCGGGCGACGGGGGCGGCGGCGGCGACGATGGCGGTGGTGACGATGATGGCGGCGGTGGCGGCGATGACGATGATGACGACGAGGGGCTGGCCTACTTCATCCTGGAGGAGAGCACGGGCTACATGGCGCCGTCGCTCAAGTTCCTCTCCATCGCCCACACGGTGCTCTCCATCCTCTGCATCATCGGATACTACTGCCTCAAGGTGACCTGGTCGTGAGACGGGAGGGGGGGGGGTCGGGGTGCATGGGGTTTGTGGTCATGTGTTACACGCGCCGGTGTGTACGTCTGTACGTGTGTGGTGCTGGCCAGCCTATGACACCTGGGTCTGTCCTGTGACCTCCTTTCGCCGAGCCTTCGACACTTCACGTGGCCTCAAGGTGCCTACGGCCTGGCACAGGCGCCGTGGTGGCCCCATCTGGGCATGGTGCCGGCCACCCAACCCCTCGTGTGCCGTGTCGGCCTTCATAGGCGCTACTCGTTAACCTCACTTGATCCTACAGTCTGTTAAGGCTGGACGTGCGTGTAGACGTGTGTGTGAATCTGACACCATTCTCTCCCTAGCTGCTCTCTCGGCATAGCCATGTCGAGTGTTCCCCCTCTGTAATTTTCGACGGTTCGCCTCTCATATTGAAGGCATCATCAGGCTTCTGAATGTTTGGCATCCCACGTTGGAGGCATCATCAGAATTCTGAATGATAATGATGCCTCCAAAGTGGGAGGCGAAACGTCGTGAAGGACAGAGAAGGAACACTCCACGCGGCTATCCCGAAAGTACAGCTGCGGAGAGAGCGATTCTCGCACATCGAGTTGCGACAGACCCACATCGTTAACGCCGACACGGCCGTTTTATCGACGGCGCAGGTGCCGCTGGTCGTGTTCAAACGGGAGAAGGAGCTGGCGCGGAACCTCGAGTTCGACGGCCTCTACATCACCGAGCAACCGGACGACGATGACATCAAGGGCCAGTGGGACGGTCTCGTCATAAACACGCAGTACGTGCGCGCGTCCGCGCACTGTCCGTGTAGCGTGCGGGTCGCTGGGTCACGCGGGCCGGCGGTCGGGCGAGCGTGTCGCGGTCGGAAGGTTTTTACAGCTCGCAAATCCTGCTCGACAATTGGCTCGTCGCGAAGGAGCGAGGAACGCTCGACGCGGCTATCCCCCCAAGAGCAGCTCTTGAGAGCGATTATTACACGTGGAGTTGTGAAAACCTACGTCAATTAATGCCGCTGTGGGTGGATGATACACTTACTCGTTTTTTTAAAGCGTTTAAAAATAATCGGTCTTTAAATTGACTGGTCCTTACCGTAGGTGTGCGGAATTTCCACTACCTGGCTCGAAGGCGCCAGCAAAGTTGCTCATTGCGGCAGGGTGGCGCAGTGGTAACAGCTGCGCCTCACAGAAAGAACGGTCTTGCCCAAGGCGGTTCGATTCCCGCCTCGGGCGCTTTTCTATGTGGAGTTTGTCTGTTCTCCCCCTGTTCTGCATGGGTTTCCTCCGGGTTCTCCGGTTTCCTCCCACAACTAAAAAAAAACACTCATTAATGAATTGGCTGATAATATCATAATATATAGGACGCAGTGTGTATGGCAATATGTTGGCGCCGGCAAACCGCCTGGCTGCCTCCTCCGTCTCTCTGCGCTTTTTCCTCGCGCCTCTGAGTTGTTCTCTCTCGAATAAATACCTTCGACGTCGAATGAATATGTGCCACGCGTTATAAATTGTAATTATTATAAACTTCCACTTGAATTTAGCTTCCTGCAGCTGCGTTCGCGGCAAAGCAGCTCCGGCAACGATCTCCGAGCGTCGGTGACGGGAGCCGATCGGTGCCGCGCGTGTTAACTCCATTACTTTGTCCTCACAGGTCATTTCCAAACAACTACTGGGACAAGTTCATTAAGCGCAAGGTATGTAAATGAGCGCTCGGAACAAGCTCGGGGCAAAAGTGGAATAAACAAGCGTTGCGAGCGGTTTAATAAAAAGGACTCTGCTGCGATCATCATGTGGAAAACGTCAAATCGAAATGCGTAATCCCGTTATGTGTACGTTTGACCACGGAGCCCGTGGTTCTGGTGTGGCGCGCTGACTCGCGTGTTTGTCCCCCCGCGGGGGTACCGTTGCAGCAGACGCACAAAGGCCCCATTCACGTCAGTGTTGGACACCTGCAAAGCCGGTTACGCAAACGCGTAAGGCAGGGGTGTCCAAACTACGGCCCGCGGGCCAACTGCGGCCCGCCATCCATTTTTAATTGGCACGTATCAAAGTCAAAAAATATTATGGTCTATGGCCCACACATAATATTTGCGCTTAACTGTATTGTGAGTGGCCCAGTATATTTTTCTGTATGTGGCCCTCAGGAAAAAAAGTTTGGACACCCCTGGTGTAAGGCATGTGATGTATCGTGGGAGCGATCCGATTAGCCGTCGCGATTCGGAACCGCGGATGGATCTAAACGCTCGTTCGTACATTCATTACCGGTAACCGCCTTAATCCAGAAGAGGGCCGCGGTGAGTTTGAGGCTATCCCGGTACAGGATCAAGCGCTTTCTGACAACGGTTGGACGGATGGGCTGGTAATGTGAAGCCACCTACTTAAGGCACGCGCTATCGTCGCGGAGGCCGCAATTTAGACGCCCCGGAGATCACCGGTGGGCTCGCGTTCCTCGTGACGACGGAAGGACACCGGGTTTTAACGCGATTGGCCGTCTGCGTCGCTGGCCGGCTTTGCAGGTGATGGAGAAGTACGGCGATTTCTACGGCCGCGACCGCATGAGCGAGCTACTGGGCCTCGACAAGAACACCCTCGACTTCAGCAAGGAGATGTCCGCCCCCGAGGAGCCGGAGAGCATCCTCACCATCATGTAAGCGCCGCCGGTGCGCTCGCGACGCTGACAAATGTCATGATCGTTGACGCGTACGAACTCTGTCCCGTTTGTGTCACGTTCAAGTAAAAAAAAAATATCGTAAATCCCACGTCCAGAGAGACCCACAGATTCCACATTAGAGACCAATAGGCACAGAGAACCGGTTCCCTCCTCGGCTGCCGCGCGATCCCAGCGGGTTCAGGGCGGTGACGCAAACGGCGATGTTTGCGTAATTCACGGTCTTTTTATTCGCGTGACATTTAAGCAGAGATTAGGGCAATGTCACCGTATCCTCCCCTGGGCGTGCGCGTAATTTGCATGAATGCAAATCCGCGGGCCACGTCTCTTGGAGGCGCCTTGCAAACGCAGAGCAGCGGTGCTGGGGAGACCAACCGAAGTCCCGTACATTTGCCCGAGTCACGGATAAAGTTATGGCGAGAATTGCTCGCCTTAGCGGCCCTTTCGGGATAGCCGTGTCACTGAGTCTTCCCGCTCGCTCATTTGGCGATGTTTCGCGTCACACATCGGAGGTGTCGTCGGGCGTTTCTCCAACGCGGGAGGCGAAACGGCGGGAGGGAGATAGAAGGAACGCTCGACACGGCTATCCAGAAAGAACAGCTCTGAAGAGCAACCATCATGAATGGAACTGTGAAAACCTACATCAGTACATTTTAATAATAAACCCATTTTTTTTCAATCCGGTTATAATTTCGTAACGCTTACCACATCTGACATTGCAAAAATCGTAATTACATTTCAACGCACCACTTATAGATGCTCGTTATGACAATTTCACGCAGGTATATAATAAAAATAATTACCCGCGAAATATAAATTGTTGGACGCAATTTGAGATGACATACATTCCCGCGCTTGCAATTACATCGGGCGTTTGTATCCCATTACATTTACCTCCACGTTTTGTCGCGACTAATGTCACCCGCAAAACGTCGATGCGCTTCGCCAAAGCAGGCCCTGCCATCCCCACAATCGCAAATGCATTTTTGCCGATGCGTTTGCACATTGTGTCTGCCACTAACACTCATTCGACTAAAAGTCGTCACTCCATTTTGTTTCCCCGAATAACCGCCACCGTCAAACCGAAGGCAAGCTGCGTTCATTCCCATCGCGTTCTGCGTTACGGCGCAAGATCGCTCGGTCACGTCAGATTTTTTGTGACTTGTTTTGAAAAGGTCTGTTCTTGAAAATTGAGAGTTCCACTGCACAGATGTTCTTTCGGGATAGCGTTCTGGACACCTGGTGACGCCTCCAACGTGGGAGGCGAAACGTCGCCAAGGAGAGAGCAGGAACACTCGGTGACACGGCTATCCCGAAAGAACAGCTATGGAGAGCAATTCTCATACGTCGAGCGGTGACAACCCCGAATAGTTACAAATTGAGTGTTCATCATTTGCGGTCGTGGCAGATGGTTTTTCACACTAAATCCCCGGCCCCGCCACAACATTTTAATTATTTTATAATCGATGTGCGCCCAGATTTATACCCAGAATCCGCGTTTGCATTTTCATTAAACGCCCATTATAACCGCTAGTATTCAAGGGCTTCACATTCACGTTAGCTATAACAGTGTTTCCTGTGAGCACACTTTATAATCGTGTAGAGCAGCGGAGTTGACGGTCAATGTTAATTTCACCGTTGGACACACAAGCCAGAGGGATGTTGTTGCCATGCATTGGTCAACGTACACTGGACCTGGCTGATCTGCCAGCATTGGCACGAGAACGAAATTGCAGGGCTGCACTTTTTACCTTTCGTTGCAAACATTTCTTAAATATATGTATCGCTTTGGTAAAGTGGCAAATGAGATTGCGACGAAGGTCATCAACACGTGTCTTCACGTGGTTACCAGTGGTGGTATTAAAGGATATTCCCTCGTGTTAAGTCTTCTCCATAAAGTGTTTGGAATGATAAACACTGTAATGAACAGCGCTATATTTTGTCTTCTTTGATCAAAGTAATGCAATCGTGTGTTTTTTGAAGCGTATGAATGCGCTGGCCAAGATTGAATAATTTCCTTTTCAAAGTGTCGAGACACGTTTCAGATTAAATTTCCGACCGTCTTCTCATTGTTGTGCAATACCCCCTCCGATTTTAATTAGTGAGAAAAATATAAAAATATATATATCAGAATCCCCTCTGATATTTGAGGATGTTTAATCTCGCGGCCAAAACCGCAAAATGTGAACCTGCGATGCACCCGCGGTTTGCGCTGAGAAATTTCAATCATTAAAGAAGTACGGCTGCTTTTCATGTTGTGATTGAAATGCTCCGCTGAATTGTGGTTTTTTTTTAGTCACGAAATTACGATTTCATGTACCGCTGAGGCTCTGGGTTCGAATCCAGGCAGCTGCGTCTGACTAAACTCGATCCTCTAAATCTAGAAAATTGACGGTTCGAGTCCAAGTACTAACGGTGGTTAAAAAACCACAATCGTGTCGAATTTGTTTCTGCCGTTCATTTGGCTAAATTCCAGTCCTGAGATTGTTTTTTTTTTTTAATCAGGATTTCTCTCAAGAGCTGCTCTTTAAGGATAGCCGTGCCCAAGCCTTTGTCATTCCTCATCGGGCTAACGCGGGAGGCGAAGCGTCGCAAAGCAGACGGGAGCTCGACATGGAACCGTTTTTTGTATTTCTATTTTAAACATACGCATACGGTACGTATTTAATTCATGACGGAAGCGTCATCCAACGTGAGAGGCGAAACCTCGCGAAGGAGAGAGGGAGATCGCTCAGCGACACGGCAATCCCGAAAGAACAGCTCCGAAGAGCAACCACCGTGAATCGAGCCGTGATAAACTACATCGGCGACAAAACATAATTCAGTGGTTTTTTTTCTTTTTCTATTCTCAAGTTCTTGAGATGCGCGTTGGTCTGTTTGAAATGAAGATGCCTTCATTGCGATGAAACAGAATGTCGTTGCTTTGCTTGTCACCGCTATTGTCTGTTGTCCATTGCGTAACCCCCTCTTTTTTTCTCCACCACACGCTTGCACTGTGAAGCGGGTTATTTACTGGCAAGCAGAAAAGGTAGACCAACGGTTTTGTCTCCCTTCTCTTGGATTTTCTTGTTGCATGCGTCCTCTTAACACGGCGTTCCGTTTCACAGTCGTCGCTGCGTATCAAAACGCGTCATCGTGTGCTCCATTCCGCACGGGGAGCAGTACTCCGCTCCGGCCATCGCCCGTGGCTCTCCAGAGTGAAATAACACCGACGCCGTGTGTTTGCTCGTCCTAATTGCCGTTGTATTTCCAATCGGTCGTTTCACCTCCCCCCCCCCATTCGCCAGGTGGCAACACAGCGAGGCGTGAATAACAATACAATTTTTTTTACGAGAGCGCTTATAAAGCGTTTGCCGCGACCAGCGCTCGGTTATGAAGACAGAGCTGCGCGTAATTGGTTCACGTTTCAAGCGAGGCGATGTTAATTACTGGCGGTTCCCCGCGTTACGAAACGGGTTCCGTTCACGAGTTCCTGTGTGTAAAGCGATTTGTTCGCAAGTCGCAACACTATACAGCATTTCATGTTATACTGCACTGGAGACGAAGCAGTAACGCACTCGATGCTTTCAGGATTTGGGCATCATTTGCACTGTTGTAAATATGAATAGCTTATAATAAGCTAAAGTTGTAAGAACAGTATTTAATGTTATACTGTATACTGCATGCAAGAGAAAATTAACCGGAGCTGATGTAGATATATAGATGTTTATTATTACGGCAGAAAAATATCCAGTGAGCTTGCAAGCTCTTTAGAGGATTCCTGAGACACAACATACACGCAAACTCACAAAAGTAAAGAAAAAATCGGAAAACAACAACAAATTAACCAAACAGAATTTTTTTTTTTTACACACGTAAGTACGAGCGTTCGTAAGTCGGGCGTTCGTAAGTCGGGGACCGCATGCAGGTGGCTTGTCATCGTTGCACGCTCCTCCGATGCGTTTTCGGGTTGTTTTTGTGTGCAATTTGGTCTCTTCAGGAAGCGATTTCCTGAAGTAGCTCCCAACACTTGTCGCGAACAGACTGCTGTCGTCCCTGACAACGCGCGGTGCAACCCGGACACCCATTCGAGAGCCACGCAGCAGCAATAACGATTTCTCGGCGGAGCAAATTGATTAACTCCCCCTTACATTGGGACAGTTATTGCAATTTGTAGCATTTCAATTATCGATTACTTATGAATAATATATACACGGGATTTCACAGTGACACGCAAACCCGCAATTCTCGTGACTAGGTATTACACCGGGTCTTAAACGTCCACTTTACAGCCGACGGCGTCCGCCGGTAATTCAGGACACAAATTACGTAAATTGCTTCGCGGGTTTTATTCGGCGTCAAGCAGTCGATGTGATCCCCCGCTGAAACTAACCTTGGAGAACCACGCGAACGCGGTGGCGACTCGTTGGGTCACAGTCTATTTTTGGAGAGAGAGAGAGAGAGCGGCAGGGTGAGTGAGAGCGGAGGAGGATGGGGGTGCTAGGGACCCGGGCCTCGTTCCTGTGCCCGAGGCAGCCGTGTTATTTGCGCCCCTTTAACTAGATTGTGACGGGTCTCCGCGAGCGGTTTGAACGGTGAGATGCCAGAATATCTGTCACACGGTTGGCGGTGAGAAGCGGCGTGCCCACGTTAAGCCTTCCGTTTGAATCCGTTCTCTCTTGAGTGGAATCTAAATGGGACAAAACCAAACCGTAGAACGTTACGTTGTATAATAATAGCATTTTATAGAGCGCCTTTCACCCGAGGGTCACAAAGCGCTGCACAACGACAGAAAAACAACTAATAAAAAACAAAGCAACAAAAATTAAATGATTAAGGCTGCTTCGAATACACTGAAAGGTCGTGAAACTGGCAATAATAAGAGCGGCAAAATTCTGCCAGCGTCCCCTAGACGCTTGTTTTTTTTACTCTAAATGGTTTTCATTTTTTTTATGTTGATGCTTGTTAAAAAATATTGCCACGTAAATGAATTGAACAATAACGGAGATGTGGCCGGTAATAATAATAATAATGTACTAAACCTAAAAAGTCAAAGCTTTGTTCAAAAGAATAATTTTACACAGTGTCCATAATAATGCATAAACGATCAAAGTTACAAAAACCAATCAAGCGTAAAATAAACAGTAAGAAAATATTACAAGGCATAGTTAAGACGGCCCAAGGTTACGAGGTTAAAAGCAACACGAACAAGGTGGCCTTTAAAGACTGATTCAAACGTAGCGGGAGTTGGCACACCGTGAGCGATCACATCCGAGAGGACGTCCCCCAGGGAGATGGAGCGATGAGATCAGTTCACGTGCATGTGCACCGGCGTGAAATCTTGCAGCACAATATTATGGGAGGAAGCAACCGCCTCATTCATCCAGCAGTGGACCAACCATGGCTGGTAATTGCATTTGGAGTGGCATGGTCCGTGCAGTGAGTAGCGCTGCCGCCTAGGTTCGATTCCCGGCTCGGGTGCCTTTCCGTGCGGAGTTTGCATTTTCTCTCCGTGTCCGCGTGAGCTTTCGCCGGGTACTCCTGTTTCCTCCCAAAGTCCAAAGACACGCCGCCTCGGTTAATTTATCCTGACTAAATTGCCCCCCCCCCCCCCCCC
>JAZEWU010000054.1:954284-973874 GCA_036362915.1 Geotria australis | reverse complement strand
GGTGCCCTGAGATGTTTCAACCTGCGTACCCCTCACCGCTGGACAACTGTTAAAAAGAACTACACAGCTCAACGGGTTCCTTCCGTATTAAATACAAACCGACCGATTCGAATCTGACAGCACTGCGTAAAATGACTCATCGCTGAGCGTGCTTATTGCCGGCCGATCCGGCCTATCGGTGCAGGATAAATGAACAACGAGGATAATATTGCCGTACTCACCGCGGCATATTTACGGCACTTTAGCGACGCGACACACTTATTAGGGGCCTTCAATGGGGGTGTTAAAAAAAACCGACACCGGGCTTTATTCCAGAGGCTGTTTGCGAATCAGCGGGCGTGCTCATATCAGGAATCACCTTGGAGAGAGATCATTCCTGGCGCGTCTCTTCCAATAGCCGGTAATAGGGGTTGAACGATTTGCTGTGAAGACACGCGAGATGTTTATTGCAATAGTGAGGTCACAGTCCGCGAGGGGCCGCGCCGGCTATCGTGAATAACGCGAGCCACTCCGAGAGCCGCCACAAGGCTGGTGATAAATAAATAAGGCATCCTCCTCCTCGCCGTGTTTGTCTCTCCGCTAACGGACGCAATTATATCTTCGACGATCCATCGAACGCGCGGGCCTGGCGAGGGTGCGTAGGTTCGATACGACCGAACGCCGGACCCCGTTTCGAACATTCAACACCTCATCAGCAGATAAGCAGAGTCACAGTCAAGGGGAGGAGCCCGTTCTGTAGGAAACGGGTCTCCGTTAGATGCAAATCGATATATTTTTCAACGAAACAAAAAATAACCGTTATGGTTTACAGTCGGACAGCGATGTCAGCCAGGTCACAAAAACCAGTTGGTGGTTGCTTCGTGACTTTTAGTAAATGTTTTCGGTAGCAGTCTTTGTCTAAATGTAAACACGGTTTATCGATAAACCCTCACGCTGTGTGTCACCTGGCGGTAGTTTGATATACGAGGGGTCGCCGGTACTTGGGGAATATATTCATTCGGACGGCAGGGTTGTGCAGTGGTAACATCTGCGCTGCACGGAAAGAATGTCGATTCCCGTCTTGGGCGCTATTCTGTGTGGAGATTGTGTGCTCTCCCCCCTCCCCATGTTCTGCGTGGGTTTCCTCCGAGTTCTCCGGTTTCCTCCCGCAAAAAAATAAAAACATCAGTTAATTAATTAATCGGCTGATATGATCATAATATATAGGACGCAGTGTCTGGCAAATGTTGGCGCTGGCTGGCTGCATCGGCTGCCTTCCACCTCTGCCTCTCTGCGGTTTCCCCACGCCTCCGTATCCGTGTCTGGTCCATGACCAGGCGTGGAATTTGCGCATATTACAAATTATTATTTCACAAATTATTCTTGAATCGCACATTGCTGCATTAGATGTCAGTTTCTTTTTATCTTTAATTTTGGCTGCAAGAAACCGTCGCGCTGTGTAGCCCACCATTCGTCCAGAGGGGAGGAGTAAGCAAGTAACAACATCTCAGTTCCACCGTTGGAAAATCAGTCAGGACAGCATCTGTTTGTACTGTGCGAGGAAACCGGAGTACCGGGCCAAAACCCACACGGACACGGTGAGAGAACACGCAAACTCAAGCCGTGTATCGAACCCGGGTTCCTTCTTGCCGTGAGGCAGCAGCGCTACTCACCGCAAAGCCACCGTGCCGCCCCGGCAATTAGGAGTCCGCTTGCGTTGCTACGCGGCAATTGGGAATACGCTTACCGGTCGAGCACTGGCGATGGTGGATGTTGTTTACCTCCTGCGGTGTATGGAGCCACGTTGAAAAATGTGTTAATGTACAGCGTGTTGGCTGCAACCGACCGCAGTCGTCACCACGAGCCCCCAGGTATCGTATTCCTTCACCCGTTCGCTCGCCGATGTTTTTCACGCACGGCTCAATTGCACCATTACGAGTAATTTCGCCGAATTTCATGATTGCTCGTCGTTCACGTCGCGTTTTATTTATTCGACACGGGTATCGCTATCCGGCGGTTGATTTGACCGAGTTACGTATTAACGTGTTTTCATTACGCGGTTTTTTTTTTACAAAAAAGAAATATCTGCATATTAACGCGCCCCCTACTCACCCACTTATTCTTCTTCAATGTCAAGGTTTCGACACGTTCATTTAAGTGTTCGGTGCAAAACACAAATCTTTAACACGTGGATAATCTTGGCAGTCAAAGCCCAGTCTGCCCCCCATCTCCCTTCCTTGGATTATTGCACAGGGTTGGCCAGAAGTAACAGACACACATTTTTATTTAGTCTAAAAAGAAATGTGTCAGATATATTTTTGGTCCACCCTGTAGACCATGGGCCGGGTTCAAACCCAACGGCACATTGATCCATGACCACGTGAAGCCACTGTGCAGAATAATAATAGTACAATTTCTTAACTCATCAACCAGGAATAAGACTCATCAACCAGGAATGACCCTGGTTAATATTCTGAGATCTTATTGCAACACCGGCGTCCACCAATGGATCAGTGACTTTGGAGGCAAGGTTTGGTGGCTCGTATTCATCAGTGACACTTACCAAACCCTCTGGCCTGGGACATGGCAGTACAGCAAGGAGGTTAATCCACTCACCCAGTCAGTTTTATCTCCTCGTGTGCAAGGGTTTTCTCCGAGCAGTCCGGTTTCTTTTCCGCTCGCAAAATCGCACCTTAACGGAATTGGCCAAACTTCTCAATGTGGGACTCTCTTTAAAAGGAGGCTTGAAATGCAGTGAACCTTGCCTGGATAACGGTCATTAATGTTATTCGTTTGATGCGTGTAGTATATACGCTAATGTTAGGGCTGAACCTTAAAACTTAGCCCTGTTGTTGGACAGACGAACCCGCGCCATAGAAATTTGGAATTTCCACGATCGGCTCAAGGCCGCCGGTATCGATGCTCTCCACCAAATTGCTCATTTTAACACCGGAGCTGCGTTAGACTTTGAGAGCAATCAACGCTTTACTTCGACCAACGTGGGATAATCTAGGAGGAATTGAGACGTTGTGCTCGGGAAGTGCCTCTAGAATCCTGGGTGCCGTTTGTCAAACCTGACTTTGCAGTGTTCAATCGCATCAAATCGTGTTTGTGTGCCGTCACAGAGGCAGTGGGAATTGCGTTGATGTGACGAGGGGGGGGCAAACTGGGGCATGTTGATCCTCCTTCCACCCGCGTGTGTCTCATAGAGGAGAATTCCCCGGAGTGAATAATTCACTAAACCTAACCGTAGCTTATCCCTTACAAAAAAAAAACCGCTCCCTTCGGGTTTTTGTTGAAGTTCGCGTGTCCGCGCGGAGGTGGCGTGTGGCTCGGGGAGATTGTTATTGCTCTTGTGAGAGCGTTGAGCGCGCGTTGCTCTGAGCCCCCCGTGAACGGGGGGGGGGTAGTGGGGGTTGGGTGGTTCAGGAAAGGACAAATGCTTCACTTTGACAAGGATTGCCTTAAAATGTAGTCCGTCTTATTATTTTATTGTTGCTGTTACGTTAAATGTTGTGCGGATCGGACGCACGAATTGGATACGTGCATCGTTGCAAATCCGGCCGTCGATTACCGGCACCGGTTGGTCGATTAATCGCGCAAAGGCTGAGCGGTTTTTTACGCACGATGAAACGGTGATTTTCTTTAGGTGTTAAAACACAATCTGACCTTTTCGCATACACTCATGTATTCTCCGACAGCTTTGACCTTGACGAGTTCCTGATCTTGAACGTATTCTCAATCCGGCGTACGCCCGCTCACAAATTCAATTTGGATAGCATCGCTTAAAAATCGTCTCAGAACACTTCGCATGATTGTTGTGTCAATGCAGGAATCCCGTAAACAGCTTGCACGCTCACTGGGTATTTTTCTTCCATAATACTAAACACTTATCTATCTGATAAACCTCCAGAGAGGAGGAATTGCTCGGCGCGGTTATCCCAAAAGAGCATCTCTTCTGAGCAATTCCCATCACGCGTCGAGCCGTGACAAACGTACATCGATGCAGCGGCGTCCAAGCCAAGCACATTATACACATAACGTTCGGAACAATTTACCGTGGCGTCCCGCTGCCTGAAGGCAAGGGGAAGGTGAGGGGGTAGAGATTAGGGATGGTCACGGGTTGCAGCGGTCTCTGCCGTTTGATGGCTCGGAGTAATAAGCTTGCCACCGCCACTCCGGCTGGTGCCCCACCGTCGTGGAAACGTAGCTTTAGTTTTGCTAAATTAATGAATACAAATATTACAATTCATAACGCGCACATATCCGCTCGGCGTCGAAGATATTCGTGCGAAGAGGCGCGAAAGAACCGCAGGGAGGCGAGGGGAAGTTAGCCACGCGGTTAGCCGGCGCCAAAATTTGCCAGGCAACGCGGCCTATATATTATGATGCGATGTGGCGATTACAATGTCTGACGTTAAGCTCGTTTGCTGACTTCCACAACGAATTATCCATCGGAGAGAAACGATAATACACGTGCGAACGACGCGCACCAGAGTAACAACCGCAAATCATGGGCGTGCAGAAATTCCGAACGGGGATCATCAGACTGTCTCGTAGGGCTCAAATAGGATTTCTGATTTTGTTGTATGGGACGTTTGAATATGGCTTTAGGATTCCCCGCAGTGCCGCATCAAATGACACGGCCGCTGAATCACACGGCGGAGCGAGGCGCTCGTTCACGAAAAATGACCGCGTTTTTGTGTCCTAACCCTAACCCTCTGCAGGAGCCGATTGAAGGGAGCAATTTAAAAAAAAAATGAACCGTGGGGCAATAGAAAGTTTGGTGCTTTGAACAGTCACAAGTGGTCTAACAGCCGCCGACAAATCTAACGGCCGCTGCCAAATCACAGACATTCACTTGCGCGAGCACGTACAAAAACGCGCGCTCGTGCACGGGGGGGGGGAGACAGACCCGCGAGCCGTCTTGCCAGACGGAGAGCCTCGCCACCCTAGACAGATAGATGTTCGTTATTATTACTACAGCGGAAAAAATACAGAGTGAGCTTGCGAGATATTTACAGGATTCCTGCATTGACACAAACAAACACGCGAATTTATAGTAATACATTTTAAAATCTAAAATAAAAGTCTGCATTGGCAGGGTGGCTGTGCAGCGGTAACGTCAGTGCCTCGCAGAAAGAAGGTTCTGCCCGAGGTGGTTAGATTCCCGCCTCGGGCGCTTTTCTGCGCGGAGTTTGTGTGTTCTTTCCCCCTGTGATACGTGGGTTTCCTCCGGGTTCTCCGGTTTCACCCCATAACTAAGAAACACTCGTGAATTAATGACCGATAACGTTGTAATACATAGGACGCGGTATCTGGCAAGGTTAGCACCAGCTGACCGGTGGCTTGGCTTTCCCGCTCTGCAGGTTACCTTGCGCCTCTGAGTCGTTCTCTCTTCGAATGAATTCATTCGTAATCGAATGAATTCATTCGTAATCGAATGAATATGTGCCACGCGTTACAAATTATATTTATTATTATGACCAAACATCCTCCACGACAAACGCGGTGTGGGTAGGCCTCGATCCAGCAGTGCATGACTGAGAGCTGCCTGAAATTACGATGATAATAATAATAATAACAATGTATCACATTTACATAGTGGCGTATTTCACCCGGATGTCCTAAGGCGCTGGAGAAAACCCACAGAGACGTGGAGCGGGGTGGAGGCAGCCACGCGGTCAGCCGGTGCCAACCCGCCAGACATATAATAACAACGCTCGAACGCGCTAACGTCGTAACGCAAACACTCGCAGACACGTTGAAAACACGTACGCGGCCACCACACGAACACCCACCATCTTCATCTTCAACCCCAACCAAGCGAAGAGTGTTAGCCTCTTCTACATTTTTTAAAAGTCATCCTTGACAGAAGGGGGTGGAGGAGGTGGGGGATTAGGGACTGAGGTGGGGGTGGGCAGCCAGGACTTGAAGGAGCAGGGAAGGGAGTGGTGTTTACCTGTTGCAGACAAGACATCCTGCTTGCGTGATTGCATCAGGGGGGGGATCAGTGTCGTTGATGTCGGGCCACGTTTCTCCCGCCTCTCGGTGCAATTTTCTAACCTTTTTTTTTTTATGTCCTCGCTGATTTCCGTCAGAATCAACTACATCGACTTCAAGTATCAGATCTGGAAGCTCGGCGTCGTGTTCACTGATAACGTGAGTACGTGGTGTCGACGCGATTTTGATCCCACGCGAGACCCCCTTCGTTGAGATTTGAGATTTCACTGCCCGCGAGCCCCTCGCCCAGCCCACTGTTGTCCAGCCGGAGATTCGACCGGTTGGAGGTTAATTGGCCTGCGGACTAAATTGCCCCTGGTGCCTTGTGATGGACGGGCGCCCCATCCTGGGTATAGCCCTGGCTTGCGCCCTGTGTCTGCCGCGATACGCTCCAGCTCACCGCGATCCAGTATGGAATTAAGCGGTTTCTGACAATGGATGGATGGAATGGAGCGATTTGTCCGTTTAATGTCGGTTAATATTCGCTCAGTCAGTTTGTGTTTACGCTGGACGAAACCGTTGAGCTGTGTAGCTCTTTCTAACAGTTGTCCAGCTGGGAGGGGTAAGGAAATTACAACATCTCAGGGCACCGAGGGCAATTTTTGTCAGCAGGACAATCAACCTAGGCGGCATGTCTTTGGACTGTGGGAGGAAACCGGAGTGCCCGGCGGAAACCCACGCGGACACGGAGAGAACACGCACACTCCACACAGATAGATAGGCACCCGAGCCGGGAATCGAAACCGGGCCCTTCTTGCTGTGAGGCGGCAGCGCTACTCGGTACGCCACCGTGCCGCCCGTGCGTTGTCGCTGCCTCTGTTGCTACTGATGCTGACAATCGGTCCATGGGTCAGAAATTCATCCCACGCAAGGTGACTCAACTTTCGCAATGCCAATGTGTATATATATATATATTTTATTTCACAAATAAGAGTGGATTTTTTTTTCTTTGATAGGCCACTCATTCCAAATGGTCGGAGCACATTTCACGGCTGTTTGGCCACATCACCAAATTGGGACCGCTTAAGGTCTGCCACCCTTCGCTTTGAGACGGACGAGTGAGATACCTGGTCTGGGCCCGTGTGATATACAAGCGGCGGCTGGGAACGCAAGGCTGCGGGATTTTATGCGCTGAATTATCGCGCCTCATTGTTTACAAACGCCGTGCCGTTTAGTTAATACAGGACTACCTCATAGTGCTGTCTTTTATAATGCCGTTTCATTATAACGCTTTCACAGGCATGCATCGAATTATGCCGCCTCTTATAACGCTGTTTTATTATAACACTGTATATACAAGTTTTGCCTCTTATAGTGCTGCCTCTTATAATCCTGAGTTTCGAACTCAGTCACCCAAGTTTGATTCCTGCTCACGGCCAACAGCACTGACGATTTTCTGAACCAGTCCCGTGGGGCGTCCGTTAGTTTGACCTCGAAACGGGTACCTGGTGCCGTGCGTAAACATCGCCACTAGGAAGATATAGCCGGCCTATCTTGGTGCTGGCCACCCACCCCATCTTGTGCCATGCTGGGGAAGGCAGGGTGGCGCAGTGGTAACATCTGCGCCTCACAGAAAGAACGGTCTTGCCCGAGGCGGTTCGATTCCCGCCTTGGGCGCCTTTCTGAATCCTTCTCTCGTCGAATGAATATCTTCGACATTGAATGAATATGTGCCACGCGTTATAAATGTAAAACGATTATTTTTATTATAATCTCTCGCTGACGGCACTTGCCCCAAATTCGTTTAAAGGCTACACCCGGCGTTGCGGGATCTTTTGTCTTTTGTGTGCAGTCGTGGCTGTACCTGACGTGGTACATGCTCATGTCCATGCTGGGCCACTACAACAACTTCTTCTTTGCGACTCACCTGCTGGACATCGCCATGGGCGTGAAGACGCTGAGAACCATCCTGTCGTCCGTCACTCACAACGGGAAGCAGGTGGGGAACGTCGCCCGCCGTCGACACCACCGCCACGGCGCTGTCGCTCCGTTACTCCCCCCACGGGCATCGCGGTTTGTCGCGATCGCGTGAAAGTAAACCGTCGAAAAAGTGCGGTCGTCGTGTGCGGCACGTCAGTTTGCACCGCGTGGGTTTCCGTTCCGAGAAGCTGGCACCGATATCGCCGCGGATGTTTAGCCGATGAGCGGCACGGTGGCGTAGCGGTGAGTAGCGCTGCCGACTCACAGCAACAAGGTGTCCCGGGTTCGAATCGCGGCTCGGGTGCCTTTCTGTGTGTGGAGTTTGCGTGTTCTCTGTCCGCCGTGTTCGCGTGGGTTTTCGCCGGGCGCTCCGGTTTTCTCCCACAGTCCAAAGATTAATTGGCCTGTTGACTAAATTGCCCCGGTTTCCTGTGATGGACCGGCGTCCCACCCTGGGTATAACGCTGCCTTGTGCCCTGTGTCTGCAGGGATAGGCTCCGGCTCACCGCAACCTTATACAGGATGAAGTGGTTTCTGACAACAAATATCTGCACCGGTCCTGGGTTTCCCCGAGGTCTCACTCGGCCTTAAAAATTAGTTCCCACATACACCCTGGCACACACGCACACAGTGAGCGGCGCCGACCACTCATCAGTACAACTGGGAACGTCTGATAATTTTTTGAGAGGCTTTTTAAACGAAACGCACACACCGTACAAAGTCTATTTGTCAAGCGCGTGCGTTAAAACAGATGTGGTCGGTGGGGTTTTTTTTCTTTCTCACAGCGGGTCCTGCAAGGGTTAATGAGCGATTTGTGTGCAGGGCTGGCTCCTGTGCTGTGAAACCCCATTAGTGATAAATCGTTAATGTAGGACCACTCTTTTACGACCTCATCCCAGGCAATTTCTGATCATTAACCCTGTCAGCGCCGCTCGTTGCTTTCCGCCGAGCGTCTCCCGCCTGCGTCGGAAGCAACCGGCGGTCCGAACATTTCGATGAAATTACTGCCTCGGCCGCCCGTTTGACGCGGAGCAGCGATGCGTTACTTTACCATCGATTGTCTAAGTTGTCTCCGCGTCCGTGCTCGTTTCGAAGACCCAACGTCAACTTCGATTTGACCGCCGAACGAGATTGACGTCCCCGTCGCGGCGGATGCTCGTGCAGGCTTACACAAAGGGTTAACCCTGCCACCGACGCGCACCGCCTCGACTGCATATCAACGACCGACGCTGCAAAACAACGGCGTGCTGCAAATGAGACCTTATCTTTCAACGGGAACAACGTCCCTACCGATTTTACACGCGCAGGCGCGATGGATCCTCTTTTCCGATTCTTAATCTCGCTTCGTGTTTTTCGCGGCGACTCACGAACCTGGGAGATTCTCGGACGCTCGGCTGCGGGGAAACCCGTGGACCCGTCGCGATCCGCTAACGGGTTAACCTCTCGACCAGGAGTAACGTAAACACGCGTCAGACAGCGCGGCCGTTGCGAGCGGACGTGTCCGCGCAATCCTCCAGACGCAACGTCTCGCCGCTGAGAGACGGCTCCCCTTTGGAGAAACGTTGCGCCTGCGATAATCGCGCCGGGTTTGACGCTATGAAGTGACGCGCGCTCGTGAATAAATGAACAACCGTCGTCCATAATTTACGCATATTTTTTCAAAAAAATTATCAGCGCCGTCAGTCATTCTTTGCCGAGGCAATTGTACGTGACGTTTCGTTTATTGGGACGGGGTTTGGTTGCTTTGTGGGCGGCGTGGAGGCGGGCTGACGCAGTAGAGGCGCTGCCTCGCAGCAAGAACCCCGGGTTCGATTCCCGGCGCGGGTGCCGCCTTTCTGCGCGGAGTTCACGTGTTCTGTCCGCGTGGGGTTTTCAGCAGGGCACTTCGGTTTCCCGCATCGCTGAAAAAAAAAACACACTCGCTCTTTCGCCGATAACATCTCAAACGTTCAGAAGTCGCAGCGTCTGACAGAATACTGGCGACGGCTCGCCGCGTAGCCGCCTTCCCCCACTGCCACCTCTCTCCGCGCGGTTCCTCTCCTCGTTGTTCTAATAACAATAATTTTACATTTATAACGCGCACATATTCATTCAATGCCGAAGATGTTCATTCGACGAGAGAACGACTCTGAGGCGCGAGGAAAGCGCAGAGGCGGAGGAGGCGCCATATTGCCACACACTGCTTCCTATATATTATTATGTTATCGGCCAACTAATTAATGAGTGTTTTTTTTAGTTGTGGGAGGAAACCAGAGAACCTGGAGTAACCCCACGCAGAACAGGGGGAGAACACACAACCGATCCGCCTCGGGCAAGACCATTCTTTCTGTGAGGCGCGGATGTTACCACTGCGCCACCCTGCCGCGCGGCGCGGCACGTCATAAGCGTCGGATCGTTTCTAACGATGATTAATTCCCTCGTCCTCGGGGGCTGTTCCGGTGCCCGCCCGTTCCGCCACGGACGCCCCGTCGAACTCGGCGCCCGGCACTTCGCCCCCCGACTCCCGGCCCGTCTGCTGACTGCGCGCAAATCGCGGGCGGCGCATTTGTATAATGAGAGCCGGGTGCCGCGCCGCTTTTTGAAGGTCGTCAGGAAAAAAAACGTCGCCGGAACGCTTCCCGGTTGATTAAAAACTAAAATAAACCTCCCCGCTCGCTCGCTCGCGCTGGCGCGTATTCCCCGCGACTCCGGGGAAGGTCGCGCGGGGGGGCGGTGGGGAATGCGCGCGGCGGCACAGGAGGTCCCCAGGTGGCGCGAAGTGGGGTTAACGCCGGTCCCTCGGTTGTCCTTACGGGGAGCGGTCAGCGCGCTACGCTACGAACCCGCCGAACAGAGCTCGATTTCCGCTCACGGCCGCCACCGACACGAGTGACGATGTTCGTGGAATATGCGTGCACGGGGAACGGTGGTGCAGCGGTTAGCGATACGTTATGAACCGGACGACCTGAGTTTGATTCTCGTTCACGGCCGCCACCGATACCAGTAACGATTTTCTGCACCGGTCCTGCGCCTCCCCTCGGTCGACTCGGCCTCAAATGGGGCCATGGCGCGGTGTGTAAACAACAAGGCTACATGGGGGATCTTTGCGCTGTGTGGCGTGTGTGGCGCGCAGCTGGTGTTGACGGTGGGGCTGCTGGCCGTCGTCGTGTACCTCTACACCGTCATCGCGTTCAACTTCTTCCGCAAGTTCTACAACAAGAGCGAGGACGAGGACGAACCCGACATGAAGTGCAACGACATGCTCACCGTGAGTGTCGCTCCGCGCCTCCGCGCGCTCACCGGTCGGTGACCCTGACCGTGACCCCGACTGAAGCCGCTCGCCCGCTCCCCGTTTTACGGCTTTGTCTCACCGAATGCACGGAGACTCTACACTGGCTACCCGTCCACTAACGCATCACTCACAAAACAGCAATAATATGCCACCGCGCTATCCACACAGGACACCCTAAATACCTCGCATCACTACTCCGGCCACTCGCCTCAACACGATCCCGCATTCTACGCAGCTCATCACGGCACCTACTTCACACACCGCGCTCACGCACGACCTTCGCGCAACGCCGTTTCTCGGTCGCGGCACCCACAACCTGGAACAGTCTGTAGCCACATCTATTACGCCTAACACAGTCCCCCACAACCTTCAAACAACTTTAAAAAAGTCACCTCTTCACTGACTCACAACAAACCGACTGAGCCAGGCTCCGTGCCTCCGAATCAACGGGTGCAACGCACCCGTAGGATATGCGCGCGTTACAAATATATATTACTATTATTAGTGTTATAGACCAAAGGCAGCCAAAAGACAAACAGTACAAGGGCAACGCAAACACCAAAGCATTAATAGCCCATGATGAACAACTGTATCTTTGTGACCCTTTTGCCAGTAGCGAGACGTTGAATGATCGAAGCGCTTTATCCTTTCCGATATAAATACACGTGAAGTTGGTGAAACTCTTGAGAGCAATTCTCATCCATCGAGCCGTGAAACGTGACATCAATACGAACACCAAATAGAACGCCCGATGATGCCTCCAACGTGGGAGGCCGAAACATCGCGAAGGAGAGAGGAGCAACACTCGACACGAGCAGCTCTTGAGAGCAATTCTCATACGAACAAGAACAAAAAATAACCATTTACACACAAAAGTACACACAGGTGACCAAATAAAAAACATATAATACAAGGTAGTTAAAACTGTTAAACATTGCGATTTATTTATAATAATACGTCAATTCACGACGGGTGATTGATCGGCAGCTTGCGTGTGGTGGGGTAAAGTATGGTTATACTCCCACCTCTATCGAGATGTCTGACCAGCGTGGAAGAGTAGACCAAATACCCTCTGGAAGAGATGGGGGGTCGCGGGGGACCCTCTAGGCCAGGGGTACGCAATCATTTTGGCGGGAAGGCCACGTGAGGACATCGGCTTGTTGTCGCGGGCGACACGTCTGTTTTGTAATGGCGCCAACGATCTGGTTTTTTTTATTTTAAAGACGAAACAACACAGTCCTGTCTGGGGGTCACGCCGGGTCGGACACACGTAACACACAATCCGGATCCGACCCCTGTGCCGTATTTCACCCGGCGCCGCTTTAGGCCCATCCGTTGTTGTTCGGAGACCCCCCTCTGCCGGCGGTGTCGCGCGCAAGCGATTTCAGGGCTGCACCTTTGCCCGCCGACACCCTTCTTCACCTTATCTGATTTCTTTCTCTCACAATTATCGAGCGTGCTATCGCTGATGGGCCCCGTGCTGGTAGGGGGGGAACGTGCTGTCGTCGAGGTAAAGACCCACATTCGCGGCCGTACCGCCTGACATTTAAGGCGGAATGCGTAACGGCAAAGGTTGAAAATAATTGCCGGGCAACGGTCGCAGGTGCTGCCTCTTAACACGGTGTTCAATCCGTGTTCGGTGAGGGCTGCGCTGGGGGGTGGTGGATGCGCGGCTGCTCGGCCCCGGCGATGATTTATTGCCGCTGCCTACCGGTGCGTGAAGCGGCGGGGGAAGGTGTGCAGGATCCTCTCCGCGCCGCCAATCAGGCGGAAACGAGAATCTGCAAAATAACAACCGGGCAACAACCGGTTGTCACGGCGGTGGGCCCTCGGCGCCGACTGCGGCGGCGCTACACCGCCGCAGCCGGTCTTCCGCGGAGGTCGCTGGTTCGATACCGGGCCGGTGTCCTGGCGTTTGCCGGAGCGGCGGTTTTCGGCGGAGCAAGCCGCTCCGCCGTGCTGCCTCGGCGGAAAGGTCGGCGCGCCGCGCTCGCCGTACCAGAGGTCGCCGGTTCGATTTGAATAAAAATCAGCTTAGGCGTGTTCTCGCTCTCTCCCCGTGTCCACGCAGGGTTTTCACCGGGCACTCAGGTTCAAAGACACGCCGCTGCCTAGGTTAATTGGCCTGCTGGCTAAGTTGTCCCCGATGCCCTGCGATGGACTGGCGTCACATCGTAGGTTTAGCCCTGCCTCGCGCCCTGTACCTGCCGGGAGAAGGCTCCGGTCCTCCGCCACCTTCTACGAGATTAAGCCGGGTGTTGATGATGACTGAATGCTGCATGTTTGACAAACTTTCTGAAAAGAGCGCTGAACACATTATTTAGTGACGCAGTAATGACTGTGGTGGCAGCGCGGTGGCACAGTGGTAACATCTGCACCTCACAGAAATAAATTCCTGCCCGAGGCAGTTTGTTTGACGCCTCGGGCACCTTTCTGTGTGGGTTTGCTCCCAAGTTCTCCAGTATCCTCCCACAAAAAAAAACAAACACTCATTAATTAATTGGCCGATAACATCATACTATATAGGACGCAGTGTCTTGCAAATGTTGACGCCGGCTGACTGCCTGACTACCTTCCCCCCGCATCCCTGCGGTTTCCTCGCTACGCCTCCGTATCCTCCATATCCTCCCTATCCGTGTCTCGTCCAAGACCAGGCGTGGATTTTCGCCGGCGCGTTATAAACTGTATTATTATTATTGGTTGCACAAGCAACACAACAAACACCTCCACACGTTCGTGAACCGCACTGTGGCCGTAAGATAAAAAAATATTCACGGGGAAACGTATCAAACAACGTAGCCATTCTTTATTTTGTGAGCTCGGAGGAAGATGATCCATTGCCAGAAATATTCAGAAACGTCGCCCGTTATACTTTCTTCTCCCACGTAAAGGCCACGCAGTGGTATTGACGAATGTGTTGCATTTTTTTTAATGTACGGAGTTAAATATTATTCGCGGCGTATTTCTTGAAACAAAACATCAAAACTTTTAGTTTTTAATAAATAACACCTTATGAAAAATTCCCTCTATCGCACGCGCGCAACCTCACAAAGGTTATGCGAGCGATACATATATACGGGTATGGATTTAATTTGGGAGCATGATGAATGGATGGCAGATGCAGGTTCCAAAGATAGAGAGAGGATGTTCTGGAATGCAGAGAGTGTTCCGATGGACGAGAACGGGTTTAACTGTGTGAGGTGTACCAAAACATTATCGCTAATCACCACTTTAGAAATTAAACCGTTTTCCATCCCCGTACGAATCCCAAGAGGCCAACCCACAGAGGAGACGGAGCCTCGAAATCATTGCCGCTACTCCGATGCTAAAAATACCTGTGCAGGCATTCCCTGGGTAAGGAATGGATTCCGTTTGTTTCGAACTGATTCCGTTTGCAAGTGGGAACAAAAATAAAAATTATACAATTTATACTTACTCACTTATACCACTGTGCCACCCCTAATTAGAATTTATGAGAGTTATTTTTTTTATACAACTGTTCTGTTAAACATTCAAGTCCGTTAGCGTTAACGAATGTCAAAAAGTGTGCTGATTATGCTGTTATGAATCTTAGTCCCAATGGAATAATTTTACAGAGAGCACAATTTTACAATTTTCGAGGAAATGTTTTTTACATTTGGAATTTCCCGTTTTATGAGCTGTAAGTACAGCATTTTTTTTGATCCGTATCAATGACACTGCAGATTCTGTTAGCTCGTGAAATGTGTCTTTGTGTGGTTTGAACCATTACTACAAGTTAACGAAGGCTCAAACTTTTTTTCATTGCGTAAACCTTCGGCCCACAAAATGAAGCCCATTTTTCTCCGGCGGTTGTGTTTATGACGTGGAATATTGATCTCCTGCACATGAAGGTAATTGGTCTGAAAACCTGGTCTCTTCCACTGATAGTGAGTGAAAGATGGAACCTTATTATGATGGAGGGGTTTGCGTGTTTCAATTATCCCCAGAGCTATGTTGCCTGGAGTCTAGCGCTCATGCTAGGGTCTCCCTTGGTGAACAGATTTGGAGTCTAGCACTCCAGAAACACGATGAACAGGGGGAGAACACACAAACTGCTCACAGAAAGGCGCCCGAGGCGAGAATCGAACCGCCTTGGGCAAGAAGACCATTCTTTCTGTGAGGCACAGATGTTACCACTGCGCCACCTTGCCCCAGTGGTAACATTGAATGAATACGTGCCACGCGTTATAAATTGTAATCATTGTTATCCCGGCTCGGGCGCCTTTCTGTGTGGAGTTTGCATGTTCTCCCCGTGTCCGCGTGGGCACTCCGCTTTCCTCCCGCAGTCCAAAGACATGCTGCTGCATAACTTAACCGTCATGAATCGCGCCGTGAAAAACCTACATCAAGTAATACTTGGTATTACCTGCAAATTCTACCAAACACTTCGAAGCCGAGCTGAAAGACAACGATGTTCAGAAGCTCAACAGATGCCAGAAGCCTCTCAGTCTGGAGCAAGAAGAGAGGCCAATACCCGCCGCCTTTAAGGCCAGCACTGACTATTATATCTCTAAATGTTGAAGGGCTGTCTGCAACTAAAGAAGAACTTGTTGAGAGTGGGAAACTGTCATATAACCATCACGCTTCGGAGAATCGAATCGAATTCTAATCCGCGACGATATTGACGAGCGCGCGTGTCGTACGTCCCTCCTCCGTCTCCCCCGCCTCGTCGTTGTTCCCCGTACAGTGCTACATCTTCCACCTGTACGTGGGCGTGCGCGCCGGCGGGGGCATCGGCGACGAGATCGAAGACCCGGCGGGAGACGAGTACGAGGTCTACCGCATGATGTTCGACATCACCTTCTTCTTCTTTATCATCGTCATCCTGCTCGCCATCATCCAGGGTAAGCCGGGTGGAGGGGGGGGGGCGGGGGGGGTTGGGGGGGTTGGGGGGTTGGGGGATTACATCTGCGCCTCACAGCAAGAAGGCCCCGCGTTCGAATTTCGGCTCGGGCGCCTTTCTGCGTGGAGTTTGTGTGTGATCCCCCCTGTTCTGCGTAGGTTTCCTCCGGGTTCGCCGGTTTCCTCCCACACTCATTAGTTATAACATCATAATATATAAAATGCTATTATTATTATTATTATATAGGAAGCAGTGTGTGGCAATATGGCGCCGGCAAAACCGCCTGGCTGCCTCCTCCGCCTCTCTGTGCTTTCCTCGCTACGCCTCTGAGTCGTTCTCTCGTCGAATGAGTACCTTCGACAGTGAATTAATGTGTGCACGTTATAAATGTAAACTTATTATTTGGTTCGAAGGCTTTCATGACCGATTGTATCCATAGTGTTTTAAGGGTTTAGGTCACGTGAAAAGGTTATGTGTGACCGTCGATATGTTGGAAAAAACGACTGGACACACAACCACTTACCTTTAAAAGTAGTTCTCATTATTATTATTATTATTAATTATTATGAAAAATAAAAATAAAGTTATTATTCGTTTGTCGCTCGCGGTGGCGATGATGATTCGACGCGTCCGGTACTCACCGACCTCGACGATGCGTCTCGGCGCGCCCGCCACGATTAAAGCAATCGCTGCCGACCGCTTTGCCCGCGGTCACGCCACGCGATGACATCGCCCCGGGCATCCGGGCCCGGGTCACGCGCCGCTCCGAATATCGACGCGATAATTAATTCCACGCGGCTTCATCCGGCCGGGCCGCCGCTCCCGACGGTGAGTCCTCCTCCTCCGTGCAGCGTGGTTACGGAAGCGCGCCGGCCCCCGCCGCTGACAATTTGGCCGCGTCGGCGTGCGGTCGCGGTGATTGCCGATTCGCCGGATACCGCTGCCGCGTTAGGGTTCCGCGGTGTTGATGCCGCGCAGCTGTGTTTTTGGATTGTAACCCCAACGCCATTTCCTGTGTCACCTGGAGTCTAGTGCTCCTGCTAGGTTCTCACTTAGTGAACGGGTCTGGAGTCTAGCACCCCTGGTGAACAGGTCTGGCGTCTAGCACTCCTGCTAGGGTCTCCCTTGGCGACCAGGTCTACAGTCCAGTGGTCCTGCTAGAGTCTCTTCGTAGATCCGTAAATAAGAGTGAATAAGTTAACTCTTGGCACGCCGCTTGTGACAGGTTTCCAACCGCTGAGATAGACCGTGGTGAATAATGATAATTGTTCCAACCCACTGCGCTGTAACGTGGCCGCGAGTTGGGAATATTGAGCCGTGATCCCCTCGTTTGCGTATATGTGTTCTTTGGGAACTCACTGGCAATATTGTTTCCCCCCTGTGCACCCTCAAAGGTCTGATCATCGATGCGTTTGGTGAGCTGAGAGACCAGCAAGAGCAAGTGAAGGAGGACATGGAGGTACGGAACCATCTTCCCACACACTCACGGCTTCACACACGCTAAGCCACGGCTGGGGTAGCGCAGAGACGGAGGTGAAAGTAAGCCGGTACGGTCCGGAACGGCGTACAAGTGGCAAGGGGGGTTGCGATACGACCGTACCGAGCAGCTGTGCACAGCCATTCTCATACATCCTACAGCAGTTCATCCTGGAGTACATCTGATGACGCTGAGCACTATGCATTATTCACGAGCGTGTTTTTCACACAAGTACACGCACCGCCGCATCGAGCCACTGCACCCACCACCGTACCAACCTCGCCATCCAACACCACACTCACCACCCCACACACCACCCTACCCAACAACGCAGTATCACGAGGACAGAATAGGTTGAGATGGATGAATGTCACCCGCTAAAAACACTATGGGAGCAGCGTTGCGAAAATTCCAGCTGAAAAAGAATATCCGAAAACGGCTTTCGTCTGTTCCTTTCATTCCGATCGGACACGTGCCAATTTCCCCCCCACGATCATTCGGGGTCATTTGATTGACCCAAGAGGCATCATGCTCCGTCAACCGCGTTAAAATCCACAATTTTACGGTTATCAGAAGGGGGCACTCTGCCACAATACCCACCGGGCCCAGTCACCTGTAGACGTATCCTGAATTGATTCGTTTTCCTCTTTTCTCCAATACCTGTGTCGTGTCAATTATTCAAAGCCCGTTTAGCCGATGCTAAGTTTATTAGACCGCATTGAGCCGGAATAATGAGCCGGCTAATTTTGGCAAAATCTATCGCGTTATCTGAGAAGTATTAAAAATTCACCGGCGCAAGGCAATATGAACAGCTATCCAAACGTGACAAATTTTCTAACGCAGAGGTGATTATGACACTGGTCTGTCGATAAATATATCACGAGAGATTTTTATTTTTTATTTCCATTGATTGACAGCGCCCCTGCGATGGACTGGCGTCCCATCCTTGGTGTTCCCCTGCCTTGCGCCCTGTGTCTGCCGGGATAGGCTCCGGCTCACCGCGACCCTGTATTGGATTAAGCGGTTTCTGAAAATGAATGAATGAATGAATGATTGACACCGCTGCGGATATTGTGAATGAGAGACCTGCACCACAGCTGTGATTTCCATGTACCAAACACAATAAGCGATTACTGTGAGGTAACCTTGTAGAAATGTATTGATTAATTCTGTATAAGCGTCCAAATACTTATAATGAATGAAGTGTTTGAATAAATTATCAGTCCAAACACTGATAATTTATTCATTCATTCATTATCAGTGTCCGCTTCATCCCCTAGAGGTTCACTGTGAGCCGGAGCCTATCCTGGCAGATACAGGGCACGAAACAAGGCTAGCTATATCCAGGTTGGGACACCAGTCCATCAGAAAGCACAAGGGGCAATTTTTTTTTATTGCGGGATGAAACTGGAGCACCCGGCAAAAACCCACGGGGAGAGAACACGCAAACTCCGCACAGAAAGGCGGCACCCGTGCGGGGAATCGAACCCGGGGTGCTTCTTGCCGCGAGGCGGCGGCGCTACTCACCGCCACGCCACCGTGCCTCTGCTCTCGGTAGAAATCTCCGAGTAATGAATTGCCGGTGATTCGTTGGCGCGAGCGAGCAGCTTAATTAGTAAGATGCGTGCGGTCTCACGACCCTCGTGATCCGATCGTCGCGGGAGAGGCCGTCATCCAGCGGCGACTGGGCGAAGGGCAGCCGATTATTTAACTATTTTAATTGTAATTATACAGTTAGAGCGGGTAGCGCTGCCGCCTCACAGCAAGAAGGGTCCGAATCCCGGCTCGGGCGCCTTTGTGTGTGGAGTTTGCGCGTTCCCTCCCCGCGCCCGCGTGTGCGCTTTCGCCGGGCACTCCGGTATCCTCCCGCAGTCCAAAGACACGCTGCTGCCACATAGATTGATTGGCCTGCGGACTAAATTGCCTCCCCCCGGGACCCTGCGATGGACTGGCGTCCCATCGTATGTATAGCCTTGCCTTGCGCCCTGCGTCTGCCGGGATCGGCAGGTGTGTGCGTGGCGCTGGTGCAGCCGCGCATTGTCGTCGTCAGTGGCAACTGAAGGTCACCGCATTGTC
>JAZEWU010000054.1:937751-954000 GCA_036362915.1 Geotria australis | reverse complement strand
CCTCCCCTAGGTAGACTCAGCCTCAAATTAGTACCTGGTGCGGTGTGTATATGGCGCCGCTATGGAGACAAAAGCGGCCGGGCGTGGTGCTGGCCACCCAACCCCCTCATGTGCCGTGCTGGCCTTTATCGGTGCGCCCTAACAGCACTTGAGCTTACAGTCTGTTAAGGCTATACGGGGGGACTTTGTCTTTGTCTATCTATATCAATCACATCATTCACCAGCAAATCAACTATTAGATTCTCCCACCGGATTTCTAAATCAAATTTTTGCTTCATATAAATGTAATTTATTTTACTCATAGTTGGTTAGAAAATTCATACGATGGATAAAATCACATGCGTCCTTCATAAACAAAATATCGTGCGCATTGATGGAGGTTTGTCACAGCTCAATGTATGAGAATTGCTCCCCACAGCTGCTCTTTTGGGATAGCCGTGTCGAGTGTTCCTGCTGTCTCCTTCGCGACGTTAAGCCTCCCACGCTCGACACGGCTATCCCGAAAGAACAGCTGTGGAGAGCGGTTCTTAACAAGTTTACAATTTACAGCATGCACAGTATTCACTCGTACACATCGAGCCGCGAAAAATCAGTACCAAGGTTACTCAACAAAAACGAGTTGATTCCGATGAGCCGAGTTAGTTCGCGTACTTACGACGAGAATCGCAATTATTTGACGGAGACTCATTTGCGACCTTGCGCCCGTGTTCACCTCCGACGTAATTGCTTCGTCGCTGCGTGTCGGAATGAAAGGTGGCAGAGAAAGCACGCGTAGCTTTAATTAGGACCAGGAGGTTGCTATAGGTGAGACGCATCAGCGGTAAGCGGTACGTCGGCCTGTATCGCGCCTCCGCCAGGCACGGTAAAGGTGCAGACCTGCAAGAGCTTGATCATGGCACTGCGGGCAGAAGATGTATTATTGTGTTATCGGCTAATTAATGGTTGTTTTGTTTTAATTGTGGAAGGATCGATAGATATATGTTAATACGGCAGAAAAATACCAAGTGAGCTTGCAAGCTTTTTACAGGATTCCTGCGGCCGTCCGTAAGGCTCTACGGCAGGGGTTGTATCTCCGTTTGTACGTGCGTACCTTTATTTGCTCGTGTGTGTATCCACGCGTGCGCACGCGTGCGTTGATAACGGCACTTGACCGTACGGTCCGTCAAGCCTATACGGTCGGGGGGAACCTTTGTCTTTACGCGTGTTGACGGCTCCGAATCAGTCGATCCGATCCTGTTACCTCGCACCGTTTACCTGCTACCGCAACCATTCCCTTAACCACCTGCGAGCTGATCAATGCGTTTGCGCCGCGATGTTTGTGTCCCGCCGCACAAACAACATTGATCGGCGCAGCTCCCGCTGCCCAGCTGTTATTTGGGCGCGGTGAAAAATTACTACAGCCGTTTAGGTTTTTGCAGTTATCCCGGTGAGGCTTCCTCCAGCGCGTTTTCTGGTTCGTGCCGCGAGCCCGGCGCGTTTAACCGTGTCGTCGGTTCCTGTTAAAGGTCTCGGCGAAACATCGGAGGTGGAGCCGATCGATGCACGGTACAACCCGCGATGTGTCGCGGAGATTTTAAGAGAGACGCGTTATTGGGCGGCAGGGTGGATGCGCAGCGGTAACATTGGTGCCGCCTCACAGAAAGAGGGCCCTATCTGAGGCGCCTTTCTGTGTGGAGTTTGTGTGTTCTCTCCCCCTGTTTTGCGTGAGTTTCCTCCGGGTTTCACCGGTTTCCGCTCATAATCAAAACAAAAAAAACACTTTCTGGTGATGTAGGTTTTCGCGGCTCGATTCTTCAGAGCAACCATCCAAAAAAGACTCGTTGATTACTTAGCTGATAACACAATAATACATAGGACCCAGTGTCTGGCGGGTTGGCGTCGGCTGACCGCACGGCTACCTCCCCCCCACCTCTCTGAGGCTTCCCCGCATCGCCTTGGGGCCTCTGCGTGAAAGGCGCTCCTATATGAATGTAATAAATTGAACGTCTTAAATTGAATTATTTGTGCGACAGACAATCATTACGTTATCTCCTGTGCTCCTCGTATTGTCCAATGAAAGTAGCGTCTTACATCTGGCTCTGATAACAATTCATCCAGCGCCATGAATCTCGGTGGAGCACATGCAAGTTTATACCCGTCGTGATTCACTGTATGTTGTCCCTTATTAAATCAGCGCTGACAGTCCATTAGGATCTATTTTCTACTTTTTACGAGGAAGACCTAGGTGTTTATCGTATAGAGGGGACTTTTATGATCGCAAGCTTATCGCGGTCGGTGGGGGTTTGCGTGTTCCAATGAACCCCAGAGCTGTGTCACCTGAAGTCTAGCACTCCTGCTAGGGTCTCTCCCTTGGTGGTGAACAGGTTTGGAGTCTGGCACTCCGGCTAGGGTCTCCCTTGGTGAACAGGTCTGGGGGGAGGTTTCAGGCAAATAATGATCCGAAGACCCTCCGACTAAAGGAGCCTATCCTGGCAGACAGAGGGTGTTAAGGCAGGGCTATACCAAGGATGGAATGATAGTCCATCGCAGGGCACTGGGGGAGATTTAGTTTGAAGTTAATTTGGTCATTTAGTCAACGGGCCCGTAAGCAGAACTTTTGTTCGAGATACCTGATGAAGCTGATTGCAACTATCAGCGAAACGTCGTATTCCATTGTAAATGTTGTGGGTTCGGTGTGCTGAAGTAAATTATCGGCACGTTTTGTTCACGTGACTAACCTTACTAATTGGCTGTGCCGGGTGGAGGCGAGTTTACGACACTCATATTTTTTGACGTGACCCAACCCATAAAAACGGACAAATTATAAAACGTGTTTGATCTGTGGGAGAAAACCAGACTATCCTGCAAAAAACCCACGCGGACACGGGGGGAGAAAACACGCAAACCCCACACAGAAAGGCGTTCACCCGAGCCGGGAATCTAACCCGGGTTCCTTCTCGCTGCGAGGCGGCATCGCTACCCACTACGCCAGCACTCCGTCCTTGATGATGATGATGATGCTTGAAACGGTCGCACGCTGAGCGGTGACCCCTGCACCGAGGGAGAGAGCGCAGACCGGGTGATTGAACGGATTTCTGCGTCCGCTGAGAGCCTTTTGATCGCTGTCCGAGAACGTAACGAACACGCAACGCCGATGCCCGAAATAAACTAACGCTCTAAATATGTCAATAACGCATTAAACATTCACGCCGGTGCGACGGCGTCGCGCGCTTCTCCCCTCCCTCGGCGGGAGAAGTGCACTGCGTCACGCCGAGCTTGAAAACAAATACAATCGCGGCCACTTTTGTAAACGTTGCCGTCATACTCTTAGCTGCTTGTCGTGTATGGAAAAAGGGGATTAAAAGTTAACGGTGTAGCGCTGCAATCAGGGCGGCAGGCTGGCTATGCAACGATTACGTCCGCGCCTCACAGAGAGAAGGTTCCTGCCTGAGGCGATTCGATTCCCGCCTCGGGCGCCTTTCTGTGTAGGGTTTGTTTGCTTTAGCCTTTGTTCTGCGTGGCTTTCCTCTGGGTTTCCTTATGTTCTCCCACAAATATGAAATTGTCCGATAACATAGTAATATATAGGACGCGTTGTCTGGCAAGTTGGCGCCGGCTGACTGCAATTATGAACGTATAATGTGCGCGTTATAATTTTTTAAAATTCCCTACTCACTCCATTTACTTTGGCCTACTCTTCCCCGCTGACCACTTTGGAAGAGCTGCGTGGAAATAGGCCTTGGGGGGGATTTAAAAAAACCGTCCCATCGTTTAATCCGCCGTGGAGGGAGAGCGAAGCCAGTGACGTCGTGATTGCAAGTCGAGTGTGCCGACCGTTGCTTTATGACGGCATCCCCTCGCACACGGGAGCCAGATAAGATGTACTGTTAAAAGCCTTAAATTATTCACACGGAACGCTTTTTGCTATTTATACTTCTTTTTTTTTACATTAAGCCGCAGTAAGTCACTGCTGCGTTGATGTAAGAGTCGGGCCGTAGTTTTTTCGCGCCGCTGAAACAACTACGTCAGCACTTGGCACCGATGTTGTTGTGTTTTTGGATGCAGCTCCGTGGTTCACGGCTGCCCCTGTTGGATAGAGTCCAGTGCACAGCCCGTCCACGTGATTGATGATTCCGCACACGCCGCTAATCTAAAGCCACTTCCTTTTTCGGCCCTACCTGTGCGCTTGCTGCGGCAGCTACGGTCTAATCTGTATCCTCCTCCTCGTCCTCTCTCTGTCGCCGCCATCGTCACGGTGATTGCTAGAGCCTCCTCTTCCAGTTTGGGGGGTCTCGGAAATGTGTTTTACAAATATGAAAATTCGTAGTTATTTGGTAAATTGATAGTTGCTCCTCAGAGCTGTTCTTTGGGGATAGCTGTGGCGAGCGATCTCCCTCTCTCCGTCGCGACGTTTTGCCTCCCACGTTGGAAGCATCTGATGATGTGCTCGACACGGCTATCCCGAAAGAACAGCTCCGAGGAGCAGCTGTCATGATTCGAGCCACGAAAACCTACATCAGTGCATTTCGTAAACCGGACGTTCGTAAGTCAGGGACTGGCTGCATCTATTTGTTTTCAGGGGACACACAGACAGCCATGCTTGATCCTCACCGCCTGTGATCGCACGACTCACAAATTAAATTATCTGACGTAATTTTCAGGACGCATATATTGCTATTCCACTGGCTTTAAAAACGTAAATTATCGTTATTATGATTAGCGGGTGGCATACATTTTGGCGTGCATTCTATTTCAGCCGTCCTATTTGTTGACTTTCCAAAAAAACTTTCACAATGATTAAAGGGCACTTATAATATGCGTGTACACATTTCTAAAAAAAAAAAGAAATAGAATTGGAAACGCTGGAACAGTCTGACTTTGCTCGGCTACAAAACCCCGGGCACGGCAGCTCGAAACGCAATTAGCTGCACGCGATATAAACGGCACAATGAATTTAATTACGCGGCATTAATAAAACACTGGAGCGGCCCTATTGTATCCCGCCAGTTGTTAATGTTTTGATATTTTTAATTACGAAACATTGTCTCAAATGTTGCCACTTGACGGACAGATCTGTGGGCCGAAAACGGTTCGAAGCTTCGAAGATCTGATGGCAGGGTGGCTCCTTTTAGCCTCACAGAAAGAACGTCCTGCCATGGGCAGTTCGATTCGTGCCTCGGGGCGCACGGAGAGAGTGAACACTCGACACGGCTATCCGGAAAGAACAGCTTTGGAAAGAAATGTGCGGCATTTAGCGACGTTTCGCCCACCCATGTTTCACAAGCGCAGTCTCCTCACGCGAGTGAGTCATCTCCCGGCACTCCGACATCCACGCACGGACAAGCAGCGTACTCGAACGGCAATCGGCCAGTCATCTCCAGCAGCAGAACATTTCTCGAAAAAAAAATTTAAAATCCTGAGTGACACTTTCCCGGATAAACAAGGACATCTCGCAAGAAAATTTGAGACGTAATTTGAAAAAAAAAAGGATATTACAGAGAGGTTCATTAAAAAAAATTACTGACGTTGGCGCGCAAGGGCACTGGAATGTTCCGAGTTGCCCCGAGGGCTCGTGAACGCGCTCGGGAGACCGGGGTTTGAGTGACGGGTACCGTCGCAAAGCGGAAATACTCATCAAACTAGGCCCGCGTGTGTACGGTCCGTTTGTCATTAATGAGCGTGATTTTGACGTCGTAATGAGTGCCGTTCCAGCACTTTTCTCTTGTCACGATCTTAAGTGGAATTGTCTCGAGTTTAAATCCCATCGTCAAGCGTATCATTACGGACATCAAGCTTCTGGACCCGTTGTACGAATGCGTCGGTGTGTACATTACGGCGTTGTGTGTTTGTACGGCGTGTGCACATCAGGATGAAGACAACTTACTTTCCAAAGCTCGAGTGCCTTTCTGTGTGGAGTTTGCATGTTCTCTCCCCGTGTCAGCGTTGGTTTTCGCCGGGCACTCCGTTTTCTCCATAGGTTTATTGGCCTGCTGACTAAATGCCCCCGGTGCCCTGTGATGGATTGGCGTCCCATCAAAGGGTATAGCCCTGCCTTGCGCCTTGAGTGTGCCGGAATTGGCTCCGGCTCACCGCAACCCTGTACAGGATTAAGCGGTTTCTGACAATGAATTATTGAACTTTCCAAAGCTGCTCTTTCGAGATAGCCGTGTCGATCTTCTCGTGCTTTCGATTTTTCTTCCTGCATCGAAAATATATCCGTGCCCAGGTCTGCTGATGCTGTCGTTGGCCTCCTAACCGGTTCTAAGTAAAGGCTGTCAGTCATTCGACAATCAACATATTAATCAATTGCTATTGACGTCTCTCCCAGTGCGGCATTCTCATCATTCACCAGGCGCCGCTTACGTTACTAGTCCTGGCGGAATTGTCGATGATCGCGATGATAAAAAATGTTCTAACAAAGATAATTTTAATTTAAAAAAATCCTCTTGGCAGGTAATACTCAAGGCGCTGTACAGGAAAAAAAAAACAACCGTAAAAAGTTGCAATGAAAATATCATACCGTTTTCAAACTGGATTTTTTTTTGTATAAAAATAAAAATCACTATTGATTTAGGGATATCAACATTGACGAGCACTAGACAGTAAATAAAGAAGTTCACGCACCCAGAGCCTGTGCAAACTTGCTGGATGTTTTCTGCTGTAATTATAATACGAATTCACACGGCTGTGGCTCCAAATACACAAGCAATATTTTTTTACACAGCCCATCAGCCGCGCGCGGCCTTCTCGGAGGGTAAAATGTCAGTGGCATCGGATGGACGTAAGCAACACTCTCGGCCGGTTTTGACATTCAGCATTTCATCAGCAGAGTAGTCAAGCTCGCCTGAATCAATTATTTTAAACTGCTGGACATCCATTATTGGCAAGGATCCTCTCTCGAAGACACGGTGCCTAGTTCTAAGCAACAACAACAAAAACCACGGCTCATACGAGCATGAAACCACCTTGACCCATCATACGAACTACACGTGTAATGAAGTGGGTTTTTCGCGGTTCGATATGTGAGAATCGCTCTCCGTAACCGTTCTTTCGGGACGGCTATCCCGAAAGGACGGCTATGGGGAGCGATCCAAACCACGTATGGATCTTTGTATTATAATGATGAATAATTTACAGCTGTCTGAACCCTTTACACTGGATTAAGGCCTCTCTCCCTTGCCGGGTTTGTCATGGCGGACGTGCGTGTGCAAAACGTAATTCAGGCGGTTTTGATCTGCTCACAAAATGGATGCGTCGTTTTGTCTCTTGTCTTTCAGATTTTTCTTCATGTACCTGATCAATAAAGATGAGACGGAACACACTGGGCAGGTAAGGGACGATATACAAAATCCTAATGTAATCGATGGATTACAATCAATGTTTACGAAAAAAATGGTCGCCCCGTGGCGCCGATGCAAACCCGCGGCGTTGGAAACCGCGCACTATAAACACACGCTTTAATAGCCAATTAATTCGGACAAAAATATTGACCGCTCATGAAAGGACGGCAACATAAAATACTCACAGCGGCCGGTCGAACTCGATGCACACCGTCGGTGTGAACGTAATTATTTAATCATTTTTAATAATGTTGTTATGGACTGTGTGCGTGTGTTCTTCAAATGGAACATCGCGGATCACGCGCCGTCCCTTATCAATGCGTTACGTGCTCGTTTCACGCGGTGTTTTTCTCGATGTATCGTATTTATTTGTCGTGTTTTGGTAAGCGTGCATGGTCTTGCGACTCCACTGCTGGATGAAGACCTCCGCACACCCAGCCCATAATTGGGTTTGTTTGGCCTGTTTGCTGGATTATTATCTTGTCAGTTTGTCACATGATGATTTTTAATGGCAGTATTCATTCTTTTATACAATTATCAATATTAGATCGTTTTATGGACACGTTGCATTATTGAGCACGTTTTAGATATAATTTGTTTTATAATATTTAGGCCGGGCAATCAACCGTTGGGAGCCTGTGAATTAAAATCCTGATCAACGAAGGATTTAACCCATCAGTCAGTCAGTTTGTGCTTAAGCTGGAAGGGACCGTTGAGCTACGTAGGTCTTTTTAACAGTTGTCCAGCAGGGAGAGGTCTGAAGTTTATCACTCATGCTCGGGTCTCCCTTGGTGAACACGTCTGTAGTCTAGCAACAGCCAATCAAATCCGCAACATCAACATAAGTCGCACACGCGCCAGCGGTCATTAGAGCTGCAACCACGAGACGGGTCGCACTCCGAGAGAACATCCGCCGGGGAGACGGAGCGATGAAATCGGTTCACGCGCAGGCGCCGGGCCTATTATTAGATCGCGGCGGCGGCGGAGGCCTTCATCCAGCAGTGGCTTCACCGCGGCCGCCGGCGACGCCGACGATAATGACGTGGTCATCGCGAACGGAGAATAAATCCGCGGAGCGCCCGGCACACACACGCGCGCGCGCGCGCGTTAATCCTGCAAATGAGGACACGCGGCCCGTGTTTATTTCCGAAGACACAAATTGTCAGTGGCTGCAGCGGCGATCCCGCGGGACAGTTAGCAGAGAATATTAAAGTGAAAGATAATTGGGTAGTTAAAGATAATTAGGCGATGACCTGGGGATTTATATTATGTTTCGCCACATTCTATCGCGAGCTCCGGCTATCTGTCCTTACGTGAGCTCTCATTTTGAAAACCAGCGGTGCGTTGATGTGTGGTTTTCCCGGCTCGATCTATGAGAATTGCTCCCGACAGCTGCTCTTTAGGGATAGCTGTGCGAAGGAGCGGAGGATAGAGAGTAGAGTAGAGTAGATGTTTATTATTTCAGCGGAAAATACCCAGTGAGCTTGCAAGCACTTTGCGGGATTCCTGATAATTAGATCGTTGCACTCGGAATACACACACGTGTAATACTAATAATAGCATTTTATAGAGCGCCTTTCACCCGAGGGTCACAAAGCGCGTTGTCAATTCCTTATTCTGGAGGCGTCTCTCTATCAGACAGCCCTGTCCACAAAGTGGTAGTCATTTTTATCAACCCCAGGGGGGGGAATGATTGGCTGAGAGGAACCGATACGATCTTTTCACCGGGAAATACGACTCTCACACCAACGCACTGAGGTCGTGAGTCAAGCACTGGTGACCACAATAGGCTATCGAGTTTCTGCTTCAATGAGCATATATAAAGCGTAACAGGTTAATTCAAAACAATAACACGTCATTATTATTCACTGTCCGTGAGGAAAGAACGATCTTGACCTTTTGCCCACAACTGGCCTCTTCGGTCAGCCGAGAATCATCAACATCGTTCTGTTGTCTCATTGGTTGGCAGCGGCGTGACCTTGTAATCCAGAGGTCACGGGCCAATTCCATCTCTCGGGGCGGCAACTGAAATAATGGGGCACATTTCTTAAACCCGAGACATCTGGCGAATTTCGCGGAGAGTAGGCCAATTTTTTTCATTCATCCATTAATGCATTATCGGAACCCGCTTGATCCTATAGAGAGTTGCAGTGAGCCGGAGCTTATCCCAGCAGACACAGGGTGCAAGACAGGGCTATACCCAGGATGGGAGGGTAGTCCATCGCAGGGCATGCAGCAGAGGGGGGCAATTGAGTCAGCAGGCCGATTGACCTAGACAGCGGCATGTCTTTGGACTGTGGGAGGAAACCGGAGTCCATGCATCCATGCATTTTCAGAAACCGTTTAATCCGGTACAGGGTTGCGGCGAGCCGGAGCCTATCCCGGCAGACACAGGGCGGAAGGCAGGGCTACACCCAGGATCGGACGCCAGTCCATCGCAGGGCACCTGGGGCAATTTACTCAGTAGGCCAATTAACCTGGCAGCATGCCTTTGGACGGTGGGAGGAAACCGGAGTACCCGGCGAAATAATTTCAACATTATTATAACTTACACGGCCGGCTGCCCGGATTCGAACGCAGGCTTGTGAGCGACGCTGGCTCGGACAGTGGACCCTCTCCCCCGCCCCTGAGCTACCTGGGTCCCTGTCTTCTGTACCTCCTCGCTCGTTATTCGAATCAGTCTCGTGGCATCACCTCCCGTAATTGCGTCGCCTCTCGTGGCCGTCGTGTGTGTTGGGGTTTTTTTTTTCGGCGGAAACAGAGGGACTTGATTATGTCGCGTCGGTGGGTGAGGCTTATTTAAAAGCGGGACCTTCCCTCCGGAGGTGAGCGGAGTGGGCACAGCGGCGCGTCGCAACGGAGGTTGTTGGGGGGGTGCTTTTATTAATATTTGCTGATGGTATTTCACCAGCACTCATTAGCAATTTAATTAAAATGGCATTTGCTGAACCTTGTGAGAGAGGGGGGGGATCGAGCGAGAGAGAGTGAGAGAGAGAGAGAAGTGACAGGGAGCACTGTTCAGTGCGAGGGAGCGATACCGGCAGTTGGATACAGAGAGAGGGATGAGACAAATATTCACCTACGAACCGCCGGCCCGCGGCTACTTGCTGCTTGTGATGCCGGCCGTGTGAGCTCCGCGCGTTAACGACGAACACGATCATTTCATTTTCGTTGCTTTGGTTTTTTATTAGCTTTTTTTCCCCCTGTCGTTGTTGACATGCCGTTCTCTCCCCGGCCCTTGTGCAGCGCTTTGTGACCCTCGGGTGAAAGCCGCTCTATAAAATGCTATTATTATTATAATCGTGCCGTGACTGCAACAGCCGCGCCCTGTGATGGACTGGGATCCCATCCTGGGTATAGCCCTGCCTTACGCCCTGTGTCTCCCGGGATAGGCTCCGGCTCACCGCGACCCTGTAGAGCATTAAGCGGTTTCTGACTATGGATGGATGGACTGCAATATAGCCGCCCGAGCCTCGGGTAGTAACGCTCGACCGCGATGGTTCCAAAGGGTGCGTTTGTCTCCGCGAGCCCGCGGGCGTTATACACCGTAGTGGTGGTGTCCTGCGCTGGTCTTCCGCGCGTTGCAAACGGCGATGCGGAGCGCTGCATCCCGCGCCGACACTCGCAAGCAGACGCGGCACTTCAAGGGAACGTTGCCAGGGAACACGATGCATGGCATCATTTGCTCCGTCTCTGTGTGTGTGCGTGTGTGTGTGCGGTAGCCCAACGGTTAGCGCGCTGGGCTACGAATCTGAGTTCGAATCCCGCTCACGGCCAACAGCAGTGACGATTTTCTGAACCGGTCCTGGGCCTCCCCTAGGTCGACTCGGCCTCAAATGAGTACCTAGTGCTCATTTGTGAAATCCAGCGTCAAGAGATTGTCAAGCTCACTGCGTATTTTCTGCTGTAATAATAAACATGCATGTGATTCAGACGCACGGTTTCAGGCTTGCGATTCAGGTATGCGGTTCAAACCCGCGTTTCAGTCACCACCACCACCACCGCCGCTCGTATAACATCCGCCCGTCTTCCCTCCCCACTGCGACTGGAAATTGACGCAGCTGCCTCCGACAGAATTTGCATGGGGGCTCTCTCTTCCCGGCTGGCGGCGGGCGATAGAGGCAGGGGGGCCCAGGGGGGGGGGGGCACGGTGGGGGCCGGGGGAGAGCTGGTAGAAGGGTGGCTGTGACGCAGGCGGCGCGGAGGTTAAAAGGCTCCACAAATACGCTGATTTAATGAAGCCCGCAGGGATGGCTCGCGTCCGGGAAGCTTCTCCCCGGAGCGTTCGGCCGCTGCGTTTTCCAGCGGAGACTCTCTCGCGGCGCGGATGTTCGGCGCGATGTCGCCGTTCGCTCGACGCGCACTCTCGACGCCTGAGCCCTTTGCTGTTGTGTCGTTAATTTGTAGATATTTTTGCCCGTCGGTTTTTTTTTTTACACGCCGGATTATTGGTATTATTGTTATTTTAAACCCGCCGCTACCTGCCGTGGATAGGTAAGCTTATCGTGGTGGATGGATGGGATGTTTGACGGTTGCTCTTCACAGCTGTTCTTTCGGGATAGCCGTGTCGCTGGGCGATCTGCATCTCTCCGTCGCGACGTTTCGCCTCCCGCGTTGGAGGCATCGTCAGGCGTTGATGATCAGGCGTTGGTGATGCCTCCAACGTGAGAGGCATAACGTAGCAAGGGGGAGGTGGAGATCGCTCAGTGACACGGCTATCCCGAAAGAACAGCTCTGAAGAGCAACCCTCACGAATCGAGCCACGACAAGCCTCCATCAATACAGAGCGAAAATGGTTTGTATCACACGAGCTAATTTCTGGCGACCGGTCAATAACATCCCTCCCGTGGCCGGATCCACACCCGAGGAGGCGCCTCGTTATACATTTTTGTCGCTTTTCCTCCGATTCACGAGACGTGTCACGAGACGGAGAAACCATTTGCATCTGTCGCAGAGCAGCAGCGGCGTGACCCCCGTCGTGTTAGAGTACGACCTCTGTCACGCCCGGCAAAGAGAGCTCGTTGTGTCGCAGTGAAACCTTCAGTCTTTGCAGCCGTTGACGACGAAAAGAACCCCAATTTAAATTGATAACACATTTTATAATAATAATTTTAATTTATATAGGACGGCGCGCGGCGTTCGTTAAGTGTCGAAGGTATTCGAAGAGGGAACGACTCGGAGGCCGGAGGAAACCGTAGCGAGGCGGGGGGGAGAAGGCAGCCAAGTGGGTAGCCGGCGCCAACATTTCCCAGACACTGCTTCCTATATATCATGGTGTTGTCGGCCAATTAATTAATGAGTGATTTTTAGTTATGGGAGGAAACCAAAGCGGACACGGGGAGAACGGACAAACTCCACACAGAAAGCCGGCACCCGAGCTGGAAATCGAACCCGGGACCTTCTCGCTGTGAGGCGGCAGCGCTACTCACCTCGCCACCGTGCCGCGCCAGTACTGTACACCCGGCCTTATTTATTTAGTTTCCTTTTTTTTTACTCGAAATAATTTACTGGGTTGTGCGGCCCTGGCTCGTTGTCTTGTTTAAACAGTGGGCTCGGTGACAACACGAGGCCATGTGTTGTTACAGATACACATAATTTTCGGAGCGAATAACATTTGTTCTGCGCAACGCGGTTTGCGTGCGCGCTTTTGTGTGTGCGCACGCACGCCGAGCCGTGTTTTATTTAGGGCCACAGTTGGTCATCCGAATCACCCCTTTGCGCCTTCAGAAATTGTTGGTGCTGCTCCCCAATTCCTAAGAGACGCCACGCGGAATTAATTAGACTTAATTCCGCGAGTCTAATTTGTCTCCCCGCTCGCTTCAGAGACGACGCCGCGGTCGCGTCTCTCTGTCTCCGAGACGAGACCGTGAGCTGAAGGTGAAACAATTCCACGTTGCCGTGACGGGGGATGTTGTAAGGATAAACGGGTCGGCTTCACTGGTATCAACGTCGGAGGCGAAACGTCGCGAGGGAGAGAGGGATATCGCTCGGTGACACGGCTTTCCCGAATTAACAGCTCTGGAGAGCAACCATCGTGAATCGAGCCGTGAAAACCTACATCAGTACATTTTACATTTTAGTCCAGACGATGGGTCGAGGTTACCCCCGTTAACGATGACTTGTGTCACTTGTTGCTAACGTCACGTGGCATCGCGATAACAGGCGCGTCGTTTTCCCGCTGCCCCGTGCGTTTGCGTCCGTCGCAGGAATCGTACGTTTGGAAGAAGTACCAGGAGAGGTGCTGGGAGTTCTTCCCCGTCGGCGACTGCTTCCGCAAGCAGTACGAGGATCTGCTCGGATGAGCCGGCGATCCAGGGATTTTCATCTCTTTATTATTTTTTATTATTTCTTTCCACCGTCGTGTCTGTCGGCCTTTGCGCGGTGCACACAAGGCTCTGCGAAGAGGCGCGATCGAAGCAGTGTCACGTTTGTGTTGTGCGTCATCTCCCCCCTCCCGACATTTCAACGTCGTGGCGCAAAGACAAAAAAAACGACCGCGGAGGTTTATCGCCCGTCGCTGTTGCGTTCTCTCCGCCGCGATCCCGGGCCGTGCCCGCGTCTTGCCCGGCGCGATGTCCGACGTTTCGTGCCGCGTGCCGGCAGCTTTGGGAACTGAATTTAGATTGTTTTAGCGTCGCCAGGACACGGAGCGATACGCTGCGCCGAGCAAGACGCGGGACGACCCGAAATGGCGTCGGCCCGAGGAAAATTATCACCTCAATATAGGCACGCACGGAATCCGCCTGTGTGTGCATACGTGTAAGTTAACACTGTACCTATACAAATGATAGCGTATTACTGTCCCGTAACGTAACTGCGGAGCGAAAATTATTACAGGTTGAATTGGCCCCCCCTGACCTGGATTTTAACTCACAACTTATTGATCCTGGCTCAAGCTCAGAGCCGTTAGGTTAAATTGGCCTACATTTTGTGCGCTTGCCTTGCGACTCCGAGTCGTTCTCTCGTCGAATGAATACCTCCGACATTGAATGAATATGTGCCACGGGTTATAAATGGAAAATTATTATTATTAATTCTGATAACGGTGTTATTCAGTGACACCGAGTAATTTGATGAAGTGATTTTTTTGCAGGATGGTAAAAGCTAGGATATGAGCACGTCGAATATAATGCTCCCACCTCTGCGCAGGTATGTGACTAGCCGCAGATGTTACCACTGCACCGCCCTGCCGAAAGTCACAGAGAGAAAGTCCTGCCCGAGGCGGTTCGATGCCCGCCTCGGGTACCTTTCTGTGTGGAGTTTGTGTGTTTTCATTCCCTGCCTTCCCCCCACCCCTGTTTTGTTCCTCTGATGTGCGTGGGTTTCCTCGGACAGATTACAAAAAAACCCACTCATTCATTAATTGGCCGATAACATCGTAATATATATAGGATGCAGTGTCTGGGAAATGTTGGTGCCAGTTTACCGCCTGGCTGCCTTCTTCCCACCTCTCTGCGGTTTCCCTCGCTATGCCTCCGCATCCATGCCCTGTCCGTAACCGGGCGCGGAACTTGCGCCCGTTACAAAATTGTATTATCCTCATTGTTATTATTGTTATTATTTATAATGCTCTGTCGTTTGCTTTTCAAACACTTATCATTTCAAATAACGCTCTCCGCAGGTGTGTCCGCAATCGCGGACACACCTGTTCATCGATCGCCGTTCACTTTGTAAACAAATGCGCTCGCATTTGTAAACAGTGTGAGGGTTTGTGTCGAGAAGATCTCGCCAGAGGGGGACATTGATCGACGGCGAGAAATGTTCGGCGCTGCCAGGGCGGCGCTCGTGTTTCATCTGGCGTCGTGAATGAGATTCCTGTTTTATTAACGGTGTCGGTCTGCGGTTGACAGCGAAAGGCGGTTGTGTAACAGCTGTGCCACTCTATCTGGCCTTCAAGCTGGGTAACACTAGAGCTGCTGCTTCTGGGAATAAGCCAACGAGCTTTGTTTTATTACGGACATAAATTGTTCTTTGTCGATGATAGATCAGACTAACTTAGCTGCAAAACCGTACGCAAGGCGTTATTAAAGCGCGTTCAGATCTCCTTTGCTTGGCCACACTCAGACTTTTGATACATAATGCTTAAAAATATGAAAAAGGATTTTCTGCCAAATTATTTTCTGAAATAATAACGAGATTGGATATTGCCTGCCGCAGAGTAGAAGAGTTTTGGGTGGGTTTCCGAGTGTTTGTCTGTGCCAAATGCATTTTGCTAAAAATATATTTCAACTTTATTTTTAAAAAGCTAAAAATGTGCTTGTTTTCAAACTACATTTTCATTAACCTCTGCCAGCCCTCAGATTTTTTTACGGTAAGACTTTTAAAATTACTAGTCTTCTTGCATATGTAATATTTTTAAACGATGAAAATTGGACTGGAATTAATCATTCTTTCATACCTCCTGCTTGATACCAGAGCCTTGTAGTATAATGACTAGATTTGTGAAACGAAAATGCTGTTATTCTAAAAGCGCTCAACCAAACAATTCTACTGCATAAGTTGCCACGGTTGTGCTTAATAGCTTTGATGTGAATGTTTGTTTTAAGCTGTAGAGAAATAATCAAATATTGAAACTAGACTGACTTCTGCAACTATTGCAACCAGATTCAATTGACAACTGTCCTTGATTGGTCTTAGACCTTTGAAAAGTTAAATCTTGGAGATGTCCGACTTTAAGTGATTACCAAAGATGCCGTCTTATGTCCTGGGTGTTAAAAAGCTACGTCAATCGGCAGGTTCACGTTTAACTTTCATTTATTATTGTACTTTCAGAGTATGCCGGCTAGGGCTTTTTGAGGAACGGTGGCGCAGTGGTTAGCACAATGCGCTATTTGTGACCGAGTGACCTGGTTTTGATTCCCAACCACTCCCCTTCACCGGCCCTTACTAACCAGCATGGTCAGGTATGGTCATCACCCACTATGCCCAAC
>JAZEWU010000054.1:905341-925501 GCA_036362915.1 Geotria australis | reverse complement strand
CCCCCCCCCCAAGGGCTGATTGCATCGCCAACAGTCCCAACAAATTACAAACGTGACTTCCTGTCCGAGTGCTAATACCCGTGCGGAAGAAGTAGCAACGCTCCGATTCCGCGTCGCGCTCCGAGAAGCTTCCGCCGTCGCGAGCGTCACCGCCGATCGTCGCGCTCAGTCCGACGTCTTAAATTCATCTCCGTCGATAGATGACGGTTTGCTCTTCAGAGCTCTTCTTTCGGGATAGCAGTGTCGAGCGATCTCCCTCTCTCGACACGGCTATGCCTGAAAGAACAACTCGAAAGAGCAACCATCATGAATCGAGCCGTGAAAACCGACATCGGTTAGATAGACAGATGTTCATTATTACAGCAGGAAAAATACCCAGTGAGCCTGAAAGCTCTTTACGGAATTTCCGCGATGCAACAAACACTTGAATTGACAAAAATAAATAAATAAAAAATGATAACTAAATCAAACCAAAAATAACCATTTAGACACAGCAGTGCACATAATTGCCCAAATAAATAAACAAAATACAGCAAAACATCGCGATAGGGAGAAAAAAATTACAGGTAGCTTATTGCACATTGAGAGGGAACAAGTGCAACATTTGGAGTCAGCGTGGAGCCTGTAGCTTGCACCTGCTGCCGGAGCGGACTTAACGCCAAAATGTTTGCGCCAATTTGCAGCGCCGTTTGAAACTGTGACCGTTTCCTCCGCGCACCGACACCGCAGACCGTAATGTCAGCCTGGGAAAGCATGTGTTTTGTTATTCATTCATTAACATTCTTCTTTTGGTTACCTCGAATGCCCCTTGTACAGGGTGGTCCTGATGTCTTGTGACCCCCCCCCTTTAATTCAATTGTGTTAAAAAATAAACCAATTGGTGTGTATTGTAATGTGAGCAGGGTTGGAATTGGGGCGGAAATGCATGGGAATGCCGCTCCCAGAGGGGACGCATTCGGCTTTCGCGGTCTTACAATTTGGATGCTTATTTTACATCTCGGAGGTCACAAAAAATGTAGGCGATGCGTTGTCATTAACTCACGGACCCGGGTGCATTCCCAGAGTGATATTTTTCCAATTCCATCCAGGAATGTAAGCGATATAAAAATGACACCTTAACACTTAATGAATCAACCGAATAGCTAAGGGTTATTAAAAACAGAAATTACTGCCCAAACGAAAAACACATTAGGCGTCCATTTTCTAAACCGCTTGTCCTGGTGAGGGTCGCGGTGGCAGCAGTCCAAGGAGAGTGGACCAGACATCCCTTTCCTCAGCAACAGATTCCAGCTCTTACTGGGGGATTCCCAGGCGTTCCCAGGCAAGCCGAAGGATATAATCCCTCCAGTTTTTAACAAAAACAAAAAAACACCCACACCGTGCTTAGTGCGCCCTTCTTCAATTTGAGGGAGTAACAGAGTGAGTAATTGGGTGAGTGTTATGGGTGAGCGAGTGAGTGACAGAGTGTGTGATCGGGTGCGTGAGTGTATATCCTGAGTGAGTAACTGAGTGATTGAGTGCTGTGGGTGAGTGGATGATTGAGAGTATGAAAGCTGGACCGACTTATCTACAAGGGGATACACAATGATGCGATGCAAATTGCATTCGTAAGGTGTCGCGGACAGGAACAACCAGTCAAACACATAAATAAATCATTCACCTACGAAGGTCCGCATAGAACGTCCTGTAAAATGTAACGGGTGAAACTGTTGCGCTGGTGAGGTTTAGTTAAATATTTAAATACTGGAAGGTGAAACTGGCTGTGCATTTTATTGTGTCTGGGAGACCGTGCCACGTCAAAGCAGCTCCCTGTCTGAGCAGGAAGCATGGAACAGCAGGTGCTCTGCTTGACTGACGTCTGTGTTGATGTGTGTTTTCACGGCTCGACGCAATGAAGTCTGCTCTTTGGAGTTGTTTTTATCGGTATAGCCGTGGTGAGTTGCGTTTGTGTTCTTCTCCCCGTTCTGTGTGGGTTTCCTCCGGGTCCTCCGCTTTCCTTCCAGCGTCGGGCAGGTTGGCGCCGGCTGACCGCATGGCTGCCTGGCCCCAACTTCCCCGCGGTTTTACTGCAGCACCTTGGGACCTGTGGGGTGAAAGGCGTTATTATATAAATCCATTAAATTACTATAACTATTTAAAAAAAACACAGGTTACTGTCGTCACAGTGACGTGGTAACCCCTTTCGCGAAACGTCGCAAAGGAGAGAGGAAAAGCGCTCAGTGACACGGCTATCCCAAAAGAACAGCTTTGAAAAGCAACTATTCATTCATTCATTATCAGAAACCGCTTCATCCTGTACGGGGTTACGGTGAACCGGACTCTATCCCGGCAGGCACAGGGCGCAAGACAGATAACTATTATCCTCACTTCAATTTAAACCTTTACACCACCGTAACAAGTGCCGCGTGCGGCAACGCAGGAGGCCCCGCGGACAGGGACGATCCAACGATATCCCCCCGCGGAGTCGTACCAAAGCTCGAGTGGTAATGAGGCGTTTGGACAAAGCAGAGCGATAAAGAATAAAGTAATAAGAGACAACCTGAACCAACTCTGGTGTACCGTGAGAGTTATTCGGGGGAAAGAGGGTTCTGAAGGTAAGATCCAACCGCGTGTGGGGGGAGGAAGTTAATGTCGTCTTCCGTAAGGCAGCGTGCGTAATTCATTATATTTTCAGAGTACAGCGTGTTCCCGTTTGATTTTTTTAGGGTCCGGCAGAACACCGCTCTCAGTCGAGGCGCGCGCTCGCTCCCCGCGATGCCTCTCTGTTCCGCCAAAGTCGCCCGCCGCAGAGGAATTCAGACGATCGCAAGAAGTCCGCACGGCCTTTTTACAAATCGCAGCCGTTACGCGGATATTTTTACTCACTCGCGCCGACAGAACGTTTCGCAGGTGCGATTTCAAACGTGATAATTGTCCCGCCGCACTAAGTCGGCGGAATGGACTTTACAGAATGTAGCCGGGATAAGGAACATTTAAGGCGCGGTGTTCACCAACCAAGCGACAACCCCATCACGCTGGACTAAAGGCTGGAACACGCACTGCCCTCCACCGCGACACCGTTACGATCCACGAAGAGGGAAGGAGACAAGAGAGTAATGCGTTCCGCACGCGAGTCTATATAGCGGCGCGGAGGCGGCGAAGTGATTTGTACGGTTGTGTCGCCGGGGAAACACAATTTCCGCGGGGAGATGAAGAGAGGCGAAAACGTGCAAAGGTCAACAGAGAGCTGCGCAACACCGAGAGAGGGAAGCTCACTGAACCACTGGTCATAGACTTACTTGTAAGAGATACAAGTTCCTTTCGACAATTAAAGAGACCAGGTCAAGTCTTGTTTGAAAACGGTGCCCCGGGTCAACGAAATTAATTTACAGCAGTGGGGGTGGATTTTTTTAAAAATCGCGTCGCCGCCGCAGGTGACATTCAAACTGTTCCCGAGGCGCGGGTAATTATTGTCAGGCAAAAGTAAGTTTCCCCGTGTCGAAAGTTGACTCGGGTAAATTACTTTAGTGAAAAAAAAAAAGTGTTCGGAACACTTATTAATTTGCGGAGACGTTGAACAGATGCAGAGGGAGTTGTCACGGCGGAGTCAAGCGGTGTTAGATTATTCAGTATTTTGACACGTGGTCTAGTCTGTGCCGACCAGGGGATTTTAGTCACAGATTAATGAATAATTTGATAATGTTACGATTAACGTTACAACTTTTTACAGCGCACGGTGGTCGTTCAACGTCGAAGGTGTTCGTTCGAAGAGCGAACCACTCGGGGAAAACTACAGAGGGGTGCGGGGAAGGCAAGCCACGTGGTTAGCCGGCACCAACATTTGTCAAACGCCGCGTCCAATATATTGTGATGTTATCGGCAAATAATGAGTGGTTTTTTTTTGTTGATCGTGGGAGGAAGCCGGAGAACGTGGAGGGAAACCCACGCGGAACAGCAAGAGAACTGACAAAATCCGCACAGAAAGGCGCCGGAGACAGGCGTCAAACCGCCCTGGCCACAGGATATTCTTTCCATGAGGCGGCGCAGACGTTACCACCGCATAGACACCCTGCCTCCCAGACATCTCTCGGCTGTCAGTCAGTTTTTTTTTTTTACTTAAACTTCAATGAGCGTGCAGCGCTACGCATCTCCTTTTAACAATTGCCCAGCGGGGTAGAGGTAAGCCAGTTACAACGTCTCAGGTCACCGTGGGGAAATTTTTTCATCCGGATAATTGACCGAGACTGCGTTGGCGCCGAGAGCCCTTGTCGAGATACGAGAAGCTCTCCCGGGCGCAGGTGGCTGCCCTCGTGCACACTCCGCTTTCATCGCCAAGCCCCGTCGCTCGTTCGCCATTTGCTCAGGATAATTATTAGCGGCGCACAACTGTGAGGGAAGGGCTGCTCGTCCGTTAGATTCTGTGCCAGTCCTGTGTTCCGACGCAAGCTCTCGTGCTTCCGCTTTTAATTAATAATAATATGAATTTTACATTTATAACAAAGACAAAGATCCCCTATATAACCTTAACAGACTGTAGGGTCAGGTGCCGTTAGCGAGTAGCACCTATGAAGGTCGACACGGCACACGAGGGTGTGGGTGACCAGCACCACATTTATAACGTGCACATATTCATTCACTATCATTCATTCATTCATTCGACGAGAGAACGACTCAGAGGCACAGCGAGGAAAGCGCAGAGGCGGAGGAGGCAGCCAGGCGGTTTTGCCGGCGCCATATTGCCACACACTGCTTCCTATATATTATGATGTTATCGGCCAAATAATTAGTGGGGTTTTTTAAGTTGTGGGAGGAAACCGGAGAACCCGGAGGAAACCCACGCAGAACAGGGGGAGAACACACAAACTCCACACAGAAAGGGCCCGAGCCGAGATTCGAACCCGGGACCTTCTTGCTGTGAGGCGAAGATGTTACCACTGCGCCACCCTGCCGCAAGCACCGTGGCTAAAAAAATATCACCTCCGAGCCCAGAAACAAACACCCAGTCCGTAATGCAACTTACAAGACGACACTACTTTACCATCGAGCCATATACACACACACGGGTCATCGCAATTACCTCGCCAACCCACTTACACCAGGCAACGCCTGACGATGCCTCCAACGTTGGAGGGCGAAACGTCGCGAGGGAGAGACGCAGAGCGCTCAGTGACACGGCTATCCCGAAGGAACAGCTGTGAAAAGCAACAATCATGAATCGAGCCGTGACATTTGCAAACGGCGCTTCTTATACACAGGAAAAAAAATACCGCCACCCTTCCAAAATCCAAATCCCCGGATATACTTATCTGCTTGCGCCGTGAGCATTTTATTAAAAGAAAATTACATGTCACAAAGGACGCATCGAAGCAAACACTTTAATTACGTTCTGCCAAAGTCGCGGAATTATCGCGCGTTCTACTTTGCATTTGTTTCATTCCCTAACACGTCACTAGATAAATTAGACTCACAAAAACTAAGTGTTCGCCAAGAGTAGAGAAGTTGGGAAGCGGCCTCTGAACATCACCCCGGCGTTGTAATGACTATAATTACACCGAGCAACATTTCTGTCAGTCAGTTTTTAAGCTGGAAGGAACTGTTGAGCTACATTGCTATCCCGAAAGAGCAGCTCTTGCGAACAATTCTCACACATCGTGCCGTGAAAACATACATCAATACACTGTCCATCGGCCGTTGACTTCTTCTCATCTCGTTGAATAAAATAATCCCCTGTGTTCTACCAGCCAAGCTATCCCAGCCTGTGTGTTACATTCACATCCGTGCTGTCAATCCACTGCTGGATGAGGACTTCCCCGACATCTAGAGCTCACAGTAAACTCGTGCACTTTGGGCGAGCGGTACTAGGTGTAAAATCCTATCGTCCGTGTATGCCTGCACGATCGTAGAATTTCGTCTGGGTGGCAAAGTGCAGCTGAACGCGGATACGATAGTGAATTTGCTGCCACTTCCAGGCAGCTCCCTTTATCCGCACAAAGACTCGGTTAAGGGGGTGTATTTGTCGCTCCCCAGATCCACAGAGGCTCGGCGGAGTCGTAACTTCCATACTTAGTGGCGGGTGGCACGGTGGCGCAGTGAGTGACACGGCCGGGTACAGTTTTCTCTCTTATTTGTTGTTTTAATAATAATAATTTTACATTTCTAACGCGCACCTATTAAATTCACTGTCGAATGTACTCATTCGACGAGAGAACGACTCAGAGGCGTAGCGAGGAAAGCGCAGAGAGGCGTAGCGAGGAAAGCGCAGAGAGGCGGAGGAGGCAGCCAGGCGGTGTTGCCGGCACCGTATTGCCACACACTACTTCCTATATATTTATGATGCTTTCGGCCAAATAATGAATGAGTATTTGTTTTAAGTTGTGGGAGAAAACCGGAGAACCCGGAGGAAACCCACGCAGAACAGGGGGAGAACACACAAACTGCACACAGAAAGGCGCCTGAGCCGAGATTCGAACCCGGGGCCTTCTTGCTGTGAGGCGCAGATGTTACCACCGCGCCACTCGTACAACATGCCCGGGTTTCTTCATGCCTCCACGGTGTCAACCCTATCGACTGCCCACAAAGCGGTACTTGTGTTATCGCCCCTCGAGGGATGATGGGGCTGTGAGCCGAGGCCCCAGCCCCGCGATCTCAACCCCGCAAACCTTCCCGACTCCATAACCTTTCCTCAAACCGCGGGCGCGCCGCGGTGGATATTGGCTGGCGCGCCAGCGATAAGCATCGTCATTACATCGTGACGTCAACCGCGTAGCATTTGATATACATCACAATATCCTAAGCATTGTGTATATAACCCACTCAATATCAATATCGTCGCACGGCGCAACGGGGAGTATCGTACACAAGAGCGCTCGCTCGGCTCACACACACGCGCCGGCATCGCTCTCGTGGCCAAATCACCGCGGGCCTTGCGGGGGACAAACCATCACATTTGTCGCGAGGCTCAATCTATTTTCACGGCGCAATTTCTCCGCTCCGCTGAACTTCAGCGCCGACGGTTTTGGCTCGCGAGCAATTTTTTGGCTCCGGCTCGCTCTCCAAAGGATGACAAGATCGCGACACATCGTACCGCTGGTAAAAGAAACAATGCCGCTGACCTCCGCCGCCCCGCTCTCCCTGGCTCATCCCGCCGTGAAGTGTCGACGAGAGGTGAAGAGAGACGCGGAGAGACGCGGCAAGTGGCGGAACAACCGAGGGCGCTTGACGCCGAGCGGCTAGCCGCGCGGGAGTCGGAGGCAGTGGCGTAGCGCGGGTTTGCCAGCGCCCGGAGCACGGCAAAGTATTGTGCCCTCCTAACCCGTGGACCGTAAGCACTCCCCAAGTCCCTACCACCAGTCCAGTATTAAACCCCCTAACCCCCCCCCCACAAGCACATGTATTGTATTTTAAGAAAATACTGAGGTAATTGAAGTAAAATGCATTTATTAAACCTTTTTGTCTTGTGTAATAATTATGTGTTACTGTTCACCTTATAATTACGGCGCGGGGTGACACGTGGGCACGAGGGAGAACCAAGACACGGGGTGAGACACAAGACACGGAGACATGCGGGCGCACGGGGAGAGACACTGGACATAGACACACGCAACGGTAAAGAAAAAACGCAGCTATGATGGGAATAGCTCTCAAGCGCTGCTATTTCGGGATTCAACTTAATGTCACGCCGGCTCCTAGGCTCGTCCAAGGCTTGTGGCCGGCACTCTGGTGGGTCGAGCAAGTAAATGCCGCGCGGTACACATTATAAAGATTTATTGCCTCCGCTCACGTCGGGGGGTAAAGTATGGGTAACCCCATTTCAGTTCGGTAACAGCAGAGGTAAATGGGTGGCATTTGCAAAGAAAGATGTTTGGCTTAGGGGGGAGAAAACTTTTTTTTATCTTTTAATTGCCTTTGAGGTGGAGTTTTATCTCCACCCATGACCCCACCCGTGCACTTCCCTGTTGGAATACTTAGCCAGTGTTGCATTTCTTTCACTCGCAGCTGCACATCTGTTATACGGAGGGTAGTACAAACGTAGGCTTGGGGCGGCACGGTGGCACAGCGGTGAGCAGCACTGCCGCCTCGCAGCAAGAAATCTCGGGTTTGATTCCCAGCTCGGGTGCCACCTTTCTTTGTGGAGGTTGCATGTTCTCCCTGTGCCCGCGTGGGTTTTTGCCCGACACTCCGGTTTCCTCCCACATTCCAAAGGCACGCTGCCTAGATTAATTGTCCGGACAAAAAATTGCCCCCGGTGCCCTGTATTCCTACCTATGATGTTATCGGCCGAGGTCAACACAGAGCGGTGGGGAGGAGGCCACCATACGGGTCAGCCAGTGCCAACCTGCCAGACACTGCGTCCTATATATTATTATCCTACCAACCAATTAATGAGTGCTATTTAGTCCTGGCTCAGAAGCACCATGGATTCAGTGGAAGACACGCAACCGCCTGAGAACTAGAACGGGACGATCAAAAGCTGCTTTGGTCAGATGGGGCTACAAGACCGGCCCAACCACCTGTGAATGTGGAGAAGCATACCCATACTATGGGAGCACTGCCTTGTCTGCGCTCTACTTCCAAAACCTCTGCAGCTCAAAAGACCTTGCAGAGTTCAATAAAAATGCAAAGTTCTGTGTAAAGAAATGGGAAACTGTCATAAAACCCATCACGCTGCGAAGAATCGAAAAGAAGAAGTCGTGGGAGGAAACCGAATAACCCGGAGGAAACCGAATAACCTGAAGGAAAGCGAATAACCCGGAGGAAACGCTCGCAGAACAAGGTGGAGAACACACACACACAAACTCCACACAGAACGGCACCCAAGGCAGGAATCGAACCGCCTCGGGCAGGCCCTTCTTTCTGCGCGGCCGGTAACCGCTGCACGGCCACCCATCCGCCGCTCTGCTTACGAATGTAGTCACGCGTGCAGCTGCGTATCTTGCCCCCGCTGCAAAGCTCGCGGGATTAAGGTCGGCCCAATGTCTCTGGCAGCCTTAATTAACCTGCTTCGGGCTGAGCCACAGCAGCAACGCAGCTGCCCGCCCTTATCTGCACGGGAAGCCGTCCCGGCGTCCCATTCAATAGCGGTTCTCAGAGCGGCGCGGCGACAAATGTAATGAATTAATACGTTGCTTGATTTGCAAATGATCCAGCCTGGGAAGCACTAGAAGATGCGCGAGTGTGTGTGTGTGCGATACGGTAAAGGTGCATCCCCTGCAACCGCTAAGCTCCGGCCGCTGCTGATGGAAGGTCTTGGCTAGCGAAAGCTCTGCTGGTGATCGTCACTATTGTCCAGAGGGTTGGAGCCACTTTTGCTGATAAGATGTCGGTGTCAGCAACGCCGCACCGCCTGCAAAACTAAACAACGCAATCCGTACTGCATTTATGTAATACAACAGCCAGGCTGACTAGATAGAAGTCTGCACGTGCAATGTAACGAAATTAGAAGCTCACCAAAGTACCGATCGGTAGGTTTGCATTCAGAGCTCAGGACGCCTGATGGTGCCTCCAACGTGGGAGGCAGAACGTCGCGACTGAGAGAGGGTGGTGGGGGGGAGCGCTCGACACGGCTATCACGAAAGAGCAGTTTTGAAAAGCGACTGTCAATACCAGCTCCCCTCTCATTTCACTTCACTCCCCTCCACACACCATCCACTCCAGTAACCACGGCTTTCTGTTGACTCCCACAGAAACCTTTGGCTCGGCATGAGGTCGCTCATTCTTCTCTGTTGCCCCACCCCAGCTCTAGAACACCATTCCTTCAGCCATCCGTGCCGTCAGCTGTCTATCTCATATCAAAGTCTAGGGCTTGGGGCCTTCCTTTCCCTCTCTGCCTTTGACTGAGCAACAACCATCTCTCTCCTTTTTATTAGGTTCAAAATTATGCATCCGGGAATGGCCCGGTGTGTTCACCGTCCTGCAATACGGTTGCATTTCTACGCTATATAAATGTAAATTGAACGTGGTGGAGTTCTGCCCATGCCGATCACAGCAGTGCAGGAAACTCCTTCCACGAGCTTGAGGGAGACAGAATCCCCGCAGAGCCCAACACCGCCGCAGCGTATTTGTGTAAACACGACGATACTCAGATACAGCTGCAGCTGCTCTCATTCACGAGCGACAATTACGGCGGAAAAATAAGTTTCTGTGTTTTGATTAAAGAGTGGCAGGTTAAAAGTTATAATTTACCGATGATTAAACCGACTGAACCCTAATTTCTGCTGATTAATTTCTCGCCGTTTTACGGCTTTTTCAAATATCACTGATTGCGAGAGTTTGCCGCTGTTCCAAGCGACACAAACAAACGGCGACATGTCGTGACGTAAACAGAATAACAGAGAATGTACCCTTTGTAACTGGAAAAAAACCCAGACTTTGATGTCTTGGAGTCTGTGAACACATACAGGTGTCTCAGGACTACTCATAATAATAATACAATGGATTACGCGCCGTGAAAATTCCACACCTGGTCATAAACGAAACACGGATACGGAGTTCGTAGCGGTCAACCGGCGCCAACCCGCCAGACACTGCTTTCCTAAAAAAATTATATCATCGACCGATTCGCTACTTAATTCGTGATTTTTTTTTGGTTGTGAGAAGAAACCGGAGAACCTGGATGAAACACCCGCAAAACCGGGGTCGTCGAACACACAACACTCCACACAGAAAGACGCCCGGAGACGGGATTCAAACCGTCTCGGGCAGGACTTTCTATCCACGGGGTGCGATGTTTCGCTTCCCGCGTTGGAGGCACCGTCAGTCTCCTGGACACCGTGTCGACTGAGCACCTCAAGAAGGTCTCGTGACGGAGGTTGTATTGTACACACACCCACCACGACAGCCTCAACCTAGCCTAGGCAATTGCAAGGGCCCCCACCACTGGGGAGTGAGGGGTTAGGGCCATTTGGCCAGGCGACGTTCACATCCTATTGATCGATCAACCCCATTACGTGACTTGCATTGCGTGGACACACTGCGTTGATGCTCCGTTAAAGTAAATCTATTTACGTATCAAATTGAAGTCCCACTATTGAAACGTTCATTGGGAGGATTCCGTGAGTTTTAATCGGTGTATCGGAGGCGGGTTGGCGGCGGGCGGCTGTCATCATTGAATTTTACCTTGGGCCCCGCATTCACTCAGACAGCCTCTGCACACACCAGGCGCTGACCACCACCGTTCTGCCCGCGTGCGTCCGTTTCGGAAAGAAACCGGCGCGTTGACCGATGGAAAACACAAGCTTCTGGGCAAGCCCGTGTGCGGTGTTGCGATTCGATACATCCATACGGTTTAACATGTACGTTTTTGGGTTTGAAAAAAAATAAAAATAGGTTTTCGCATTTTTCCACCTGTAAGCACGGTCGCAAGTAGCTTTTTGCGCCGCGTTCCAGCGTTTGCACATCAGTCCGCATTCCCATCAGTCACTCAAGCCAGTCACAACACCGTCTGTACACATTAGATATCAGTGACAGATTTCATTGTAAATCCTTTATTTATAGCCGGGTGAAAAAGCCTCATCTAGATGCAATGTGTTTTCTTGCGGGTGACACACAAATGCATATAAATGGTATTTGTGAGGGGGCTTCAATAACTGACTGCATCAGTTTCCACTGACATCTCCCCACCCCCGACCGCCTGGCGTTTCACCGGCCCTCCTGTCTCTGTCTCGCTCTTTGAATACGAAGGCTGTCGCCAACATCGCATGCGATTGATGGCCGAGCAACCCGTTATTCTGCCCGTCAAAGTCTCGGCAAACCAATCGAGGAAACCACCCCTGTAAAGAGTTCTAACCCCAAGCCGGTGGGGTCGAGGAAAATAATCACTTTGAGCTGGCCGGGCGCGTGGCTCACACGTCCGAGAGTCACCCCACACCGTTGATATTATAATACAATTAATAATAATGATAATGGCATTTTATAGAGCGGCTTTCACCCGAGGGTCACAAAGCGCTGCACAAGGGCCGCGGAAAGAACGGCAGGTCAACGACGACAGAAAAAAAAACAACTAATAAAAAACATGAGCAAATAAAATTAAATTATTAAGGCTGCTTCGAATACACGGATAGGTCGTGAAACTGGCAATCTTAAGAGCGGCAAAAATCTGCCAGCGTCCCCTAAGATGGCCGTCACTTGCTTAAAGACAAACACGGAGGGAGACAGGGAGGTCGGGACGGCCGTGTCGAGCGTTCCGTCTCTCCCCTTCGTGACGTTTCGCCTCCAGCGTCGGAGGCGTCGTTGTTCTGATGACGCCGCCAGAACGCCTGGCGATGCCTCCAGCGTGGGAGGCGAAACGTCGCGAAGGAGAGAGGGGAGGAACGCTCGACACTGCCATCTCGTTCCTCCTCTCTCCTCCGCAGCGTTTCACCGCCCGCGTTCGGGGCATCATCAGGCGCCGCGCTATCCCGAAAGAGCAGCTCTCGAGAGCAATTTTCACACATCGAGCCGTGAAAACCGACACCAATACAAATGGCTCGAAACTGTTTTTTTCTAAGACTAAAAAAAAAATGAGAATCTAGTTAAAACGAAATGACTGCAAAGAATGTACATCCATGATCTCAAGGGTATGGGTTTAGTAAGCACATTGGCCTAGCATTATACTCCTCAGCCACTCGGCTATACCTCCCGGATCATCAAAATACGATATTAATAAACATGTTGCTTTGTCGTGCCTCTGCCTCACATTGCTCGGTTTGTGATTAATTCAACACTGTGAGTGATTCCACATTAAAGCAGGAAACCATTTTGCTTGTTAAATGGAGTGGTTCCTCCAAAACGTGAACTCCTCCAAGATTTAATGAACTGTATTAATAATTTGATATTAGAATGTAGAACGCATGGCGGGGCGTTTGTTCAATTCCGAGGGTATTCGTTCGAGGAGAGAATGACTCAGAGGTGTGAGGAAACTGCAGCGAGGCGGGGTGCTGGGGGAAGGCAGCGACGCAGTTAGCCAGCGCCAACCCGCCCAGACACTGCATCCAATATAATATGATGTAATGGGCCAATTAATGAGTGTTTGTGATGGGGATCAAGATAGAAGCGTTCACGTCGCGATCCCTGTCAAGTAATACTTGGTATTACCTGCAAATTCTACCAAACACTTCGAAGCCGAGGAGCTGAAAGACAACGATGTCCAGAAGCTCAACAGATGCCAGAAGCCCCTCAGTCTGCAGCAAGAAGAGAGGCCAATGCCCGCCGCCTTTAAGGCCAGCACTGACTATTATATCTCTAAATGTCGAAGGGCCGTCTGCAACTAAAGAAGAACTTGTTGCAATGGGGAAACTGTCGTATAACCATCACGCTTCGAAGAATCGAATCGAATTGGAACGGGACGTTGGTTTTGTTCGACGCGTCCGATCTTGATTTTTTGTCGGTCCGTCCGATGCGGGCGCTCCGTCCCGCGGCCGTGATTGCTTGTGTCCATCCCATCAGCCCGTTACTAATCCAGACGCATCGAGGCCTGCCTGCATCTGTCAGGCGGCCTATCGGCGGGCATGTATCACTGCCGGGCGTGCCGTCCCGCTCGGAAGGGAACAACCGTAATGCCCGCCGCGGGTGATTTATTTACCTTAATTGGCTCTCGCGGCGTTATTTATTCGGCTCGGGTTGTCCGGCCCGGTCTGGCTCGCACGCCGGAAGGGTGCAAGTTGAAATCCTGACTGGGGTCAAATTGAGATATAGATTCGGTACCTTCAACGCGAAGGCTTTCGTCCATCCATCCATTTTCCAAAACCGCTTAATCCCGTACAGGGTCGAGGTGAGCCGGAGCCTATCCCGGTAGACGCAGGGCGCAAGGCAGGGGGATACCGAGGATGGGACGCCAGTCCATCGCAGGGCGCCTGGGGAAAATTAGTCGGTACGCCAATTAACCTGGCAGCATGTCTTTGGACGGTGGGAGGAAACCGGAGTGCCCGGCGAAAACCCACGCAGACACGGGGAGAACATGAAGGCTTTCGTGACCAATGTTATCCACAGTATAGCTTTTTTATGGGTTGGGTCACGTCAAAAATAAGCTGCATTATGAACCGAGCGCATAAATGTAAATCATTAGATATATTGTCCTACAGACATAACACGCGCGCGAGGAAAACAATAATTCATTCTTTGTATCGACGTAGATTTTCCGCGGCTCGCTATACTAATTGTTTATAAACCCCGGGGGGAAAGATGAGCTGCGGTGATTCACAATCAAGATTTGGGCTCACTTTCAATTCAGCCGAGTGCTCTCGACACAGCAACACTCCCAAGGGCTGCTCTGTTAGGATAGCCGTGTCGAGCGTTCCTCCTCCTTCTCTCTCGTTTGCAACGTTTCACGCCCCCCTCCTACATTAGAGGCTTCGTCAACCTGACGATGCTCTCGAGAGCAATTCTCAATAACGCGAGCAATAACACGCGCGAAGACACTCCAAAGAGTTCCCTTGAAACAGCGTAACACGCTGAGATCTCGACCTCCCGCGCAGTCACGAAACGTCGGACGTCACGCGGTGTAATGACACGCGGTGCCTTACGCAAACCCTACGCCGCGCTAACCGTTAAAAACCTCCCGCCCACACGTAAACAAGAAAAAAACACAATTAAAATCCCATTAAAGCGCATTACTTGACTGTACCGGCTCATAGCGGTTGACTTGTTTGATCGACGGGCCTGCTCACGAGAAATGCAGGGTGCATTATTGCGCTTCGATTAGGTTAAAACCGCGCATCAATTTTCGAAGGGGTGGGGGAGGGAAAGAGACAGCGCGCGGAGCAAAATGAGAGCGGCGCTCCTCGCCAGGCGCTACAAGCCCCGCAAGTGCTCATTTAAATAACTCTCTATCTCAGGCACTCGCTCGCTCGCTCCGGGTTACCGACGCTCGCTCGCTCGCTCCGAGGTTACCGAGGAGCCCAACTGTGCGGGCAGCGTGAGCAAAGCAAACAGCCCGAGGCGGCAGATGGCCAAGTCCATCGCGAGTCTTTCTCCGTAGCTAGAACAAAACAAACAAAAATTATAGAACGATTATAACAACGGCTGTGCCCCCCGGAGGGGTTTATCAATGTGTCGATGTTGGCGGTGTCTTTTGAGCGGTTTGTCTTTTGGCAGCGTCTGGTCTAAAGCTGGTGAGACCTGGGCTAATGCTGGTGAGACCAGGTCTCGCCATCCATCCATCCATTTTCAGAAACAGCTTAATCCTGTACAGGGTCGCGGTGAGTCGGAGCCTATCCCGGCAGACACAGGGCGCAAGGCAGGGGAACAACGAGGATGGGACGCCAGTCCATCGCAGGGCGCCTGGAGAAATTTAGTCAGTACGGCAATTAACCTGGCAGCATGTCTTTGGACGGTGGGAGGAAACCGGAGTGCCCCGGCGATAACACCACGCGGACACGGGGGAACGTGCAAACTCCGCGCAGAAAGGCCCCCGAGCCGAGACTCGAACCCGGGAACTTTCTTGCTGTGAGGCGGCAGCGCTACCCACTGCGCCACCGTGCCGCCCTGTCACAGACCCCCGCATCACCCTTATCCCGAGAGTGCCGCCGTGACGTTGGTATGCGACACCTGTCCGGGGTAATAATTCTCGGAGGAACGCCAGACATCGCTTCCGACTAAACAACGAGAGAGTTTGCGTCGGTAACTTCTGTACCTCGCGCTCCAGAGACGCGGACAGCGGCGCTGGCAGGCGCGTCACAGCCGCGGGTGTTGCGGGTGTTGCGACACCCGCACTTTCACAGAAACATGATTCCATTCCCCCAACTTTTTCCTGAGATAGTCTCATATCATACGTTGCGACACCCGCACTTTCACAGAACATGATTCCATCACCACCCCCTCACTTCTTCCTGCAACACCCGCGGCTGCGTCGAGCCTGGCCGCCGGTGAAACGACTCGGGGAAAAGAAGTGAGAATCGCGACGTCAAACGATCCATCGCGAGTCCCCGCTAAGGAGAGTCTCTCGCGCGCGGAATGCAGTCGTTGACGCACAGACTGGGAAGTGTTGCGCGCGGAGAGAAGGTCGCACGTAAAAATAGCACGCCGCGAAATCCCACCTCGATTAGAATGTTAAGTAAAAACTAAAAATCTAACGCTCAATATGCGGGGTTAGTTAATCAAGCGCTTAATTGGGGAAGCTGATATGCACCCTTCCCCCCCGTGTGTGTGGAGCGGTGGCTCAGTGGTTAGCGCATTGGTCTACGAATCTGGCGACCCGAGTTCGAATCTCGTTCACGGCCAACACCAGTGACGATTTTTTTAACCGTTCCCTGAGCCTCCCCTAGGTCGACTCAGCCTCAAATGAGCACCTAGTGCGGCGTGTAGACATCACAGCTAGGGAAACAACGGCGGCCGGGCGTGGTGCTGGTCACCCACCCCCTCTGTGTGTGTGCCGTGTCGACCTTCATAGGTGCTCGCTAACGGCACTTGCCCCAACAGTCTGCTAAGGCTATAACGGGGGATCTTTATAGCGGGTGGCTCAGTGACCAAGATGATGACGATTTAGTCCCACGCAGGCCAGCATCAGGCAATTTCTCTTCCTGATTGACAATTATTGAAATTAGGCATCGTCATATTTGCGGTATTGCAATTGGCCACCGCAGTAATTAAAACGATTTGTAATTTACCACAAACACGCATCACGCATATCAATTGCCGTGCCTTGCATTTCATTAGCGCATTTAAAAGCCCGTATCTGATCAATTCCCCGTGTTTTATGAGACCGTCGATATTAATGACAAACGTCTTCTGCCCGAGGGACTGGCTAAAGTTTGCAATTGAATGTGGGCGGATATCTTAAGTAGGTTCATCATGGGCTGTGTCGTAGCAAAAGCTACGCGCATGCATTCATTCATTCACTGTCAAGAACCGCTTAATCCCGTACAGGGTCGCGGTGAGCCGGAGCCCATCCCTGCAGACAGCACTATACCCAATTTGGTCAGCAGGCCAATTTAGCTATGCAGCAGCGTGCCTTTGGACTGTGGGAGGAAACCGGCGTGCCTGGCGAAAAACCCACGCGGACACGGGGAGATTGTTGCAATTGTTACAAACCCACTCGAACACACGGTGCTCTTCCCTTATTTTGTGCGGGTTTCCTCCGGGTTGTCCGGTTTCCTCGCAAAACTAAAAAAATCACTCTTTAATGAATTGGCCGATCCCATCATAATCTATAGAAAAGCAGTGTCTGGTGGGTTGGCACCTGCTGACTCCCAAGTTAACTCCTCCCTCTCTGCAGTTTCCTCGCTCCTACGCAGCAGTGTCTCGTCCACGATCAGGCGTGACATTTGCACGGCAGGTCCTAAACGGTATCATTCTTATTATTTTTAATCAGAGAACAGGAACGCTCGACACGGCTATCCCCGAAACGGCAGCTCCTTGCGAGCGATTCTCGTACGTCGAGCCGTGACAATCCTGCTACGTTCGAGGCTTTCGATCGAGAGCAGCACTGCCTCGCGAGCCACAGCCCCCACACGACACCGCGGCTCGCATGCTCCATTGAAATGCCGTGAGCGGTGCTCGGTGCATTAGCAATAGCGGAAATTTAAGAAATAATCGTTCCAAACCCGTGGAAGAGATGCTTGAGTTAAAGCGTGTAACCGTGATGAATTGGAGGGAGAGAAAAAAAATAAAACCACAAGTGTGCAAATGTACCCCCTTCTCTCATCCAACCCGGCTGGCTCCAAAGCACTTCTCAATAATTTAGGAACAAGTTAATACAGAGCAGCTGCTGCATTAGGGTGAATTTACAACCCTGACGTTCACCTTTACAACGTAACGAGTGTGCAAATTGTGCACTCGGGTTTGAATATTGATGAGTTTTAAAAAAAAAGTTAAGGAATAAAATAACTCGGCAGAATTCGTCGGAGAAAATACAGTCCAAGAAAGTTGACTCACTCACTGGGTTTGTATTGAAGCTGGAAGGAAGCGTTGAGCTGTGTAGTTCGTTTTAACGGTTGCCCAGCAAGGAAGGGGAAGCAGGTTACAACATCTCGGGCCACCAGGGGCAATTTAGTCAGGACAATTAACCAAGGCAAGAGTGTCTTTAGATTGTGGGAGGAAACCAGTGTCATGGGAAAAACCCGGCGAGAAACGGGGAGAACATGCCAGCTCCACACGGAAAGGCAGCCGAGCCGGGAATCGAACCCGGGGCGTTCTTGCTGCGAGGTGGCAGCGCTACTCACTGCATAGCCACCATGCACCTCTTAGAACGGGACGATCAAAAGATGCTTTAGTCAGATGGGGCTACAAGACCGGCCCAACCACCTGTGAATGTGGAGAAGCAGACCATACTATGGAACACTGCCTTGTCTGCGCTCTACTACCCAACCTCTGCAGCTCAAAAGACCTTGCGGAGTTCAATAAAAATGCAAAGAACTGTGTAAAGAAATGGGAAACTGTAGTTTAACCATCGTGCTTCGAAGAATCGCAAAGAAGAAGATGCACCTCTTACAACTGAAGCTTAAACCTCGATTTTTTAAAATAATATTTTTTGACAGGTCATTCACGCGCGACAACAGGTAATCTCCGTCAGAGGGGAGGAGGGAGGGGACATTTTTTGAAGTGCATCGTTCTCATATTGATGAGAATGTTTTTTTCAAAGCTCCCCTTCTCCTTCGCGACGTTTCGCCTCCCAAGTAGGGAGGCATCCTTCAGGCGTTCCGAGTCTCAGAACTTGGACGGTATTTTAAATTTACATTCTGACGATGTTTTTTTTTTTATCGTCTTATGACAAGCAATCCAGGCAGAACAGAGGCAGAACACACAAACACCACACAGAAAGGCGCCCGAGGCGAAAATCGAACCGCCTCGGGCAGGACTTTCTTTCCTTGAGTCACGGATGTTGCAACTGTACCACCCTGACAACCGTTAGAGACGGTGGCAGGCAGTCCGGCTAAACAAACAAAAAAAATCCGTTCAGGTTTGCAGAATAATCCCTCGATTAATCCCCTTAAATCCTGCCCAAATGATCTAAACATACCACGTGCCGCCCCCCGCCCTTTATAATCCTTGACCTGCCGCTCACCAGCACGTCTGTCAAATTTAAGATTTAATCCGAAACTGCTGGCCATCCATCAACGTGTAAACAATATCCCTCAAATTGGGTTTGTAACAATTGGGAACATAACCTCATTCGCGACGGGTTATGGAGACATTTAAAAAGATCGCTCGAAACACGGCCGGACTTTGTCGGTCAATGACTTCAAAATTCCCCCTTCGATTCTCTGTTCTGAGTATCTCTGTTCTGAGTATCTCTGTTCTGAGTATCTCTGTTCTGAGTATCTCTGGTTGATGTGCCTTTGCGATGCTGTGCATGGGCAGGACTAGGGTTGTGCCTGCGTGTTGTGGATTGAATGATTACTGCTGTTAAAAATAATATTTCTAATAATTACAATCTATCAAAAAAAACAAATCAGCGATTTCTTCTCGTAATGAGCATTGAAAGCAGAGCTCATCTCCTGTTTACAGCCCTGAGCAGCGGTGGAAATTCCACATTTCTATGACGAGGGGACAATCCACTGTTGAACTCCCCACAAACCACTACGCAATGTATGCACCCCCAGAGGGACGACGGGCCGAGTCAAGTCCCCCCCAACGGAGGATTCGAATTCCCAACCTTCCGATCGCAGGCCGCACGCTCCACCGCCCGAGCCTTTCGGAATCTGTCCGAGCGAGCGGACACTTACAAAGGGGGCGGGAGATCCGATTTGCTATCGGACGGCAACGCTTTCGAAAGATAGGATGGCATCTTCCAGCTGTCCTTATCAACCCCCGAGACGTTGGCGGGGAAGGCCTTGATACAACGGTGTCCGCCGGGTGATAACAGACGGTCAATAAAGACGTGCACAGGCGCCCCGGTTCCTTATTCGAAATTTCCCCGAATCCTGACGGCTAGAATTGTGCCTCTCGGTTTAAAGCGGGTCACTGATAGCGTTTCTGGGCCGGCTCAAATGCAACGGTCTTACAGGTTGTGTGTAGAGGGGAGGTTAAATATAGATTGGCTTTCAAAGTCCATCGTTTTTTTTGTTGTTGTGGAGGGGGGGGGTCTGCGAGGAGGAGGTGGCTGTCTGGAAGAATTTACAAGGTAATGTTTTGACCTTTGTTTTTTCAAGCCTATGAAAAGAAATCGTATTTGGAGCTTATGAATTGTCACAATTTGAAATATACGATAGGCTTTTTACTTTAGAAAAATAATGAAGGTAGATTTTTAAGCCACCTGCGATAGGGGGA
>JAZEWU010000054.1:871844-892669 GCA_036362915.1 Geotria australis | reverse complement strand
AGACACTCAACCGCCTGAGAACTAGAACGGGACGATCAAAAGATGCTTTGGTCAGATGGGGCTACAAGACCGGCCCAACCACCTGTGAATGTGGAGAGACACAGTCCCGTCGCTGGGAGAGCCCGCTAGAATTCCAACGGAAGAATATCGGCGGAAGTCCTTACAAGGTGCCCGAACCACCTCAACCGGCTCCGCTCGATCTGGATGCGAATGAGAAGCGGTTCGGCTTCAAGGCCCTCTCGGATTCCCGAACGCCTCACCCTGTCGCGGAGAGTGAATCCAGCAACCCTGGGCCAACGAACGCTGGCGTTTAATAATACTGTTACAATTGATAACGCGCACAAATTCCCCGCCCAGCCGAAGCGAGACGCAGATACTGAGGCGCTTTCTCATTTTCACCGATTGCTCCGGAAAGACCACAGCGTGGACGGACGGAGCGATAAGATCGGCTCACGGGCTCGAGTGAGACTCATCATGGTGGCGTGTCACCTCCCACGTTACAAGAACCGTCGTGCCTTCTGATCGGTGGCCTCCAACGCGGGAGGCGAAACGTCGCGAAGGACAGAGCAGGAACGCTCGACACGGCCATCCCGAAAAGTACAGCTACGGAGGGCAATTCTCGTGCAAACCCACACCGGTGCATTCACTCGCGGCAGCGGCAAGTCGGTGGCATCACGGCCCGCGCTCCTTCGCCGGCGGCCAATTTATCAACAATCCGCTCAACACAACGGTACACGTTGTGTCGACCTCGGCAGAACCGCTGCGACGGAGAGCGGCGCGAACGAACCGATTTGCGACTCACTCCGGGACTGCGTTCCCCTCCCGCGCTCGTTTCTGCCGCGAAATGGGAACGGCGCGCCGGATTTTATCGGCGCCTCGAGCGTGGCCATTTGGACGCGGCTAATTGAAAAACACGCCGTACATATGCCAGAATTGACAAATAAAGTTGAATTGAAAATTGAATCTCGCTCAGGGCACCGGAGGAAATTTAGTCAGAACAATTAACCCCAGGCCGCATGTCTTTGGACCGTGCGATAAAACCCGGAGTAGCCAGTGAAAACCCCACGCGGACACGGGGAAAACATGCAAACGCTACACAGAAATAATAATAATAATCACATTTATAGAGCGCCTTTCACCCGAGGGTCACAAAGCGCTGCACAGGGCTGCCGAGAGAACGGCACGGCAACAACGATAGAGAACGGGAAAAATCAGAAAGGCGGCAGCCGGGCAGGGAATCGAATCCGGGACCTTCTCGGCGCCACCGCGCCTCTGTCCTGCACCGGCACGCTTCGCCGGTCCTGCATCTTCTAAGCCTCCCTTAAGTCATCCTGCCGATCTTGATCAGCATCCGCGGCCGGCGACAGCAGCAAACGCCGGTTTTGAGTGACGGCGCCTTGGGGAGGAGAGGTAGGGGAGCCAAGCCCGCCGTGACATTCATCCGGGCCGTGCCGCGGGACACCCTGCAGCCACCGCTCTCTCCCCGATAACCCTCGGTACACACGGTAATCTTCGCGGCGAAAAGCGAGATGCGTTTGAACTCCGTGACACTGCCGGCCTCCGTGAGTGGCGCCGAGACATCCGGCAATGTGTGTTCATTGATTCGTTATCGTCGCTACGGTTTTGTCCCGCGCCGGGTCGCGGTGAGCCGGAGCCTATCCGCGGCACGCACGGGACGCGTGGTAGGGATATATCGAGAACGGGACGCCAGCCCATCGCAGGACACCCGAGTGCAATTTATCCAGCAGGCCGATTAACTTAGGCAGCAGCAGCAGCGTGGCTTTGGACTGTGGGAGGCAACAGGAGTATCCTTTGCAAACCTACGCAGGACATGGAAAGAACACGCAAACGCCACGCTGAAAGGGCACCCGAGCCGGGAATCGAACCTGGGTGTTTCCTATTGTGAGGCCACAGAGCCTACAACAAGTTAAGCTAAGCTGGGAGTCGGGGGGGGACAATAACAAGGCACAGATCTAGAAAAAAACTATAATTATAACAAATAAAGTGCAAATAGAACTAATATAGAGCAGATATAGATTAAAATATGTGCAAGGTAATATGCCGATGCATTCAGGGCCAGTACACGTTAGGGAATGTTTTTTGATACGACGCGTAAATAGTTGAAAATAAGAGCGAAACGTCGCGAACGGGGTGGCGCGCTCGACACGGCCGTCCCGAAAGATCAGCTTTGGAAAGCAGTTCTCAGAAGAAACAAAGTTATTTTTCAATGTTATCAGTGAGTTTGAATTTAAGCTGGAAGGAACCGTTGAACTATACAGCTTTTGATGTACATTTTTTCCCATTGGGGAGGAATAAGCAATCAAAGGGTGCAAGGTAGAGTTATACCCAGAATGCCAGTCCATCGCAGGGCAATGGGGGGCAATTTATTCAGGTCAATTAACCGAGGCAGCAGCAGCTTGTCTGGGGACGGTGGGAGGAAAACCCACAAGGACACGGGGAGAACATGCAAACTCCACACAGAAAGACACCCGAACCGGGAATCTAACCCGGGGTATTGTTGTGTGAGGCGGCACGGTCTGGGAAATGTTGATGTTTGCGCTGGCTAACTGCCTGGTTGCCTTCCTCGCTACGCCTTCGTATCTCGTCCGTGACCGCGTTACACATTGAATCATTATTATTTATCAATCTCGGAATTATATCGAACGATTTCCCTCATGAATCATGAGTAAGTCCAACCATGGAATTCTAGCTTAATGGCCCGCGGCCCTGCCTTACACAGCTACTCCGCTCTCCACCGCCTTGCTTATTGACGTTAGTTCCCAATTAAGGTTACGATTACAGCCGGAATTAAAGTAACATCGGTAGCCGTGAAATATTTAGCTAATTAAAATAAGGCGCTGTTTAATTTCAAACGCGGTGTGAATCTGTGCGAGTGTGAAGTGTGAGGTAATTACAGGTTTAGTCGTCCTTGTAAACAGCGGGAGGCTTAATAAACATTGTGCAGCAGCATTTCTTACCGGCAATAAAAGTAACGATCCGTTACAGTTTACACGCAGCTATTATGAGATAATATGAATGGAATATCTATCAGAGCGTTACTGTGTTATAGGACTAAAAAACATTGCCTTGTACACAAACCCGCCAGCACCCCCGAACATACATAAGGCGCGAGCATTCGTAAGTCGAACGTTTCGTAAGTCGAACGTTTCGTAAGAGCGAACCATTCGTAAGTCGGGGTGGGGGTCTGCCTGTAATTTAGACGTGACTCGCGGGACGCGGCACATTTGAGGAAAGCTCATTGAAGCCGCCACGAAGCCCAGTCTGCTTTCTCCGTCCCTCCCCAGCGGTCAACGTTCCTCGGGAAATAATTACATTGGCTCTTGTTGCCGTTGAAACAATCCAATGTACAAGAAAGCCGAGTGGTCGCTGGGAATGAGTGGACACAGTTGAGTGGCCTGTTGTTTTGGTTTCGGCGAAATTATGATTAGGCGGTTTTCTTGGGATAAACAGAGGAGAAAGCATTTCACATCCGAAGTCAGCTAACGGTTCGATTCCCGGCTCGGGTGCCGCATTTCTGCGTGGAGTTTGCGTTTTCGCCGGGTACTCCGGGTTTCCTCCCGCAGTCAAACGACACACTGCCGCGTAGGCTAATCGTCCTGCTGATTAAATCGCCGCCGGTACCCTGCGACGGACCGGTGTCCAAGCCGTTGTCTGGCGCTGTTCACCAAGACCCTGGCCACAGGGAATAAGCATCGACTTGGTAACGAATGAACGACATTACCTCCACCGACCGCAGAGCCGTCAATCAAACAGCGGTGAACCTATTTACCCTGTTGCGGTGCGCAGAGAGAGGGAGCCGCACGGGCGGATTGAGGAAACTGCCAACATTATTTCAACTGCCGCTGCAGGACATGAAACATACAGGTTCTGAGCGGCTAACCATTACACCCCGGCAGCCATCGTATTTGAAAATAAAGGACATCATTATTATTATTTATGTATGTGCGCCGGTCCCTTTGTGTGTGGCACACTCTCACGCGGGGCTGTCTCGTCCAATAACCCTCATCGCCCGTGAGCGCCTGTTAATCATTCCCAAACGCCTCGGCCAAGCAAACAGGAAATATTCTTAGTGAGGTTATGTTTGTGAGTTTAGGTCATGTGAAGCTGACTGTAATGCCAGCGAAACGTCGGTACCATCTCTTGAGGTAAGTGATGCATGTGCTCTTTCGTTTGCTCCGGTATATCGACGGGTGCACTTCACTTACACACCTTCACATGACCTAAACTCACGAACAGAACCTCACTATGAATAACATTGGTCATGAAAGCCTTCGAGTTAATTTTAGGAAATATTCTGTAGAATATACGAGGTTTAACCCATTCCGGCAATCAGAAAAAAAGTGTTAAGATCTTTAAACACTAAATGGACACCATTTTGCAAAGGTTCCAGTTTGCAAGCAGCCACACATGCTTGTGGCGAAAAACATATTCTCACCATGTATAACGCGCCGCGGCAGTTTCCTTCACTCTCGACTCGGAGGAGCGAGGAATCGCAGCGAGACTGGGAGGGAAGGGGGAAGGCAGCCAAGCGGCAAGCCGGCGCCAACATTTGCCAGACGCCGCGTTATCTATAAGTTGAGATGTTATCAGACAGATAGTGAAGCGGTTTTTTTTTTCTAGCGGGGAGTAATAAGCGAGTTATAACATCTCAGGGCACCAGGGGCAATTTAGTTCGGACAATTAACCTAGACACCATGTGTTTGGGATCGTGGGAGGATAGATAGATCGATGTTTATTATTACAGCAGAAAAATACCCAATGAGCTTGCAAGCTATTTTACGGAACTCCTGCGACACGACAAACATGCGAATTGCTGATAATTCACATGCGGTGAAACCCCACACGGATACGCAAACACAGGGTGCAAAGCAGGGCTATACACCACGCATGTGACGCCAGTCGATCGCATCATCAGGCGTTCTTCCAACGTGGGAGGCGCAACGTCGCGACGGAGAGAGCAGGAACGCTGAGTGACACGGCTATCCCGAAAGAACAGCCCCAAAGAGCAACCGTCACGAATCGAGCGGTGCCAGTTTCACGACCTTTCAGTAAATTCGAAGTTGCCTTAATCATTTATTTTCTGTTGCTCTGGTTTTTCAATAGTTTTTTCTTTCGTTGTTGGCGTGCCGTCCTCTTCGCAGCTCTTGTGCAGCGCTTTGTGACCCTCGGGTGAAAGGCGCTACATAAATTGATATTATTATTATTATAAATAAGTACACAGCCTTATAGTATAGTAAAGATTTTACGGTGAATAATTACGACATCACTTTCTTGACGTGGACAAGTAATGACATTGGATCCGGTCACGAATCTGCGTGGCCGTGTGTGGGTGAGAGTCTCGAACGCGCAGCGCAAGCCCGACTTAAAATAGGACAGACTGAGGGCGCCTAATGGGAAAGAAGCCACTCAGAGCTAATAAAGGAGCCAATCAAGGGTCTGTGCGGCCCGCGTACATATTTGTGTGACTTAAGACGGCGGATGTTGTCAATACCGTATTGATTTTATGAGTGGACTTTGTGCGTGGGTGCGCGTGTGTGTGCGTGGGTGTGTGCGTGGGTGCGTGTGTGGGGAGCGGTTGCCCAGTGGTTAGCGCTCTGGGCTACAAACCTGGCGACCCGAGTTCGAATCCCGCTCACGGCCAACACCGGTGACGGTTTTTTGAACCGGTCCCGAGCCTCCCCTGAGGTCGACCTCAGCCTCAAATGAGTACCTGGTGCGTTGTGTAAACATTGCTACTAGGGAGACAAATGCGGCCGGGCGTGGCGCTGGTCACCCACCCCCTCCGTGTGCCGTGTCGACCTTCATAGGTGCTCGCTAACGGCACTTTACCCTACAGTCTGTTAATGCTATACGGAGGATCTCTATCTTTGTTATTATAACGGTTAGCGCGTTCCGCTATGGAACTCGGCCAACCCGGGTTCGATTCCCTCTCACGGTCACCAACACCACTGACGATTTTACGAACCGGGTTCTGGGCCCTCACACCTAGGTCGACCCAGCCTTAAACGAGTAACCTGGTGGCGGTGTGTAGACACTCCCACAATGGAAACAAAGGCGGCCGGGCAAAGTGCTGGCAACCCACTCCCTCGTCTCTTGTGCCGTAAGTTTTAATGCCCGCTAAGTGGGTAGGAAGCGTATTGTGTGCTTGTGTATTCTGTCGCTGAATTGCCCGGGAGCTGACAGACCTTGGGATTTATCTGTACGTGTTTTGTGTCCGAGTCTGAATGTGTGTGTGTACGTGACTGTGTCGCTAAATGTCTTTCTCTGCAAGTTAGGCGCTGTTTCATTCTAAATTATATTTCGTTGTGTCTATTTGTACCTGTGTGTGTGTGCATTTAAAAGGTAGCTCAGTGGTTAGCGCGCTGGGCTACAAACCTGGCGACCCGAGTTCGAATCCTGCTCACGGCCAACACCAGTAAGGAATTTTTGAACCGGTCATGGGCCTCCCCCCACTAGGTCGATTCAGCCTAAAATTAATGTGTTGTGGTTGTTTAAATATTGCCACTAGGGAGACAAAGGCGGTTGGGCGTGTAGCTGGCCACCAACCCCTTCATGTTCCGGGCTAATTTTAATAGATGCTCGCTGACAGCACTTGACCCTACAGTCTGTAAAGGCTATATTCGGGATCTTTGTGTATACTGTATGCGTTTGTGTATTTAGCCCAACAAATTTTGGAGCAGCCGTGAACCTCGCCAGGACAAGCGGTTTTAGGAAAACGGATGGATGAAAATGTTGAGGCAAACTGCTTTACAGCGAACACCTTTGAAGGCCGGTACGGCACACGAGCGAGTGGGTGGCCAGCACCACGCCTGGCCGTCTTTGTCTCCCCAGCCGTGATATTTATCAGTTTCCGTGGACGTGATTTTATGTCTATGTGTCATCATGAGCTCTTTTTGTTGGCCTCGAGCAAATTATATTTTCTACAATAAAATGGCTGTAGGCTCTAACACCAAAAAAACCGTATTTTTTCTGTATTTCTATGCATAGCTTTACACGTGTGAGAATTTGACTGTGTGGATTGTTGTAGGGTGATAACATATATTGTCCGTCTCTGGCTCGTAAAAAATGTCACATGTTCAGGCTTTTAGGCCTGTTGGGATTTTGGAGCGATGTACTGATGTAGGTTTGTCACAGTGGCTCGATTCGTGACGGTTGCTCTTCAGAGCCGTTCTTTCGGGATAGCCGTGTCACCGAGTGCTCTCCCGACCTCTCTACAGTCTACACATACAGTCTATACGTACAGTCTATAGCCGTATCGCTGAGCGCCCTCCTCGCGACGTTTGGCCTCCTACGTTGAAAGCATCCTCACTATAAACTGCATCAATATAAAATAAATAAGGATTATTTAAGACAGAAACGAATGCGCAAAGTATAAAAACAACATTAGGGGTCAAGTAAAAAGTGGGGTCAAAAGAAATCTGAACCACGCCACGAATATATATTTAACTAACGGTGCCTGTTGGATATATTTTTTTAATTATTGTCAGCAATTCGCACGTTTGTTGTGTCGCAGGAGTCCCGTGAAGAGCTTGCAAGCTCACTGGGTATGTTTTCTGCTGTAATAATAAACATCTATCGATCTATGTTGTTGACATGCCGTTCTCTCCACAGCCCTGTGCAGCGCTTTGTGACCCTCGGGTGAAAGACGCTCTATAAATGCTATTATTATTATTATGTGTAGGAGTCGGGCAACAAACACACGGCATGCCCACGCGACCGAAACAAAAAAAACTTGGCATCTTTTAAACTTGGCGAAATTGCAGCGATCGTTAATCGCGGGCCCGTGTGTAATGACTTCACTAATGAGCCTTGATATTGGGTCTGTAAATACGGGTCGCTCAGGTCACACGCACCCGTGCCTCTAACACGGTGTTCGGCCTGAACCCATGCCTCTCTCCCCTGGAGACCGACCGCGTGTTGTTTGTCTCGAGATCCCCTCGTGAGCGCAGCTGATGAATTCACGACAGCCGTTTTAGCCAATCCCGCGCGTCTGTGTGGAGCGGTGTTGGGGAGCGAGCCGAGAGCCGAGCGGCCAAAGCACAGCAAGTTGGCACAGTCGGCAGCTCAGGTGGTGCATCTGCCAGTTATCTCGGTCAGGCAGCCCATCGTGACACCTGGGTCTGTCCTGTGACCTCCAGGTCGGCGAGCCTTCGACACTTCACGGTGCATATGGCCTAGCACAGGCGCCGTGGTGACCCGAGTTCGAATCCCACTCACGGCCAACACCGGTGACGATTTTCTGAACTCGTCCTGCTCCTCCTCTACGTCAACTCAGCCACCCAAACGAGTACCTGGTGTGGTGTTTAAACAAAGGCGGCCGGGCGTGGTGCTGGCCACCCACTCCCGCTAGTGCCGTGTCGCCCGCTAACAGCACTTGACCCTACAGTCCGTTGAGGCTACACGGGGGGGGGTAGCTTTGGCTTTTTCCCGTGAACGCGCCAAGATGAACTTTCCACGCATCGCGGCACTTTGTGGCTTTTAAGTGGAGCGAGCAATGAGGCGTAATTCCCGCAGTGTAAATACGCGATAGATGCACACAGTATGCTGGTTTGTGAGCGCGTAAATTGGTCGTGACCCATGTCTGTGCCCTTTGGCGTTAGTGGCTCAACTCAATGGGAGACACGGTGGCGTAGCGGTGAGTAGCGCTGCCGCCTCCAGGTATCAATTCACGCCTCGGGTACCTTTCTCAAACGGAGTTTGTGTATTCTCTCCCCCTGCTTCTGCGTGCGGTGAGCCGGAGCCTATCCCGGCTGACACAGGGCGCAAGGCAAAGGCTATACCCAGGATGGGACGCCAGTCCATCACAGGGCACCGGGGGGCAATTTAGTCATCAGGCCAATTAACCTGTGATGCAGCAGCATGTCTTTAGACCGCGAAACCGTTCAGCAACGCCTGACGATGCCTCCAAGGCAAAAGGCGAAACGTTGCGACGGAGGGAGAGAGAAGGAACGCTCAGTGACACGGCTATCCCGAAAGAACTGCTCTAAACAGCAACCATCGGTGAACATCACCGATAAACACAACCGGTTACATTCTGTCACTTGCGGACTGAAAATTGCCAGCACAGGAAAAAAAAAAACTCGATTAATCCGCTCGTAAGTCATTAAAGCTTCATTAGCGCGGCTTCTCACACGGGGCCTAATCCTCTCAACCCCTGAATGTCACCGCCACTTTTCAAACATCTTTTAATGGTTGCACGGTGGAACAAATTTGCAATTAAAAGTTGTTGTTGTGTACCGATAAGATTGTAGAGAGAATCGCTCCCGCCCCGTAGCTGATCTTAGGGGATAGCCGTGTCGAGCGTTCCCTGCTCTGTAATGACGTAAGTTTGTCACAGTGGCTCGATTCGTGACGGTTGCTCTTCAGAGCTGTTCTTTCGGGATAGCCGTGTCACTGAGCGCTCTCTCCCCCCCGCGAGGTACACGAAGGGGTGAGTTGGTCAGCACCACGACCGGCCGCCTTTGTCTCCCCAGAGGAGATGTTTGAACCGGCAACACCAACAAATTCACTTGTTCAAAACAAAAACACGCTGCTGAAATAAAAACACAACTTATTCTTTTTAGCTCGACCATTCAGTAGTCAGTCAGTATGTATTTAAGCGGGAAAGAACCGTTGAGCTAACGCGGCTATTTTTAACAGTTGTCCAGCGGGGAGGGGTAAGAAAGTTACAACATCTCAGGGCGCCGGGAGAAATTTAGTCAAGAGACAATCAACCTAGGCAGCATCTATTTGGACTGTGGCAGTAAACCGGAGCACCCGGCTGAAAAACCCCACGCGGACACGGAGAGAAAACACGCAAACTCCACACAGAAAGGCACCAACGCTGGCAATGGAAGCCAGGCCCCTTCTTGCCGTGAGACGGCAGCGCTACGCACCGCTACGACCACCGCGCAGCCCTTAATTATCCCGACGACGCCTCCAACGCGGGAGGCGAAACGTCGCGACGGAAGGAGGTGAGGAGGAACGCTCGACACGGCTATCCCGAAACAACAGGGAGCAATTCTCACGGGCCGCGATCCATATGCCGTTGATTGAAGGCGACGCTTTAATGTATTCCGTTGTTTACTCTTTCGCGGGACGTCGAATAGTCAACGGGGCAGACGGAGTTGCTCGGCTGAAGCCCATTAAGCGCTCAAATTACCCGCTCAACCCACAGAAATCCATCCATCCATCCATTTTCAGAAACCGCTTAATCCTGTACAGGGTCGCGGTGAGCCGGAGCCTATCCCGGCAGACACAGGGCGCAAGTCAGGGCTATACCCAAGATGGGACGCCAGACCATCACAGGGCAGGGCGATTAACCTATGCGGCAGCAGAATGTCTATGAACTGTGGGACGGAAACCCACGCAGAACAGCGGGAGGGAACATGCAAACTCCACACCGATAACGTTGAATTACGAATACGTTCTGGTGATAAATAGTTAAACATTTATAAATAGTTGCAAGTGCTGCTTTGATGTTGTTGCCGAGCCTCTTACTGTGAATGTTGTTGCCGTCTCGAGGGGCCCCCTAAGGCTGCAGTGAAGATACGCATTCATCCGTGGAAGCTCATAATAATAATAAACATCTATTAATGTCATTCATGCTTTGGTCCGTATATAGCAGTCCATCGGAGTCAAATAAACGTATGTATTCAATGTGTGTGGGGCGGCACGGTGGCGTAGCGGTGAGTAGCGCTGCCGCCTCACAGCAAGAAGCCCCCGGGTTCGAATCCCGGCCTCGGGTGCCTTTCTGTGCGGAGTTTCGCACGTTCTCTTCCCCCCGTGTCCGCGTGGGTTTTAGCCGAGCACTCAAGTTTCCTCCCACACTCCAAAGACACGCTGCTGCATAGGTTAAATTGGCCCGCTGACTAAATTGGCTCCCGGTGCCCTGTGATGGACTGGCGTCCTATCCTGGGTATAGCCCTGACTTGCGGCCTGTGTCTGCCGGTATAGGCTCCGGCTCACCGCAACCCTGTACAGGATTAAGCTGTTTCTGACAATAAATGAATGACTATTATCGGGAGCCCTGAGCCAGTGATCGAACCCTCTACATTCCTACGTTGAGGTTCAGTGTATTCACGAGGCTACCAATATTGATTTCACACTGACTTGTATCCTGACTATTGACCTTGGCAGTGAGATAGACCGAGTCAGCCTTGAGGATTTTGACATTTTCGATTTTCCATTTTCGACGTCGGCACTCGTCCAAATGTACTTCGCGGCTGAATATCCGCGTGTTGCATCTGCATAACCGCAGGATATCTGTGTTTGCCCAGGGGAGCCTCAGCGAATGTTAGGACTTCTTATCGGCAAGTTGGGGGTCAAGGTAGAAGCGTTCACGTCGCGATCCCTGTCAGGTAATACTTGTTGTTGCCTGCGAATTCTACCAAACACTTCGAAGCCGAGCTGAAAGACAACGATGTCCAGAGGCTGACCATCGTGCTTCGAAGAATCGCAAAGAAGAAGATCGGCAAGTTGTCTTGCTTTGGGAATATTCATTGATGTTGGGTTTTCACGGCTCGTTGCGTGAGAATTGTTCTCAAGTCCCATCTTGGGTACAGCCCTGCCTTGCGCCCTGTGTCTGCTGAGATAGGCTCCGGATTTCCGCGACCCAGGATGGGACGCCAGGCCACCACAGGCGGCCGTGGCCAAGATGATCTCCGTATTCCGAATCTTCTAAATATTTATTTTTTTATTATCGTCAGCAATTCGCACGTTTGTTGTGCTGCAGGAGTCCCGTAAAGAGCTTGCAAGCTCGCTTGGCATTTTTTTCTGCCGTAATAATAAACATCTACCTATATCTCCGTAGCGTTTTATGAGTTTAGGTCATCCAGCATCCTGCACTTTCCAGCGAAACGTCGATAACATCTTTAAAGGTAAGCGCTGTACGTCCGGTCGTTTTTTTTTTTCCCAACACATCGACGGGTGCACAACACTTGCACAACTTTTTCACGTCACCCTAAACTCATAAACCGCTACGGATAAATAATATCGGCCACGAAAGACTTCGAACTAAACGTATCTATTTATATCTATCTACATTTAGCCACGCTGCCCCGTGATCCTAATCACATTCGACCAAGTCCATCGCGTCGAGACTCCGGCTCCATCCCTGGGGTGGGGGACTAGCCACACAATCTCAGCCGCCGCTCCACTGCTTCACCATCACCACCACCACCAACAACAACAACGCTTTTAACCCAAACAAAAATATTCCCCCGGGCAGCGAGAACTTCCTGCGGTGGCAAGCTGCCGCCGCCAACTTATTCCTTCTTCGTCGACAACGGAAAGTTTTCCACCCCGACTGGTCGCCTCTGCGTCTCTGACCCGTGAGCTGATCGCCTCCGCGTCTCTTCACGTTACGTCCGGTGCATGTTTTCCGCCGTCGCCTAGAACGAAGCTCGACCGGAGTGACTTTTGCACCGCAGCTTCTTTGTCCAGCGGTCCGTGTTTCGGGTTTCCGTGTGATTTCGTCTGAAGGCTTTCGCTCGCTCGCTCTCTCTCTCGAGGCGTGATGGCACTTTGCCAACACCGGAGCGTTGTGAGAGACACGGCATTTCAAGCTTCTACGTGTCCTGTACACGTATGGCAGAATCGACAAATAAAGTTAATTTGAATTGAAGTGTTGCTGCTGCTGTTGCTGCAGAGTACGTGTGTTTTACACACGCCCTGAGTTGGGGCGAGTTGTGGCTCGCCAGATCCTTGTTCCTGATTGCAACTATCAGCGAAACGTCGTATCGTTCACAAAAGAACAGCTCTGAAGAGCAACCATCCTGAATCGAGCCGTGAAATCCTACATCAATACAATAATGATGACTATTCTTATAACGGCCAGGAGTGGGGGAGGAATTACATCTGGTTCTAAAAATAAAGAGCGAACAAGTGTAGATTTCCTTTTCGGCCACAAAGTCTCGCGTCTATTAAGCGTTACATAATCCCCCAGAATCGATGGTGCAATCGATCGCTATACTTTTCACGGCACGGCAATCAAATGACGGGAGCGCGTCTCTGTTAGGAGATTGACCTCATTTGTGTCTTTAAAGCGAAAGGGTTTTAATACGACTAATCCAGTTGTAAGGGGACAAGGTTTTTTTTTTCTTCTGAAAAGTTTAGAGAGAATTCAATTGATTACAAAGTCTCGGGGATATGTGTCACATTGTAAGTGGTTTCCTGTTGACACGGTGCTTGTGTGTTGGATTCCTAGGGCCCTGAGCCGGAGGTGGAAATTCACCATTACTGTGCTGGGGGGTCAGTGTCTATCCATAGGACAATTAGTGTTGACTTGCCCACAAATTGGAACTGCTTTATCGACCACAGAAAGACGATGGGTTGGGTTAACCTCTAACCCTTCTGTGCGGCGTTTGCATGTTCTCTCCCTGTGTCCCTGTGGATTTTCGCCGGAGCCTCCGGTTTCGTCCCACAGTCCAAAAACACGCTGCTGCATAGGTTAATTGTCTTGACTAAATTGCCCCCAGATGTTGTAACTTGCTTACCCCTCCCCCCGCTGGACAACTGTCAGAAAGAGCTACACAGCTTAAATACAAACTGACTGACAAACAACGAAATCGTTGCAGGTCTGACAGCCCCACTGATCAAGGTGCGTGGCTTAAAACGTCAGACCCAGGCAACTCGCCAACTTTCACCACAGCGTAAACAAACATCACAAACATTCTTGCGGCAGGATCAGAATAATAATAATAACGATGCATCGCAAAGTACCCAGTGCCATGATGAAATTACAATTTTCTGTCCAAACTTAATCTAACAAATTGTTGTTGTTGGTTTTTTTTATAATTGCGTTCCTTCGAAATATATATATTTTTGGCTAGTCGCTAACGTAATCAGCCAGCACCGAGTTATTTACATCGGTAACCGGATTACACGAGCGCTTAACGTCACTGGGCATCGGCGCTGTTGGAATATTTTGTTATTTTGTCACCGAGCCATCCACACAGGATGGCACGGATTCCTCGGCGACCGACTCTCACCACTTACGCACCGGGGGGGGGAATTTAGTGTGTATTTTAACCCGTGGGAGGAAACCGGAGTACCCGGCGAAAACCCCACACGGACACGGGGAGAGCGTGCAACAAACTCCACGCAGAAAGCTGACCCAGCCGGGAATTGAACCCAGGGTCTTCTTGCTGTTGAGGCAGCAGCACTACCCGCCGCCCATGGCGAGCACACACACGCACAAAGACAAAGATGCCCCGTATAGCCTTAACAGACTGTAGGGGCAAGTGCCGTTAGCGAGAAGCACTTATAAAGGTGGACACGGCACACGAGCGGGTGGGTGATCGGCACCACGCCCGGCCGCCATTGTCTCCCTAGTGGCAATGTTTACACATTGGACCAGGTACTCGTTTGAGGCCGAGTCGACCTAGGGGGAGGCCCAGGACCGGTTCAGAAAATCGTCACCGGTGTTGGCCGTGAGCGGGCTTCGAACTCGGGTCATAGCCAGATTTGTAGCCCAGCGCGCTAACCACCGGGCTACCGCTCCCCACACACACGGACACACAGACACAAACAGGTTTCAAAACGCGGCCGCCTGATTGATCTCCGGGTGTCAGGATTCACCCGCTCGTATTGGGAGCCTTTCCTTTGCCAAGGACGAGGCTGTTAGGATGCGGCTGGCCCGCTCACTGGAGCCCGCGTGAGCGTAACTCACCCCGCTAATGACCTTGAGCAACGCGGTCAGCTACGAGCCGATTTCTCCCCGAGGTTGCCTGGGGTTGGAGAGAGACAGGGGTTGAAGAAAGAGACGGAGAGACGGTTCGTCGAAATCTAAAGCTCCCCCAAAAAAATGGGTGCCTGCGGAAGTCTTAAAATCGGCCGGAGTTTGAAACATCCATCAATCCCATCCATTGTCAGAAACCGCTTAATCCTGTACAGGGTCGCGGTGAGCCGGAGCCTATCCCGGCAGACACAGGGCGCAAGGCAGGGCAGCGGCGTGTCTCTGAACTGCGGGAGGAAACCGGAGTGCCCGGCGAAAACCCACGCGGACACGGGGCGAGAACGCGCAAACTCCACGCAGAAAGGCCCCCGAGCCGGGATTCGAACCCGCGGGCCCTTCCACACCACCTTAACGCACCGTCACAACGCACCGTCACAACGCAACGTCAACGCTACTCACCGCGCCACCACGATGGCGCCAGAGTTTGAAACAACGTCAGAAAGAAAAGAAAAACAAGAAATATTTCTGGTTTAAGGTCGCATCCCCGGCAGTGACATGCCGTTGTCACAAAGTGTTTTGTCGCCTTTTTGTCGGTGCGGTGACACCAGGTCAATCTCGCAAATGACAACTCTACGGCGCTCTCGCCAAGCTGCCGGCACCACAAAAAAAGTAAACTTGACTCGAGCGCTGTTTGGGAATCTGTCGTGGCTGTCGAGGTTGTTATGTCGAAGCATCACACTGCCCGGGTATGCCGCACTCAACTCCCGCCCGCGGTACAAATTGACGTTGCTGGCAGTCGCTCAACTCTGCTTACTCGTAGACTCGCAGTGTTGCCACTCACTCGCCCACTCATTCACCCAGCCAGCCAGCCACACACACACTTCGTTCTTTCCTCTGACGGTCTAAAGGTATGCTTCTGCCAGTCACCCAAAGACACAGATCCCCGAATAGCCTTCACAGACTATAGGGTCAATTATTTGGTCGATAACATCGTAATGTATAGGAAGCAGTGTGTTGCAATATGGCGCCGGCAACACCGCCTGGCTGCCTCCCTCCGCCTCTCTGCGCTTTCCTCGCTACGCCACCGAGTCGTTCGCTCGTCGAATAAATACCTTCGACATTGAACGAATATGTGCGCGTTATAAATGTACAATTATTATTATTAATAGTATGTTTCAGAAACTGTGGCAGGAAACCAGAGCACGTGGAGAAAAAACCCACGTGGACACGAGGAGAGAGGACACGCAAACTCCACACAGAAAGGCGGCACCCGAGCCGAGAATCGAACCCGGGTCATTCTTGCTGTGAGGCTTACACAATCATCAGTGGCGAGTTATAAGTGAATAGGTTCTGGGAGGTGTGTGGAGGACGTTGCTTACCTGCCTTGCCCCTGCGTGGCGAGACACCGTCACAAGAGCTCCATGGCCGGCGTGCTTGGGAAAGTCATCATGGGCGGAAGAGGGTTTACAAAAGGCCTGTTCGTGATCTGCGTCCCATCCGGTATATAGCCCCGCCTCGCGCCCTGTGTCTGCCGGGGATAGTCTCCGGCTCACCGCAACCCTGTACAGGATTATGCTGTTTTTGACAACGGATGTTTGAACGTTCACGGTCTAGTTTGCTATGCCGGCCTCATAAACACGTGTTTTGCTCAGACTTGAGAAACCGCAGTGTCGTTAACCCGTTCGCGGAGTGTCGAACCGGTTTGCAGCTCCGCCTCCGCGCGCGATTGTCAAACCGGTTTGCCAAGAGCGCCCCTGGCTTTCCCCTTCCCACCTCGCTCCTTACCCTCCCCCCACCTTACTCCCCCGCATTGGGATTCTCCCGTACCACCCTGAGACGCAATGGAACTGCATTAGCCTCATTCCGAGCAGTGGAAGCTGCCGCTGGGGGCGCCCCTGGGCCGGACTCCAGCAGAGACATTAATCCATCCATCCGTCCGTTTTCGAAACCGCCTGTCCTGGTGAAGGGTCGCAGTCATCCCTTCGCTCAGCAACAGATTCCAGCTCTTCCTGGGGGGATGCCCAGGCATTAATGTTCCCTCTAAATGGGATTGAGTAAGGCTGCAACGGCTCCATGCAACTTGTGAGAATTGCTCGTAAGAGCTGCTATTTCGGGATAGTCGTGTCACTGAGCTCTCCCCCCACCTCCCTCTCTCTCCTTCGCCTCCCACGTTGGAGGCATCCTCAGAAGCCTTTAAAAACTTCTGAATGGGAAAATCCCTCCGCGGATTGAACAAAACTAGAAACAAGATCTAACGAGCGACACCGTCACAATAATAAAACAAAATAACACGGCGGCAGAAATGTCAAAAAAGCAAAACCGGTGGAAATTTCTTGAATCGAATTGCAAACTGGGAAATTGTGACAATTCATCAAAAATCGAATTTAAATTTAATGCCAGACTTCAAAGGCCAGGGATTTTTTTTCCCTCCCCTACTTTCGTGAAAAGGAAGAGCATCGCAAAGTAAATAATAATAAGCGCGAGCATTAAATTATTTTCTCACTTCCTGCGCTGTGTTTTTACATCTTGAAGAATAATGCATGGCATTTGACGTCGTATGAAATCATTCTCTGTTTACCCTGGAAATCCGCGCTGGGTTTGAAGGCTCTTCTCTGTGTGTGTGTGTGCAATCCTCCGTGAGATAGATGTCAGAGTAAGTTGAAAACTCCCTCTTGAGCTCCACGCTGGTCTTAACCCGTCGCGTAAGTCTTGAAAACCAATATTCATGTACAGGGTTTCGGTGAGCCGGAGCCTATCCCGGCAGACACACGGCACATGGCAGGGCTATTCCACGGATGGGACGCCAGTCCATCACAGGGCACCGGGCGGAAATTTAGTCAGCAGGCCGATTAACTTATGCAGCAGCATGTAGTGACGGTATTGGACTGCGCGAGGAAACCGGAGTGCCCGGCGAAAACCCACGCGTGACACGGGGAGAGAACGTGCAAACTCCACACAGAAAGGCGGCGCTACTCACCGCTAAGCCACCGTGCCGTCCCACACACATTGAATACATAAGTTTATCTGACGCGGATGGACAGCTTTATACGGACCAAAGCATGAATGACAATTAAATAGAAGTGTATTATTATTATTATGAGCTTCCACGGATGAATGCGTATCTTCAGTGCAGCCTCAGGGCCCCCGAGAGACGGCAACAACATTCACAGTAAGAGCCTCGTGCGTTTGAGAAGCAATCATCAAAGCAGCAATTGCAACGTGCAAACGCCACACAGAAAGGCCCCCCGATCCGGGATTCGAACCCGGTGGGCACTTCTTGCTGTGAGGCGGCGGCAGCCCTACTCACCGCTACGCCACCGTGCCGCCAAATCTCAACGGTACCTTCCGGCTTAAACGCAAACTGACCGACCGACCGATGTCAACAAACATCAAGGTAGAAGCGTTCACGTCGCGATCCCTGTCAAGTAATACTTGGCATCGCCTGCGAATTCTACCAAACACTTCGAAGCCGAGGAGCTGAAATACAACGATGTCCAGAAACTGACCATCGTGCTTCGAAGAAGAATCGCAAAGAAGAAGAAGAACAAACACGGCGCTCGAAGCGGAGACCAGGCCGCGTAAACGCGAGGCCCTTCCTCGCTAGGGCCCGACGCGACACCTGGGGATTACAGCGCGCTCTCTCACCCATCATTGCCAATCGCTTCTTTTCCCCACCTCGAATTGACGACAATTCCCAGTGGCCGAGCGACCATTCCGTGACCGGCGCTCCGCGGGTAGACAGTCATTTCACACCTTGGGTTTTTTGCGCTTTCCTTCTTCGTGTTGATTTATTCGTGAGAAATTTATTTTTGTATACACCAAGATCTGTTTCGCTCTTGGCTCTCCAAAAAAATATAAAAACGTGAAGGAGTTACTTTGAACGGCGAGCGCCGCTTGTTGAAGTGTTTGACACTGGGAAAAAAAAGATTGCGTTCGGAATGTTAAGTTAAAACTAGAGTTTGCTTTCTAACTACGGAACTATAAAGTTCGTAGTCACTTCTAATTTGTGTCCTTGTCAGGGTCTAGCTGAGTGGGGTTGTGCTGTGGCGCAGAAACTCGAGTGCGGATAATTGCTCTCGATAGCTGTTCTCTCGGGATAGCGGTGTCGAGCGTTGCCCTTCTCTCTCCTTCGCGACGTTTCGCCTCCCACGTTAGAGGCGTCCTCGGTCAGAAGCCATGACGATGCTTCCAACGTGGGAGGCGAAACGTCGCGAGGGAGAGATGGCGATCACGCAGTGACACGGCTATCCCGAAAGAACAGCTCTGAAGAGCAACCAGCAACTGCTGCTTTGCGATTCTTCGACGCGCGATGGTTAAATTACAGTTTCCCATTTTCGTGCACAGCCCCTTGCATTTTCATTGAACTCCGCAAGGTGTTTTGAGCTGCACGAATCGAGCCGTGACAAACCTCCATCAATAAAATCTTGATTTGTGGTTGAAATGTTGCAATTGTTGCACTTGTTAGCTCTCTTAATGTGCAATAAGCTATCTATATATATATTTCCCAATGCAATGTTTAACTGTTTTTATTATTTACATTTATTTTGGTACTTATGTGCAATGCTGCGTGTAAATGGTTATATTCTTTTTGTTTGGTTAATTCGATATTTTTTTTCTATGTCAATTCGCGTGTTTGCTGTGTCGCGGGAATCCCGCAAAGAGCTTGCAAGCTCACCGCGCATTTTTTCTGCTGTAATAACAAAACATCTATCTCTCCCGGCACGCGCGTCACCTCGAAAATATCCAGACGCAAAAGCACGACGCCAGAAATTGGAGAATAATTGTTGAACCCGGAGGAAATTTGACGTCAAGTCACAATTTCTCGGCGGGCTGATGTCACACAATCAAGAAGACATCTCACCTCGAGATGAGCAGCGTTCGCAAACAACACAACCATGCATCCGCTCTCGGCCAATGACGCTATGTTTTAACAATTATCTCACACCATAAATTAAGGTATTTTTAGCCAGCGCAACCTCGGTTTTTTTTATGCAAAAAAATCCTGCTGCTTATTTTGTTTTTATTTCGCCAGAAAATTTGAGCAATTATGTGATAAACTGATGTTGGTTTTCACGGTTCGGTGTATGAGAATTGATCTTTTGGGATAGCCGTGTCGAGCGTTCCTCCTCTCTCCTTTGCGACGTTTCGCCTCCCACGTTGGAGGCATACTCAGGCATCCTCAGGCGTCCTGGGACCGTCTCAGAACTCAGGCATTCTCAAAACTCCACACAGAATGGACTGGAATCGAACCCGGGTATTCTTTCTGTGAGGCGGCAGCACTACTCATCGTGCCACCGTGTGCCGCCCGTTGCATCTCGTAAGAGCAATTCTCAATGTAAACAATGTTGCGATGCGACGGTGTAAGTTTGTCGCGGCTCGATGTATGACAATTGCTCTCTATCGCTGGTCTTTCCCGAAAGAAGAGCTATAATACTAATAGCATTTTATAAAGCGCCTTTCACCCGGGGATCACAAAGCGCTGCACAAGGGCCGCGAAGAGAACGGCATGTCAACAACGAAAGAAAAAACAACCAATACAAACCAAAGCAACAAAAAATAAATGATTGAGACTGCTTCGAACATACTATGGGGAACAATTCTCAATGCTGAAATGTGTTTTCGTGCTCGAATACTAATTCAAGATTTATTTTGAGTTTACAAACTCACACGATCCTGTGCCGTCTATTTTTTATCTCCCCATCCCTTTATTTTTCTTGTCACTTTTAACAAGACAATCATGTGTGTGTGTGTATCTGTGTCGGGAGCGGTTGGGTGCTAGCCATCCACCCCCTCCGTGTGCCCTGCTGGACTTCAAAGGTGCTACTCGCTAACGGCACTTGACCCTACAGTTTGGTAATGCTATACGGGGGATCTTTGTCTTTGGAGCGGTAAAGTAGCGGTTAGGTCGCTGAGCTTCGAACCTGGTGACCCCAATTCGATCCCGGCTCACGACCACCAAACAGTGACGATTTTTTTAACCGGTCCTGGGCCTCCGCTAGGTCGACTCAGCCTGAAACGAGTACCTCGTGGGGGTGGGGGTGTAAATACCGCCACAAGGGAGACAAACACCGGCCCCTATCCACTAGCCTAACCAGGGTGTCTTTCCACTACAGGATGAAGCTCTGACAATGACGTTGAAGTTAACAGA
>JAZEWU010000054.1:826483-837250 GCA_036362915.1 Geotria australis | reverse complement strand
CTTGAGACAGGAGCCAGCGTTAGCGGCTGGAATGTAATCGCCACAGGCAGGACCTTATCCCTTTGATTGACACATCTGACAGGGACGCACGGCGAGCATCAATCGGCCTCGCAGCCCGGCTCGCCTGAGCTGTCTATCCCCGATGAGCATCGGGGGACGCGAGTGGGACGCAAGTGGGGGGGGGATGGGGGAAACAGGAGGAGCTGGGAGACCAGGGCGGCCTTCACGAAACCAGACAGCTCAAACTCGGGGGAGCGAGGAAGCAAGCGTTGATGCGGCTAAATTTAGCCCCTCTGTGGATCGCAGCCAGGCCGTTATTTTTTTTTTTTTAATCGTCTGAATGACGCTAATGACTCGTCTGCCGTCGAACACAGTGGCGCGGCGAGCAGCGCTGCCGCCTCACGGAGCGAACGACCCCGGGTTCGAATCCCAGCTCGGGGGTGCATTTCTGTGTGTATTTTTCCCCGTTCTCTCCACCGTGTCCGCGTGGGTTTTCGCCGGGCACTCGGGTTTTCTCCCACAGTCCAAAGACGTGCTGCCGCGTAGGTTTAATCGTCATGCTGATTACATTGTCCCCGGTTGCCCTGAGATGTTGTGAGTCAGAGTGTCAGCGATCGGAGTCCGTGTTAGAGATAGAAGTCGGTCGGTTTGTGTTCAAGCTCTGAAGAGCTACCATCAATAACATTTATCTGGCGAGTATGGGAAAGCGCTGTGAGGCGGCAGCGCTACTCGCCTACGTTTGTGTTTGTGAACTCAGACACAAACATAGCCAAGAGAGAGAGAGAGAGCAAGAACAAAAATCTTGTGTACCTCCTATTTCGATTCATCCGCGTCTGATCAGGGAAGCGGCACAAGTTAAATAATTGATGCGGTGTACTCTCAAGTGCGTTTCTACACTCGTGGGTACGGGGCATACCACAGCTCGTTAGATACGCGCCTGGGAACTGTCGGTAAGAAATGTCATCAAGCACTTTGCCTCCTCTACCCCTCCGTGGACCCTTACCGTATCGTGGTACAGGTGTTCGCGTTGCTCCAACCAACCCCAGAGCTGTGTTACCTGGAGTTCAGCGCTTCTGCTAGGGTCTCCCTTGGTGAACAGGTCTGGAGTTTACCGCTCCTGCTAGGGTCTCCTTTGGTGAACAGGTCTGGAGTCTAGCACTCGATACGGCAATCCCGACACAACAGCTCTTGAGAGCAATTCTCAGCCATCGAGCCGTAAAAGCTTACATCATCCATCAATCCGTTTGTCAGAAACCGCCTAATCCTGTACAGGGTCGCGGTGAGCCGGAGCCCATCCCGGCAAACACAGGGCGCAAGGCAGGGATATACCCAAGATGGGACGCCAGTCCATCACAGAACACCGGGGACAATTTAGTCCGCAGGCCAATTAACCTGTGCAGCAGCATGCATTGTGGACTGTGGGAGGAAACCGGAGCGCCCGGCGAAAACCCACGCGGACACGGGGAACGTAACAACACGCAAACTGCGCACAAGAAACGCAACACAATCCCGCACTCTACGCAGCTCATCGCAGCACCCCCTACTCTACACATCGCGCTCACGCACAACCGACGCGCGACGCCGATTCTCGGTCGCGTCAACCACAACCTGGAACAGCCTGCCACACCTATTGCGTCAAACACAGTCCCCAACAACCTTAAACATTTTTTTTTTTTAAAGTCACCTCTTCACCGACTCACAACAAACCGACTGAGCCAGGGCTCCGCAACCTCCGAATCCACGGGTGCAACGCGCCCGGAGAAAAATATGCGCGCGTTACAAAATTAGATCATTATAATTATTAATCAAACCGAGGCTGCTTCTTACTACGAGGTAGACTGCTACTCACCGCTGTGGCGTCGTGAGGAAGAGACACCCCAGGCAGGGGGAGGCCAGTTAAAAATAGACCGATCGCCGCTGCTGATGTGACGGGGATGACCCGGGCAGTTGCACGAGGTGACAGGAGACTCGCGGCCAGGCGTCGCCTCGCGGGGTGTTGTCGCTGCTCCGTCCCAGTTATATTTATTCAACTTCTTTGTCTCTTCTTTGTGGAGTTTGCGTGTTCTCTCTCTCTGTGTCTCTCCCCGTGTCCGCGTGGGTTTTCGCCGGGCACTTCGGTTTTCTCCCACGGTCCAAAAACATGTTGCTGCATAGGTTAATTTGGCCTGCGGACTAAATTGCCCCCGGTGTCCTGTGATGGACTGGCGTCCCGTCCTGGGTATAACCTGCCTCGCGCCCTGTGTCTGCCGGGATAGGCTTACGGCTTACCGCGACCCTGCACAGTGCACAGGATCAAGCTGTTTCTGACAATGGATGGACCGGTTTTTGAGTTTGGATCGGTTTCGGAATTGACTCCAGAATCGATTCACCCTTTTGGGATAGGTCGACACTACAATGGTGACGTGGTTACACGTGGGACTCATTTCACGCGAGTGCGTGAGTGGGGTAGGTGATTGAGTGGCTGAGTGAGTGAGTGATTACACGTGGGACACAATACACTTGAGTGGCTGAGTGAGTTGCTGAGTGGGTGAGTCAGTGGGTGAGTCAGAGAGTGATTACGCGTGCGACTGACACACGTGCGCCCACGCCGGAGTCATTAACATCGACTGTTAAGGATTGTTGGCTCGACCTGTCAATCACGATCAACTAGTTCGAAGACCGGCTTGAATACAGGACGCGGCCAACAATCAGTGTCAATCAATATCTCCACCCGAGTTCGATTCCCGGCTCGTCTACCTTTCCGTGTGGAGTTTGCGTGTTCTCTCCCCGTGTCCGCGTGGCTTTTTGCTAAATACTCCAGTCTTCTCCCACATTCTAACCACATGCCGCCGCTGCTGCCTAGGTTAATTTCCCTGCTGACGCACTCGCTCGCAGCGCACTGCGATAGACTGGCGTCCCATACTGTGCACAGCCCTGCCTTTGGAAGGCAAACCGATCATTCATTCAATATCATTGGGGATCAAGGTAAAAGCGTTCACGTCGCGATCCCTGTCAAGTAATACTTGGTATTTTACCTGCAAATTCTACCAAACACTTAGTAGCCGAGGAGCTGAAAGACAACGATGTCCAGAAGCTCCAACAGATACCAGAAGCCCCTCAGTCTGGAGCAATAAGAGAGGCCAATGCCCGCCGCCTTTAAGGCCAGCACTGACTATTATATCTCTAAATGTTGAAGGGCTGTCTGCAACTAAAGAAGAACTTGTTGCAAATGGGAAACGGTCATATCACCATCACGCTTCGAAGAATGGAATCCGAATTCATGGTCATTGCCCACACCTCACGGAGGGGTCATTAGCATTTTGAATCCGTGACCTCGGGGTCAGTTTGAACAGCCGTGTTTGTCTCCGGTGATGAACCGGCACATCAAGCCTGATCACACGCGCACTAGTACGTGATTAAACTGTTTCCCCCCAAAGCGATACGGCACAATTACTACGCTTAATAGAAACAGAGCGAGCATTCCTTTCGGCCAGAATTATTATTCGTACATTTTTTTGGGGATTGTAGGAGGGCTTTTGGCGCTGGGGGGATTGCACCGCTTTGGAGAAAATATTAAAATTCTATTCCTCTGTTGTAATCGGTTCTCTGTTATTTATTTTTGAGACCGCTCGTTCGCTCGCTTACCCAGGAAAGACGTGTATCGAGCAGCGCCTACGAAGGCCGGCACGGCACACGAGAGGGGCTGCTTGAGGTTGGCCAACATTACGCCCGGCCGCCTTTGTATCCCCTAGTGACGATGTTCACACGACCGGTTCAGAAAATATTATTATTATTATTATTAGTTGGAGGCAGTTGCCCTCAACAGCAACAGCGGAGGGCGGATGAGCGACGCTCACAACAACGGGCCGATAAAACACGGCAAGTTGGCACAGTGGGGGGGGGGGGGAACAGGTGGCTCATCTGCCAGTCATCAAAGTCTGTCAACATGCCGCATCTGTGTACCGTCTCATGACCTCCTCCGAGTGAGCCTTTGGCACTTCACGTGGTATCAAAGTTCGTGTCGGTTGGCACAAGCGCCGTGGTGGTTGCGCATCTTTATAGATGTGTCTGTCTTTGTGTCAGATTATATAAATTGATATCATTATTATTATAATACGTATGTGTGTGCGTGAATGGGGGAGCGGTGGCTCAGTGGTTAGCGCGCTGGGCTACAAACCTGGCGACCCGAGTTCGAATCCCGCTCACGGCCACCAACACCAGTGACGATTTTTTTCTGAACCGATCCCGGTCCTGAGCCTACCCTAGGTCGACTCAGCCTCAAATGAGTACCTGGTGCGGTGTGTATAACATCGTCGCTAGGGAGACAAAGGCGTCCGGGCGTGGTGCTGCTCGCTAACGGCATTTGACCCTACAGTCTGTTAAGGCTACACGGGGGATCTTTGTCTTGTGAATGGGGAGCGGTAATGCAGTGGTTAGCGCGCTGTGCCACCAACCCAACAAATCTCAGTTAGATTTCAACCGCAGTTAACGCGGATGTGGCGAGTGATAGGTGGACTTAAGAACTGCTCTGAATAGCAGCTCTTTCGGGATAGCCGTGTCGAGTGTTCCTTCTAGGATTCCTCCGACGTTAGAGGCGGAACGTCGCGATGGAGAGAGAAGGAACACTCAGTGAAACGGCTAGCCCGAAAGAGCAGCCGCGTAGAGCAATTCTCACACATCGAGCCACTGTGACAAACCTACTTCATTAAATGTGTGAAACTTGTCATTGAAACGTCGCCGGCTTGCGAAAAAGTCACAGTCACAACAGCTTTAACACGACGTAACAGACACCATCTATATCACTGTTGTACTTAATTGGAGCCATTAAGGTCCTATTAAATGCGTCGGCCGCCGAGATATAATTCATTATTCGTGAAAAAAAAAAAGGAAATTAAATGCAAATACGGCAATTAAACAATGTAACGTGTTCACATGTCGTGACAGCGTCTCCCACGCGTCCCTGAGAGAGAGAAGCGACTCTCCCACTCACCGCCCCGCACTACCGCCCAATTGGTGTATAATGGAGCCAGTGTTTGTGTGTGTGTGTGTCCCCGCACTGAGTGGGGAGCGGTGACCCAGTGGTTAGCGCTATGCTGGGCTACAAACCTGGCTATGACCCCAGTTCGAATCCCGCTCACGGCAAATAGCAGTCACAATTTTCTGAACCGGTCCTGGGCCTCCCCTAGGTCGACTAAGCCTAAAATGCGTACCGAGTGCAGTGTGTAAATAATTGCCACTAGAGAGACAAAGGCGGCCGGGCGTGGTGCCGGTCACCCACCACCTCGTGTGCCGTGTTGACCTTAATAGGTGATCGCTAACGGAACTTGCCCCTTTAGTCTGTTAAGGCTATACGGGTTATACAATCCTTCATCGGTTTAGAATCTGTATATAAAAACACTCATTAATTATTTGGCCGATAACATCATTATATATAGGAAGCAGTGTGGCAACATGGCGTCGGAAACACCGCCTGGCTGCCTCCTCCTCCGCCTCTCTGTGCTTTCCTAGCTGCGCCTCTGAGTCGTTCTCTCGTCGAATGAGTACCTTCGACAGTGAATGAATATGTGCCACGCGTTATAAATGTAAAATTATTATTATTAATGGGTAACAGCACTGCCTTGTGCCCTGCGCCTGCCGGGGATAGGCTCCGGCTTGTCAGCGAGCCTGTACAGGATTAAGCGGTCTCTGACAAGGGATGGATGGATGCGTCCTTAATATTGGAGCTGGGAGGCGGCAACCCTACCTCCATCAGCCTAAATTAGCCGAGCCAATCATTCCGGCTTACGATCCTCGGTGACTCACGGTGACCCGAACGCTAAACCCTTACTGAATACGGATTTGTGCCTCTGTTTTAAAAGATCATCGCACGACAACACAACCTTTGTGGGTTTTTTCATTCCATACTCTGAATGAAACGCACTGCCCTGTGTGTGTGTGTGGGGGGGGGGGGAGAGCGGGTATTTTGCAATTTTAAAAATTTCATTGTGAGAGACCGATTAATCCTGTACAGGGTCGCGCGGTGAGCCTGGAGACTTATCCCTCGGCAGACGCAGCGCTGAAGGCAGGGCTATACCCAGGATAGGACGCCGGTCCATCACAGGGCACCGGGGGTAAATTTAGTCCGCAGGCCAATTAACCTATGCAGCAGAAGCAGCAGCATGTCTTTGGATTGTGGCAGGAAACCGGAGTGCCCGGCGAAAACCCACGCGGAAAACGGGAGAGAACATGCAAACTCCACACAGAAAGGCACCCGAGCCGGGATTCGAACCGGGAAATTATTTCTGTGAGGCGGCAGCCCTACTCACTGGAATAATAATAATAATAGAATTTATAGAGCGCCTTTCACCCAAGGGTAGCAAAGCGCTGCACAAGGCTGTGGAGAGAACGGCATGTGAACAACATCAAGACAGATTAACTGAGAGTCAAGCAAGAGCGATACATTCTAGGACATAGTACATAAAGACGGCAGAATAAATTGTAATAATTCTACAACAAGCAAGGAGGGAACAGATGTATCCGAGCAGATGCAGATCGGAAGAGAGAGAGAGAGCCAACGTCTCGGCACGGCACCACTGACCCGCACCAACAGCCCAAGCCAGAGGAAGGAATAAATGTTCCCATGAAGGCGCCGGTAGGAAGAGAGCCAACATCATGGCGCGACAGCATTGAGCCGCATCAATAGTCCTAGCCGGAGGACTTGAAAGCTTTACCGAACAAGTAAGACTAGCCCAGAATATACCTGAAAATACCCGGGCGGATTTACACTGGGCTACCCAGGGTATAATAATAATAATAGCATTTATAGAGCGCTTTTCACCCGAGGGTCACAAAGCGCTGCACAGGGCTGCGGAGAGAACGACATATCAACAGCGACAGAGAACGGAAAATCAGCAACACATTTTTTTTTGTATATATATATTCTGGGTATATTCTGACCTGTTACACCGGGCTAAATCCAGCCGGATTATCAATCCGACCCGGGGGGTCTTCGTGAAGTGGCCCACACCGATCACAACCCTCGACACCGCGACAGACACCGTGACCCCCCCCCAAACAGTCCGTCCATTCGTCCGGCGATGACCCCACCAAGCCCCGCTCACGTTGCCACGTGGCCCGACCCCTAATGACATCCGGGAAGACGAGAGAGCCCGCTCATTATAAGACGTTCGCTTCGACGAGCTTCCCCGGCGTTCCTGTCCGCGGACACGATTGCTCGCGTTAATACGCGCGGCGCTAATGGAGCGGCCCAGGAACCCCTCGTGAGGGAGTCAAGGACGGGAGAGTCTCAACCTTTCGCCACAGAGCCGCACGATTAGATGTCATGAATGTAGAGACGGACAGAGGTTCCTCGATCCATCCCACTACACTACCCCCCCCCCCCCACACACACACAAACCTACCACGTATAGCCTTGGATAGACTGCAGGGTCAAGTGTTGTTCGGTCAGATTCGGGGTGAGAATTGTAAACCAGAGTGTGTCATTCATTCTTCCGTTGTCAGTGCACCGCTTAACCTCGTAGAGATAGAAGCTGGAGCCTATCCCGGCAGACAAGGGGTTCGCAAGCTTGCGGGAAAAACATGCAAACAGCATGCTTCGATGATGCACGCGTTGGCCGTTAAACCGACTGGCCGAAGCCAGCGACGGAAATTATTGTCAGCGATTCGCGCGTTTGTTTTGTCGCAGGAGTCCCGTAAAGAGCTTGCAAGCTCGCCGGGTATTTTTCTGCCGTAATAATAAACATATATTAATCTATCTTATAGCTTAGTCTGACCAGTGTTAGACCCAGTCTCACCGGTGTTTGCAAAGTGTTTCCAAAAGGCAAGCAGCTCAACGACAAAGCCGACATCAGAACATTAGAATCTCGGCTCCAGCTGTTATATCAACGCTAACCCTTTTTTTTTTACGAGTACACAGACGATCTTAACACTTGTATTATTGCCGGGAAAAGGTTAATACAAAAAAAAACCCGTTAACCTGTTTAGAACACCTGTATCCCGACAAAAAAGGGGGTACCCGTAGAAACGGTACGATTAATTGTCCGTGAGCGCTTGCAGATTTGTTTATTTTTTTTTCTCCCAGGACGGCTAACTCGCAAAGAGGGCAATGCTGGGGAGAAGCAGGGGGCAGCTGGTACCGCTAATTGGAGATGGGTTGTGTAGGAACGCGCCACGTAATTGGCTGCTCGGTAACTATGATGGATGAAGGGCCTCCCACGGTGACTTGTGGCCGTTTGACCTCAAGTCACAGCAATGCTCGGCCTCGTGTCGACGCTGCAAGCAGCAGGTTCTCATATCACCCGGGGATCGGTGAGTCGTGGGCAGGAGTCGAACTCGGGTGGTCGCTCGGTTCGTATGGTACGGTGCTATCAAGGGACTGAGATACTCCACGAGAAAGTGCGGGGTGGGGTTTTAAGTGTGGGTTTTTATTCACGAAAATCAAACTCTCGCGGCACTCTGGTGTGTTAGAGAGCGGCGCGCCGGTGTGTTTTGTTTGTTGTGTCAATGCAGGAGTCCCGTAAAGAGCTTGCAAGCTCACCGGCTATTTTTTTGCTGTAATAATAAACATCTATCTATCTATCTAGAGAGCGGCACGTGAGCGTAATGAGCCAATGGGTAGCAGGGTGGCTACGCACACAAGGAAAGTCGTGCCCGAGGAGGTTCGATTGCCACCTCGAGTTTGTGTGTTCTTTCCCCCTGTTCCGCGTGGGTTTCCTCTGGGTTCTCCAGTTTCCTCCCACAACAACAAAAAAACACTCATTAATTAATTGGCTTAAAACATCATAATATTATAGGATGCGGGGTCTTTCAAATGTTGGCGCCGGTTAACCGCGTGGCATCCCCCACACCCCTCCTGATTCTCTCTGCGGTTTCCTCTCGTCTCTGAGTCGTTCTTTCTTCGGATACCTTCGACAGTGAACGAATATGCGCGGCGCATTATAAACTGCGTTTATTATTATTACTACTATCAAACCGCCAGCTCCATGCACCGGCATCTCGTCAAATCGATGTAACCTGCTCAAAACAAATATATAAGCTTCACTTTTTAACAAAGAAGGAATACCACAAGTGACACGAACGTGAAATAAGTTATGAAATTACACGCGCTGCGCGCAGGGACGCGTAATTGAATGTCGCGCGGTTCAAATGGATTTGAGACGCCGAGAGCCCATCGCTGAGAATCCGAGTGCCGATCAAAAACATTGAAACGCAGTCGCCCCTCGACCTTTCCTCGCTACGCTTCTGAGTCGTTCTCTCGTCGAGTGAGTACCTTCGACAGTGAATGGATACGCGCGCGTTATAAATGTTACGTTCTTTTTTTTTAGAAGATTAAAGAGAGCGGCTGCTCTTTCGGGATAGCCGGGTCGAGCGTTCCTCCTGCTATCCCCCGAGAGAGCATCTTCAAGGAGCAAGTCTCGTGAAAAACCTAGGCCGATGCGCCGACGTCACGTAACGCGGCGTGTTGTGTTTGTGGAGCGTGGGTAAGGCCGAAGCCGGTGTCTCATTTGGCTGCGGATCAAGTTAAACAGAAAACAGTGAAATGGCCCCGTAATAAATCATGCAGCCGCGTTTCATAAGGCCATCTGGCAGAAAATCTGCTTCGTGTGAGTGCTTATTTAAATTAATAACGCCGTGCTACATAGGTACATTAAGAGTACTGATTTTCTGCAAGTGAATGCGAACATGGTTTGACCTGTGACTCAGTGGTTAGCGCGCTGCGGCTGTGAAAGCCAGTCACCCGAGGTCGATTCCCGCTCACGGCCAACACTGGTGACCAGGCGCGTCGCAGCCGCGGGTGTTGCAGGAAAAAGTGGGGGGATGGAATCATGTTTCAGTGAAAGTGCGGGTGTCGCTACACCCGCAACACCCGCGGCTGCGACGCACCTGCCGGTGACGATTTTCTGAACCGGTCCTGAGCCTCCCCTAGGTCGATTCAGCCTTATCGCAACGTCGATCCGTCACAAACCTACATCAATACAGAAGAGAAACGCTCGCCACAGCTATCCCGAAAGAGCAGCACATCGAGCCGTGACAAACCTACGTCAATAAATGTGTAATATTCTCACGCTGGGTGATCGGCACAAACAGGCGTCGACTTTACACGGAGCCAATAAACTGGCGGTTGCGAAACCCTGCACCTGGGCTTGAACCGTGGCCACGTTCACAGCGGTCTGGCGAAATGACGCGACTATAGACTGTATGTATAGACTATAGACTGTATGTATCGATTTTAGAGAGGGAGAGCGCTCAGTGACACGGCTATCCCGAAAGAGCAGCTTTGAAGAATAACCATTGTGAGTCGAGCCGTGGCAAACCTACATCGGTACATTGTTCAAAGCATTAACCAAAAGTCATATTGAATGCGGCACGGTGGCGTAGCGGTGAGTAGCGCTGCCGCCTTACAGCAAGAAGTTCCCGGGTTCGAATCCCGGCTCGGGTGCCGCCTTTCTGTGTGGAGTTTGCATGTTCTCTCCCCGTGTCCTCGTGGGTCGAATTACAGACGGCGTCCTAATTCAATTCAACTTTATTGTCAATTCTGCCATATGTGCAGGACACACAGAGGATCGAAATGCCGTTTCTCTCAGACCCCGGTGTTGGCATATACGTGGACTGGAACACAACAACAAGGGTTTAAAAATACCAGGATAAAAAAAAAATACTAACAATTTAAAAATACTAACTATTTTTAATCACTGCTCCGCTACGCTTTGTCCGAGGTGTGATTTGCAGACTTTGGCGATGGCCTCTCTGGCCTTTGAGACGACGGGTGGGGGTGGGGGGGTAGGGGGT
>JAZEWU010000054.1:802395-813732 GCA_036362915.1 Geotria australis | reverse complement strand
GTGATGGCTGGCTTGCTTGACCACGTGACGTTCAGGTCCTTACTGATTCCTCAACTCATTGCATGACTTGTATTGCATAGAAATGCTGCTTGGTCCTCCGTTAAAGTACACATGTCGAATCTGACATTCCGTTCTCTCCGCGCGACCCTTGTGCAGCGCTTTGTGACCCTCGAGTGAAAGGCGCTCTATAAAATGATAGTATTATTACAATTTTTAAATTGAAGTCCGTTATTGCAACATTCATTGGCAGGATTCAGTGCGTTTTGATCAGTGTGCATCAGGGTGGGGGATTATCGTCATTGAATTGTGCCTGGGGCCCCATAATCACCAAGACTGACCCTGAACATTTCTGGTTTTAAAAATGAAAAAAAACCCCACACTTTGTTCTACGCGCCAGTGTAATATAGAACCAGCATCATTATCATACCTTTCAAAAACATGGTGACCACCAGCTATGAAAGCGTATTGTGCGTGTGTTCACACGGCAATCTATTACTGGCCATGCAATTACCGGCTTAATAGTTTGTATTTAATGAAGCCCGGTGTTGGTGATTGGTGTCTGCGGGTAATCATCTTCATTCACCGCCGTTGATTTTAAATGCTTTTATCTCTCCCGGATAATTGTTGGTTATAATTAGTGTGATTGCATAGGGTGGTCCAGATGTCTTGTGACTACCCCCCCCCGTTTAATTGGTCCCTAACTTTTTTTTGTTCCTTCGCTCGTTCGTTCATTTTTATTTTAGCCCTGTGATGGACTGGCGTCGCATCCTGGGTACAGCCCTACGGAGAGCAATTCTCATCGAACATCGAACCGTATTCGAATTCGATTCGATTCTTCGAAGCGTCGTGGTGATATGACATTTTCCCATTGCAACGAGTTCTTCTTTAGTCGCAGACAGCCCTTCAACATTTAGAGATATAATAGTCAGTGCTCGCCTTAAAGGCGGGCATTGACCTCTCTTCTTGCTCCAGAGAGGCTTCTGGCATCTGTTGAGCTTCTGGACACCGTTGTCTTTCAGCTCGGCTTCGAAGTGTTTGGTAGAATTTGCAGGTAAATACCAACTATTACTTGACAGGGATCGCGACGTGAACGCTTCTACCTTGATCCCCTTCTTCCTCGGTCGAGCCGTATAAACATATTCAATTCAATTCAACTTTATTTGTAAATTCAGCCAAATGTACTGGACATATAGAGGATCTAAATTCCGTTTCTCTTAGACCCCAGCGTCGGCACACACGTGGAAGGACTTGGCTTGGATTGGCTATAAATTCGTCAGATACTTTTGGCTCACCATTTACATCGATACTGCACCAAATGGTTTACGTCATGTTATTCGTCCGTCTAATAATTATTATCATTGATCGCATTTGTTTATTAATTACCGCTTGGCTGTGTTTGTCAAGCGCCTTGAGACAATTCATTTGTGAGGGTCGCTAAACCGAGTAAGACCTCCCATCGATTTATCAAACAATCTCCCACGATCGATGTGGCTTTGGGGGCCTTTATCCTGAGCTGGGTTCACAAAGCTGCTCTGGATACCGTTCTCTTCAATGTGTGATGAAACTGTCATCGACACTTCACGTGGCCTCGAGGTGCACCTGGCCTGGCACAAGCTGCGTGGTGACGCCACCGCGGCTTAGCGGCGAACGGCGGTTGTTGTTGAACTATCTTGGGCGGCACGCTGGCGTAGCGGTGAGTAGCACTGCCGCCTCACAGAAAGAAGTTCGAATCCCGGCTCGGGCCCGTTTCTGTGTGCGGTTTGCATACTCTCCCCGTGTCCGCGTGGGTTTTCGCCGGGCACTCCGGTTTCCTCCCACGATCCAAAGGTATACTGTTGCCGACTAGGTGAATTAACCTGCTGTCTACATTTTCCCAGGTGCCTTGTGATGGACTGGCGTCCCGTTTCAATAATAATAATGATAACGCGTGGCACATTATCAGTTCAATGTTGAATGTATTCGTTCGAAGAGAGAACGACTCAGAGGCGCAGCGAGGAAACTGCAGAGAGGCGGTTTCCTGCCTGGCGCCCTGTGTCTGCCGGGATAGGCTCCGGCTAACCGCGACACTACACAGGGCTAAGGCAGGACTTCGAATTCGATTCGATTCTTCGAGGCGTGATGGCTATATGACGGTTTCCCACTGCAACAAGTTCTTCTTTAGTCGCAGACAGACCTTCAACATTTAGAGCTATAGTAATCAGTGCTGGCCTTAAAGGCGGTGGGCATTGGCCTCTCTTCTTGCTTCCAGACTGAGGGGCTTCTGGCGTCTGTTGAGCTTCTGGACGTCGTTGTCTTTCAGCTCCTGGGCTTCGAAGTGTTTGGTAGAATTTGCAGGTAATAGCAAGTATTACTTGACATGGATCGCGACGTGAACGATTCTACCTTGACTGATAATTCCGATCGACTGTCACGTTCTAACAAGAATGCTGTTGTCCCCCTGCACACAAATTCCACGTTTCATTTCAGAGTCCGGGAGTCTCCAAATAAACATCCGCAACAGCCATCGTTCAGCCGAGACCTCGCCGTGAAATCTTGAAGGATGAAACGAAAACAAGTTTAAACGCACGGAGAAATCACACACAGGCAGGCAGTACACACACACACAGGCACAAAGCGATGCGTAAATACACACGAACGTAAACGCACACAGAACACGTACGCCTAACAAGGTCACGTATGCAGAGGTACAAATATAAAGATCCCCCGTATAGCCTGCACGCGATGTTGGGGCAAGTGCTGTTGGAGAGATACACGAGATAAGGGCAAAGATTCCCCCCCCCGTGTAGCCTTAACAGACTGTAGGGTCAAGTGCTGTTAGCGAGCAGCACCTACAAAGTTCAGCACCACGCCCGGCCGCTTTGGTCTCGCTAGTTGCGACGTTTACCCACCGCACCAGATACTTATATTTGAGGCTGAGTCGACCTAGGCGATGCCCGGGCGCGGATCAAACACCCGCCGCTGTAATTGGCCGTAAGTCAAAGCTGGGTTAGTGGCGCAGCGTGCTAACCGCTGCACCACCGCTCCTCCTCACACTCAAGCAGATACAAAGCTCCCCCGTGTAGCCTTAACAGACCGGAGGTTCAAAGATCTGCCGTGTAGCCTTAACAGACCGAAGGTTCAAGATAGCCACAAAGACAAAGATCCCCCCATGTAGCCTTAACAGACTCTAAGGGTCAAGTGCCGTTAGCGAGCAGCACCTACGCAGGCCAGCACGGCACACGACGAGGGGGGGGGGTGGGCAACCAACACCCAAAGATAACCACACACACACGCAACGAACGCGCGCGCACACACACCGGCCGCTCACACAGACAAAACAAACTCGAGAACTTACAGCGAGAGGTAAGTCAGATCGAGAGAGGACCCAAGGTAGAGAGAGGACCCAAGATAGAGAGAGGACCCAAGATAGAGAGAGGACCCAAGATAGAGAGAGGACCCAAGATAGAGAGAGGACCCAAGATAGAGAGAGGACCTAAAGCCAGAGAGAGGACCCAAGCGATGGTGAGCGTGACCGGACAGCTGCTTGTCAACATTACGCGCGGCGGTGGCGGTGGTGTCAGCGGTGGTAGCGTCGGTGTCGGTGGTGTCGGCGGCGGCGTGACGTGGTCGGCCGTTGAGACCCCGCTGTCCCGACACCCTCCGAGCATGAACACTAGCCAGATGAACCTGACCCTGAACGTGACGGGCGCGGCGGTCGACGCGGGCGACGATCGCACGGTGGCCGAGCTGGTGCTCATCATCGTGTTCACCACCGCGGTCAGCCTGCTCACGATCATCGGCAACATCCTGGTCATGCTCTCCTTCAAGGTGAACAGCCAGCTCAAGACGGTCAACAACTACTTTCTGCTGAGTCTCGCCTGCGCCGATCTGATAATCGGCGTGTTCTCCATGAACCTCTACACTACCTACATCGTGATGGGCCGATGGGTTCTGGGCCAGGTGGCCTGCGACCTGTGGCTGGCCCTGGACTATGTCTCCAGCAACGCGTCCGTCATGAACCTGCTGGTCATCAGCTTCGACCGGTACTTCTCCATCACTCGGCCGCTCACCTACAGGGCCAAGCGGACCACGAAGCGGGCGGCGGTCATGATCGGCCTCGCCTGGGCCGTCTCGTTCATCCTGTGGGCGCCGGCCATCCTGTTCTGGCAGTACTTCGTCGAAGCGGTGCCAGACTCGGAGGGCAAGTGCCAGATACAGTTCCTTTCGGAGCCGATCATAACGTTCGGCACGGCAATCGCGGCCTTCTACCTGCCGGTCACCATCATGTGCATCCTCTACTGGAGGATCTACAAGGAGACGGAAAAACGATCCAAGGAGCTGGCGGGCCTGCAGGGCTCCGACACCGACTCGGAGTCCACGGGACAGCTGGTGTTGCACGAGAACCGCTCGCGCAAGTCCAGCTTCAACGAGGTGTACGTCAAGGATAACGGCGGTGGTGCTGCTGGTGGCGGAGGTGTTGCAGGCGGCGGCGGCACGGGAGCCGGCGGGACCAGGTCTCCTCGCTACTGCTTCCCGGGCCTGCGCGCGTGCCACCCGCACAAGCGCGCCGAGCGCGACCTGAGCAACAGCGAGAGCTGGCGCAGCCACGGCAGCGCGGGGCCTTCGCCCAGTCACTCCGCGCTGTCCGAGGAGGAAGACGAGGAGGCTGCGGCGGCGGCTGCGGCGGCGGTTGTCCGGGCGCCCGAGCGGCCCAAGTCGGTCTACACGGTCGTGATGAAGACCTCCGGCTCGGGTCTTCTGGCCGTCCATTCGTCTTCGACATCGTCCGTGGCCATAACCGTCTCGGCGCCGGCGGCCGCGGCGGCGGCGCAGGAGGACGGCGGCGGCGACCCCGGCAAGGAGCCGGCGGCCGGGGTCGCGATCCTGGCCGAGTCGCGCCTCCGCCCCGACGGCCACTCGGTCGCGACGTCGCCCGTCGACGCCTCTGGGCGGCCCGAGCGTGACAAGCGGCACAGGTTCCACCAGCGCTGCTGCAAGTTCCCGGAGCAGGCCGGCGGCAACAGCTCGGGAGGCAACGGCGCGGGAGGCAACAGCGCGGCCGGCAACAACAACGGCAACAAACCGTCGCGCCCGCAGTTCCCGCACGGCCAGGCGGTGCCGTGGAAGCACGACAAGAAAACCCGCAAGCTGCTGGCGAAGGCCAAGCGGCACGCCAAGCCCAAGAGCGTGACGCTGATCAAGGAGAAGAAGGCCGCGCAGACGCTGAGCGCCATCCTGCTGGCGTTCATCGTCACCTGGACGCCCTACAACATCATGGTGCTGGTGTCGACCTTCTGCGACGACTGCATCCCGGTCGACCTGTGGCACCTGGGCTACTGGCTGTGCTACGTCAACAGCACCGTGAACCCGATGTGCTACGCGCTGTGCAACCAGAACTTCCGGCGGACATTCAAGTGGCTCCTGCTGTGCCAGTGGGGCCGCAGGAAAAAGCGGCAGCTGCAGGACCAGAAGAAGGTCATCTTCTGCAAGAAGATCACCAGGGACGCGAGCACATGAGCGCCCGCTGGAAGAGGAGGTGGTGGAGGTGGGAACGGTAGCGCAGCGGTTAGCGCGCTGGGGCTACTACAAACCTGACGAACCCGAGTTCGAATCCCGCTCACGGCCAACACCAGCGACACTTTTCCGAACCGGTCCTGGGGCCCTCCCCTAGGTCGACTCAGCCTCAAATGAGTAACCGAGTGCGGTGTGTAAACATCGCCAACTCGGGAGAGACAAAGGTGTGGGCCGGGCGTGGTTGCTGGTCACCCACCTCTCCTCGTGTGCCGTGTCGACCTTCGTAGGTGCTCGCTGACGGCACTTGCCCCTACAGTCTGTTAAGGCTATATAGGTGGGGGGGGATCTTTGTCTTTGGAGGTGACGTAGCGACGAGTGGCGGAGGATGGAGTCGGTGCCGATAGGGCAGCTGAGCTGAGCCCCCGGCAATCAGAGATGAGAGTTGTGAACTGAACATCGAAGTGCCCCCTGCGTGCGTCGAAGATCGGGCGGACGTGCCTCGGCTGTCCCGACGCGAGATCTCACAAACGCGTTTGTTGACTCGCGCAAGATTGAGAAAACAAAACCCTCCCAACACACGACAACCGACGAAAGAAAGCGAGCGAGCGAGAGAGTAAAATATATAGATATTGAAAAAAATATCCCGTATCGATTCTCTGTACAATGGCCAGTGTACATAACGTCGCTGTATATACACAGACACAAAAAAACCATATCTAAATATACGTGTTAAAAAAAAAGGTATTTTTTATATTTTGTATTAAGACGTAGCCCCCCCCTGCTTTGTAATGCAGTAATCGATAAGGTGTGGTTTTAACGACTCGGCACACGTGTGAATTTTAGCCACGGCGCTTTAAGGTCCCGTGAACGGTCTCCGGTGATCATGACTACGGACCTCAATTTAAACAAACTCCACCGATCATGACTTCGCACCCGATGTAAACGATCTCCACCAATCATGACTTCGCACCCGATGTAAACGGTTTCCACCAATCATGACTCAGGACTCGACATGAACAATTTCCTCCAATCATGACTCCAGACCAGATGTAAACAATCTCTTACGACCATGACTCCGGACGGAATGTAAACAATCTCCACCAATCGAGACTCCGGAACCCGATGTAAACGAACTCGGCCAATCGTGACTCGGGTCGCAATGTAAACAATCTGTCACGATCGAGAATCCGGAGCAATCGCACTTCGCAGGTCAGTAAGTATATCGCGTTATCCGTGACGTTGTGCTGCTTTGAATATTACTCGTGAACAAATGAACGTGACGGGTACCGGTTCTAGATTCTCTCTGTGGTTCCACGAGCTCTGGGTGGATGGCTTGGACACGTTGGTTTTCACCGGGCACCCCGGTTTCCTCCCACAGTCCAAAGACACGCTGCTGCTGTCTAGGTTAACTGGCCTGCTGGCTAAAGCGCCGCCGGTGCCCTGCGATGGACTGGCTTCCCATCTTGGGAATTAGCCCTGCCTTGAGAATGATGAGCTGGAATCTGTTGCTGAGGAAAGGGATGTCTGGTCCACTCTCCTTGGACTGCTGCCACCGCGACCCTCACCAGGACAAGCGGTTTAGAAAATGGATGGATGAGGGCTGCGGATCTTCAATGGCAAATTACCACATTCTCTGGATTACAAGATACACGTTTTGTTTGCCCCCAGCAAACGCAACATTTTGTAACTTTTAAAAATATATATATTTGACACGCTTGTTGCCCGCGTTGCCCACGCGTTGTATTTTTGAGGATAAACGTTTTGGTTTTCTTAAAGACAACTCGACATTTATTGGGGTGCCGGAGATTTACATTTCCGGAGCGTCTTATAATCCGAACAATGCGCGACTCGATGTGTGAGAATTTGCTCTCCAAAGCTGCTATTTCGGGATAGCCGTGTCACTGAGCACTCACCCCCTTCTGTCCGGCGCTCAGTGACACGGCTACCCCCTGAAAAGCAACCATCACGAATCGAGCCGTGACAAACCTACGTCAGTCCAAAGCAGCCAGACAGTCGCGATTGCTTTACTTGAGGGATCCTTAAAGAGCTCACCCCCTCCAAACCTCCCCCCTTTAGGGGGTAATTTGGCCTACTCTTCCACACCGGCTAGACGTATTTGAAGCGGTGGAGGCAACCCACTCGTGACCCATCAATCGAGCAGCTGTTCCGTGTCGAACCCATGTCTCGAGGAGGGAAGGTCATCCAGTGCTACCCAGAGGTTTGGTGAACAAGGGATGGTAGGTGGCCGTGATGACCAGATCTGAGAGAAAGAGAGCGGGTCTCGTGTTGTTGACCGTGCCACGGTTGCTAGAGCGACGTAAACAACCGTCGGCCATTTTGACCTCTTGACCTTAAACTCGTTTTACAAATTGTACAATTTTATCTTCACGGGTGTGGAAATGTGGCCGCGGGTTTTTTTTTTGTTTCTGTTTGTCCAGTTTGGTAATGAGACCCCGCCGGCAAAGTTTGGTCGGTCGATGGCTTTCTTTAAAGAAACTCCGCACACTCAGAAAAGTAAAATGATAGAAGAATAAAAATGCTGAACTTGACAGCCCATGTTTTATATCTGTAATCACGCGAGCAAAAGAATAAGCTGGGAGTTATTTAAATGAAAATCGCGTAACATGTCTGTGAGGTACATTCAAAAGTTGTTCGCACATTCACACTTTTAACTGTGAGCTGTCTGAGCCAATATTGTTCGTCTCTGGCTCAGTTGACAGTTTAAATTACCTGCTTGGAATGCAAACCTCAAAGTGAACTGTGACAAGTGATGTTTGATGCTTTTTTTGCAAGTAAATAAATGAATATTTTGATTGACACGTTTGGCATACGCGATCCGGTGCTTGCCATTAAAACGTACGACGTCCATTCGTTCATTATACATGTTTTCATACAAATGAATCATTTTCGTTCACAATGAAAAACCAGAGCTGTTCTTTCAGGATAGCCGTGTCGAGTGATCGCTCAGTGACACGGCAATCCCGAAAGAACAGCTCTGAAGAGCAACCAGTGTGGCCTGCTCCCGATCCACCCAGTGAGCTCGCAAGCAGAATTGCAAGCTCTGGATGCGGGATTCCTGTGACACAACAAACGTTCAAACTCCATCCATTTTCTAAACCGCTTGTCCTGGTGAGGGTCGCGGCGGCAGCCGTCTAAGGAGTGTGGACCAGACATCCAAGCCACTGAACAAACGTTCAAACCAACCAACGAAGATGTAACCCTAGCCGTAACTGTGGTAGGAAGACCGGAGAACCCGGAGGAATCCCACGCAGAACAGGTGGAGGTGACAACACAAACATCCGCAGAGAAACGCGACCCAGGCGGGAATCGAACCGCCTCGGGCAGGACCTTCTTTCCGTGAAGAGGCGCGGATGTTTACGAATTATTTCATTTCTATCGGTGAGCGAGCTGATAGCGTGAACCCACCTAGCCTCGAGGTCCCCGGTTTAATTCCAGCCGGGAGCCTTGGAAACCAATCATAGCATTAAACACCCTTGAGGTTTCTGCCGGCTAGATTTGTTTGTCTTATTATTATTATTACAGACGTGGGCCCGCACGAAGCCAGATTTTTCCAGGAGAGCAATTTAATTTGCTGCGCGTACGCGTTGTACGGTACACGCACGCGGAAACGTACACGGTCACTCGCTGATCCGAGTGAGAAATGTCGACTCTCGAACGGCGTAGTCATTCGTTCGTCCATCATCAGAGACCGCTTAATTCTGTGCAGGGTCGCGGCGAGCCGGAGCCTATAGCCGGCAGACACAGGGCGCAAGGCGGGGTTATACCCAGGATGGGACGCCAGTCCATCACAGGGAACCGCGTGCAATTTAGTCAGCCAATTAAGCTACTCAGCAGCATGTATTTGGACTGTGGGAGGAAACCGGAGTGCCCGGCGAAAAACCCACGTGGACACGGGGAGAACATGCATAGGTTAATTGGCCTGCGGACTAAATTGCCCAAGGTGGCCTGTGATGGACTGGCGTCCTATCCGGGGTATAGCCCTGCTTTGCGCCCTGTGTCTGCCGGGATAGGCTCCGGCTCACCGCAACCTTGTACAGAATAAAGCGGTTTCGCAAAATGAACGAATGAATGGTCCTGCAAGCAGTACGGCGTTCGGCTAAATCAAGTGCCGGTTTTTCTGCTATTTATCCAATCGACCTGCAGATTTTAATTCTCGAAACATCACCACGCATTAGCGAGCAGATCTGGGCCAGGATTAGTAGTGTGGATACCGCTGTTACGCACTGGATTCCAAGACTTGCAACACATCAACGTTTCACGGCTCATGTTTTGCAAGAATTTAAAAATTCATAAGCTCGCCGTATCAAATATGCTGCTGTACACATCTCTCGTGCTTCGTATTCAACATCGCTTCGAATAATAATAATTTTACATTTAGAACGCGTGGCACATATTCATTCAATGTCGAAGGTATTCATCGACGAGAGAACTACTCAGAGGCGTAGCGAGGAAAGCGCACAGAGGCCGAAGAGGCAGCTCGGCGGTTTTGCCGGCGCCATCTTGCCACACACTGCTTCCTATATATACAGTATGATGATGTTATCGGCCAAATAATTAATGAGTTATTTTTACTTGTGGGAGGAAACCGGAGAACCCGGAGGAAACCCACGCAGAACAGGGGGAGAACACACAAACTCCACACAGAAAGGTGCACCGAGCCGAGATTCGGGACCTTCTTGCTGTGAGGCGCAGATGTTACCACTATGCCACCATGCCATTACCCAACGCTATTGAAGCAGCGGCTTGAAATATCCACAAACATGTGAGTGTGCAGAAAATGTAAAAAAACATATTTTTGTGAGCGTGTGTTGTTTGGAGCGGTTGCGCATTTTTGCAGTTGGAGGCAGTCGCCCTCCGACAACGGTGAATGGCGGAGGAGCGACGCTCACAACAACGAGCGGAGCGACCACCTACAATCCTCTACGGGGCGAAGGTTAATTGCCCTGCTGAGTAAATTTCCCCCGGTGCCTCGAGATGCTATAACCTTCTTGCCCCTCCCCGATGGACAACCGTTAAGGAGAGCTGCAAAGGTCAACGGTTCCTTCCAGCTTAAGTAAAAAAACTGACCGACTACAATCTCTAACACTGGCTTCTATCTCTGACAGTGGCTCCTATCTAACACTGACTAGCATCTCTGACACTGTGACTCCCATCTCTGGCAGTGTGACTCGCATCTCAAACACTGGCTCCAATCTTTAACACTGGCTGCGATGTCTAACACTGGCTCCTATCTATCTCCGACACTGGCTCCTATATCTAACACTGGCTGCTATCTCTCTAAAACACCGTCTCCTATATCTAACACTGGCTCCTATCTCTAACACTGGCTGATATATATCTACAACACTGGCTCCTATCTCTAACACCGGCTCGTATCGCACCTCACCTGCGTTCCATCCGAGCACGTGGGGCGGCGCGCCAACAAGAGCGCCACCGCTCTCACCCCCACCATCATCATCATCTTCACGGAGTAAACATTTCCCTGTCGTTATGGCGTCTTGTTGGCTCCCGTGGCCTGAATGTTTGTCTCTGTTTGAACCCCTGTAATACCGCGGACCAGAGCCACTCAGGATCAAAGAGGTGGCGGTCTGGCAGCTTGTAGATATTATGGCTCAATCCTACGCGGGGCTCAACGCTTTCTTGGGCCCTGTGTGTGTAGTCACAGTCAGGTGCACGCGGCAATGTCCCCACATCCGGGCACACGGCTAGATGTAGGTCTCATCTCATTGGTAGAAACCGCTTAATCCTGAAACAGGGTTTGTGGTGAGTGGCGGCACGGCGGCGTAGTGGGTAGCGCTGCCGCCTCACAGCAAGAAGGACCCC
>JAZEWU010000054.1:745147-778654 GCA_036362915.1 Geotria australis | reverse complement strand
GACGTCGTTGCTCGCGGAGAGATCGGGTGGCACGCTCTGCCCCGTCGCGCTCTCTCTCTCCGACGGGCGATTGGCTCGCTCCGCATCGCTCGTTCAAGCGGCCCCCCCCCGAGCTGATAGATGGTGATTTCGACTGTTGTAAAGGCATACATATGACTCGACACGTTGAAATTATATTCGGATTTCAATTTAAAAAAAACGATTTATGTAATTTCCAATGACGTTTTTGGGTGTTTTTTTTTTCCCCTGTCGAATTGAGGTGGTTCGGGTTTCTGTTAAGGATGCCCCCTGGGGGGCTCTCCACGGGAAGTCTATCAGGCACGGCCCACTGGCCGGAGACCTAGAGGCCGTCCCAGAACACGCTGGAGGGATTATATCTCACAAATGGCCAGGAAACGCCTGCGAATCCCCCAGGAAGAGCTGGAATCTGTTGCTGAGGAAAGGGATGTGTGGTCCACCCTCCTTGGACTGCTGCCACCGCGACCCTCACCAGGACAAGCGGTTTAGTAAATGGATGGACGTATTACTATCGCATACATTCTTTAACACAGGCAGGCAACGTGGAGAGCGCGTGGATACATTTCAGCTTTATTGTCCAACTCGTTGACAGGACACGTGTGGACTGTTTAACAGCAGCGTCAGCGGAAACAGTATTGCAGCCATAGGCGATGATGACACGGGGTTGTTGCGCATTTCACATTTATTATCGACTGGACGACACATCGATCCCGAATCGAGTTGTTTACAAATCTATTTTTTGTCACCCCCCCCATCACAACACATATTTGGTGAAAACTCGGCTCTGTCCACAACAGTAGGAATTTTAAGTAGGTCTCATCTCTCATCCTGGGTATAACCCTGCCTTGCGCCCTGTGTCTGCCGAGATTAAGCGGTTTCTGACAACGAAATGGATGGATGGAGGAGAAAGCGCCACGAGGAGGACTTGAACGACGCGGCGACGGTTTAGGGATACGGAGTTGCGACGGGAAGCGTTTCTATAGCGCCGCGGTTATTTCAAACGATGTTAAGGCACAAGGAGAGGTCCGCTTTCGAGCTGCCGAGACGCCAGCGGGTTCTGGGGAGCCGGAGAACTGGAAACCTATCGTGCAGTAGAGCGTCTGTCGTGCCGGGAGAAGCTACATCAACACATTGACGGACGCGTCGATTCCGACGCATTTTCACAACGGGGGTTTTTAGTCACACGCGACCATGCTACGTGTTGTAAGCCTATATTTTATTTATTTTGTCACTTACGCGCGATGCTGTGTGTTAATGGTTATATTTTCTCTGCTTGGTTAATTTTTACTTTTGCAAATCTGCGTGTTTGTTGCGTCAACGCAGGAATCCCGTAAAGAGCTTGCGAGCTCACTGGGTATTTTTTCTGCCGTAATAACGAACATCCATCTGCCGCGGTGACCCCCCCCAGCTATCGGAGCCGCAGTCACTTCCGGGGCCGGGTCACGGCCGGGCCACGTGCGAGAGCGCGCCATCTGTACGGCGCTAGGCGGTTGGAGACAGCGATCCTTACATTCCGCGTGCATACTTAGCCTTCCCCCGAGGGTCGTGAATTTTGAGCTGGGTTGTTGGGAGCATAGATTGGACTAGGAGGGGAGGGGCCGCGGGGGGGAGGGAAGGGGGGGGTCAACGGGAAGGTGAGGGGTCGGCGTGAAGCTGCGGGGGTCATCGCTAGGGCCCCGGCTCGTGGGCTGCGTTGGCGGCACACACGCGGGTCGGGATGCCCAGCTTGGAGAAGTGGAGCAGCGCCCGCACCACCTTGTCGGGCTCGATGTTGTAGATGGGGTGCGTCGCTTGCTGCGGCAGGCAAGGGCGACAGGCAGCAGGCGAGCTTACAAGCGGCACGGGCAACAACAACAACACTGGGTATTTTTATGCTGTAATAATAATAATAAACATCGGGCATCTAACGTCACGAACGTCGGGGTCACCTGCACCGGCGGCGGCGGCCCACAAACGTCACGCCTTACCAGGGCGTTGGTCTCCTTCCCCAGGACGAGGTCCTTGGACAAGCCGTCCTTGCAGAAGTGCTGGGCCACGGAGAGGCCGCTCAGGCAGTAGCACGTGTGGTAGAAGTCCCGCGCCCTGCGACGCGAAGGCAAGCGGGTGAGCAGGTGCCCGGGCGCGCCTCGAGATCACTGTGTTAATTCGACGTCGAAGATATTAATTAGACGAGAGAACGACTACAGAGGGCGGTAGCGAGCAAAGCGCCAGAGAGGCGGAGGAGGCGGCCAGGCGGTTTTGCCAGCGACAACATATTACCGCCACACACTGCTTCCGATATATTATGATGTTATCGGCCAGCTAATTAATGAGTGGTTTTTTTTATAGTTGTGGGAGGAAACCCGGGAGAACGCGGAGGAAACCCACGCAGAACAGGGGGGAAGAACACGCGCAAACATCACGCAGAAAGGAACCCGAGGTGGGAATCGAACCGCCTCGTGCGCAGATGTTACCACTGCGCAGACACCCTGCCGCCCGAAACGAATAAAGCTCAAGTTTGGCCAGCACCGAGGAAGCTGGAACCACCGGGACAGAGGGAGACTCGAGGTGGAGTAGAGTACATACTTCCCCGGTTTGTCGAGCAGCCCTCCGGCCAAGTGCTGGCAGCACATGAGCAGGTATTCCTGAAGCGCCTCCTGGTGGAACATCCAGCGCTCGTCGCTCAACGCCTGGTCCCCTGGAAAGACGCAAAGACAAAGGATCCCCCAAGCGGGCCTCAACAGAGTTTTTCGGGCAAGTGCAGTTAGCGGGCACGGTGGCGCGGCGGTTCATCAACAAATTCAATTCAACTTTATTGTCAACTCTGCCATATGTACAGGACATATAGAGGATCGAAATGCCGTTTCTCTCAGACCCCGGTGTTGGCATATACATGGACTGGAACACAACAACAAAAGTTTAAAAATACTAGAATAAAAAACGAAATACTAACATTTTTTTAATATTTACAAAGACGCTCTAATTTCAATTGCCTATGTCTGTTAAAGTTTTTCACTTATAGCCACTGGTTCTGATCTCGCAACACCGTAGAAGCACGGGAGATTTTATTCATGTGAAAACACTCACGATGTGATCCCCGTACATCCAATACTAGCTGCAGACATCGACTGAAATTGACGGTTGCGGTGGTTGCTCTTCAGAGCTGTACTTTCGGGATAGCCGTGTCGAACGCTCTCTCTCCCTCGCGACGTTTCGGCTCCCACCTTGCAGCCATCTTCAGAGCAGCTCATTAAAGAGGAGGGCGAACGCTCGGTGACACGGCTATCCTGAAAGAACATCTCTGAAGAGAAACCACCGCGAATCGAGCCGTGACAAACCTACATCGCTCGACCGGAGCTTTCCGTAAGCGCGGCTCGCGTTTCTTACCCTCGTTCATGAGCGATCGGTGGAGCAGCGGGAGCAGCCCCGCCTGCCAGAACGAGTAGCAGCCGTCCACGAGTTTGTTGGTGCGGCCCTGGAAGCCGCCTTCGAACCTCATCTGCCTGTTCACGACCCACCGCTGCCGCCGACGCAGGGAGCGAGGGGCAAAAAGTAACCGTCGTTAACCCGCGCCGCTGCGAAGCGTCGACGTCAGCGTGTCTGCGCGGCGGTAACTTCCGCGAGTCGCGGAGAGAACGGCCGCTTTCGAGAATGTTCCAAGAGTCCAATCATTGGACACGCGGTCACACACCACCCGTGGGGTTTCCGAACGGATCTCTGTGTTTTCTGACATTGCGCTGATAGTACGGCGGCGTAGCGGTGAGAGTAGCGCTGCCGCCGACTCGCAGCGAGAAGGGCCTGGGTTCGATTCCTGGCTTAGGCGCCTTCGTGTGTTTCCTCCCGCAAATAAAAACACACTCGTTAATTTATCGGCCGATAACATCGTAACGTATATGAAAGCAGCGTCTGGCGGCCGACCCGCCTGGCTGACTCGCCCCCCCCACTCCCCCATGCGGTTTCCTCGCTACGCCTCCATATCCGCGTTAGGCGCGGTTTTATCGCGGCATTACAAATTGTGTAATTATTATTATTATTGCCGACGGGCGACAATACTCACCAGGAGCCTCTGGAGATCCAACATCCTCTCCTTGCGCAGAATCACGAGGGCGGCCAGGCCGCAGAACGTGTACCCGCCGTGGGCCTCCATGCCCGGGACCCCGCCGATGCCACCCTCCCAGTTCTGACAGCTGCGGCACAAACACAAAGATCCCCCGTGTAGCCTTACCAGACTGTAGGGGCAAGTGCCGTTTGCGAGTAGCTCCTTTGAAGGTCGACACGGCGCCAGAGGAGGCGGGTGGCCGGCACCACGCCCGGCCGCCTTTGTCTCCCTAGTGGCGATGTTTACACAACGCACTAGGTACTCATCTGAGGGGAGGCCCCAGAACCGGTTCTAAAAAACGTCACCGGTGTTGGGGGCCGTGAGCGGGATTCGAACTCTGGTCGGCAGGCTCGTAGCCCAGCGGGCTAACCACTGAGCCGCCGCTCCCCACGCGTGTAAACACATTTGACGACACCGCATCGGCACTACAGACGCGCGTCGGGGATTTCTCTCGGCGCTCACCTGACCACCCAGTCGGCGGTTCCTTCGAACAGCTTGGGCTCCATGATGTTGGTGAGCGAGGCGACGGAGGCCGCGCAGTAGGCGCTCCTGGCGAGCACAGGAAACAACAATAACAGTGGAAACGCGTCAACGCGATGGCCCGCGGGGTCACCTGCCCGCGGACCGCTTCCTGGGGAGGCGACGGCCTGGGAGCGCGAGGGAATCCCCCACCGGAGGAGATGGAGTCTGTCTCTAGGACACGCTGATGCTATTGTCTATGTGAGTCTATGGGTGTTTCGGCGAGTCTATGTGAATCTATGGGTGTCTATGGGAGTCTATGGGGCCTATGGGAGTCTATGGGTGCCTATGTGAGTCTATGGGTGTCTATGTAATATGAGTATATATGAATCTATGGGAGTCTATGTGAGTCTATGGGCATCTATGTGGGTCTATGGGTGTTTTGGTGAGTCTATGTGAGTCTATGTGTGTCTCCGCAAGTCTGTGTGAGTCTATGGGTGTATGGGTGTTTATGTGAGTCTATGTGAGTCGATGGGTGTCTGGATGTCTATGTGAGTCTATGGGTGTCTACGGGAGTCTGTGTGAGTCTACGCGAGTCTATGGCGTCTCCAGAGGGGCCGTGTTACCTGACGTCCGTCTCTCCGCCGTGGTGCATACAGAACGCTCCGTTGGGCTGCTTCATGCGGTACAGGAAACCCTGCAGCTTCTCCCTGCGGCACACCACGCGGCAACACGCCACACAGCGCGTCACACCACGCGGCAACACGCCACACAGCGCGTCACACCACGCGGCAACACGCCACACAGCGCGTCACACCACGCGGCAACACGGTGCGGCGTGTAAGCGTGGCCTACCAGTGTTGGAGTGACAGTGTGACGGATAGATCAATGTTTATTATTACAGCAGAAAAATACCCAGTGAGCTTGCAAGCTCTTTGCGGGATTCCTGCGACACAACAAGCGTGGTGCGGAGCGACAGCGTGGGAAACCAGTGTGGCGCCGGCAAAACCGCGTGGCTGCCTCCTCCGCCTCTCGGCGATTTCCTCGCTACGCCTCCGAGTCGTTCTCTCGTCGAATGAATACTTTCAACATCGAACGAATATGTGCCGCGCCAGGACAAGCGGTTTAGAAAATGGATGGACGGATTATTATTATTAATATTATACCAGCATCGTGTGGAGTGACCGCGCGGGCTGATCACGGTGCCGAGCGAGAGCGTGCGATACCGACCGGTCGATGACTGCGTACGACTCCTCCGTGCCCAGGATGCAGAGGGCATTGACGGCGGCGTATGTGGGCGCCAGGTGAGCCTGCTGGCCGGGGCCGCCCCCAAACCCGCCGTCGGCACACTGGCACAGCGCCAGGAAGGCACACACGCTGCGCGGAGAGACACGCGCCGCCGCCGTCAACACCGGTGGGTCGCCGCACACAATCTGTGCTGCACGCTATCTGTGAGTGTCACTATCTGCGAGTCACACAATCAGTGAGCGCCGCACACCGGCTCCGGCAGATCGCGCTTGCGACCCAGGTTTAAATGCCACCACCGTACAGAATCTGGGCTTTTCACACTCGGTCTCTATGTGCAGCGCTTTGTGACCCTCGGATGAAAAGCGCTCTATAAATGCTATTATTATTATTATGTGCCTCTATCTGTCTATGTGTATCTGTACGAGTCTCTGTGTATCTGTACGGATCTCTCTGTATCTGTACGGGTCTCTATGTATCTGTACGGGTTTCTATGTATTTGTACGGGTCTCTATGTATCTGTACGGGTGTCCATGTATGTGGCTACTCGAGAGGCGCCGTGTTAGGAGTGCGTACTCTGAAGCGAGGCTGTCCGGCACCGGCTCATCCAGCAGCTCCAAGCCATGCAGGATCCAGTAGCAGATCCATGGGCGGCTTGCGTCCAGACACTGGACAGGACAGACACGGAGCGGTCGTTTTGTCTTTGTCTGCATATCTGTGTGTGTGTGTCAGTGGTCCAAACATGCAACCTGTGCGTCGAATATGACGTAGGACACTTTCAACAATTTCCGTAATAACAAATAAATATTATTCCTCGCAAAGTGATATCATTATTCTCGGTAAAGCGACTTACGCCGCACCCTGTAACTTTTGAAATAACAGTTGTAATATCTGCCACGAGGTCCCACGTGACATTCATATCCTGGCAACACACGCGGCTTATTTAACACAGACACAAGGTCTGCTTGTGTCACAAGGTTTACCTGTGTCATTGCACAGAGAGACTCCAACATCAATCATGAGACACTCACTGTTTGCCGTCACTCGTCAGACACTAGCCATCCACCTTGCACCACACACTCATCAGATGCTCACCACTCACCACACACTCAGCAATGAATGTGCAGTGTACAGACATTTCAAATTGGAGGCTGTCAGCCTCTCTCTGGCAAGTCACTACTCTACAGCAGACTACACAAGACCCACAAGCAATGTAGCACGATACACACACAAACCAACCAGGGCAGCATTACCTCGTATGCGTCCGATAGATGATGCAGCCCTTTCTTCAGGTACTGATAATGTCGCTCTCGAAACAAATGGGGTCTGTGAGAGCAGACAAAAAAAGCACGGGTTGTAGCGAATCTAAATCCTCAAGGTTGTGAGTTCAAACCCTGATTACGACCTGACTCAGGCCATCAATTTCCCGGGCTTTATAAAATAAACAAGTATTGCTTAATGCGGAAGTGCACAGTGGTTCACCAGTCAGAAGGATATCGAAATTCTGCCACTGCCTCGGGGCTGTAAACGGAGCACCGCCCCTGCGTCCATTTGAGCAGAAAATCGACTTGAATTTTCAAAAAAATATCTCCCGTCAAACTGGTTTCCTCCTGCAGATATTGATCAAAAAGCAAGCCGGGGGGGGAAAAAAAGCTTCCTGTGCCAAACTCTTCTGAAAAATAATCTTGAGAAAACCGTGAGAATGTTACTGGATACGGGACAACATTAGACAGAGCGGTGTACCCAGGATAGGACGCCAGTCCATCACAGGGCACCGGGGGAAATTTTATCCGCTCAATCCTGTACAGGGTCGCAGTGAGTCGGAGCCTATCCCGGAAAACACAGGGCGCAAGGCAGGGCTATACCCAGGATGGGACATGTGTATTTCACAATATACAACGTTGACAGCGCGCTGTAATTTGTGACACTGCGGTTGCCGCAAGCTTACTCAGAGGCGCTCGACTCGAACAAATGGCAGGCTTGCTTGATGCTCTCCTCAATGCGCTTCTGTGAATCGAAAGGAGATGCCAGCAACATACCACGTCTTAACAGCTGCTCTTTCGGGATAGCCGTGTCGAGCGTTCCTCCTCCCTCCTTCGACACGGCTATCTACCGCACCCATCTCCCCAATCTATCCTCTCCCCCATCTCTCCTGCACACATTTCCCTTCTCTCCCCTTCACCGCCTCGTCCACTCATCTCTGCACCACCTATCTCCCTACTCACTCCCTATCTTCCTCTCCCCATCTGTACTCCACCCATCTCCCCATGCCCATCTCTCCTCCACCATCTCTTCCCCGACCCCAGCGTCCTCGCCTGCTCAATGGAGGTGAGGCTGTCCACCCCGTTATCGGCGAACTCCTGTCTGCTGCGCGCGATGCGGGGCACCGTCACTGCGGCACTCATCCTCTCTCGCCTTCACCGCCTCGTCCACCACCGTCTCTCCACCACCAGTCTCCCCACCGCCAGCAGTAAAAACCGCAGTTCGACCCCGGGGCAGGGTTTCAGCGGTGAATGGAGACCGCGCATCGTTGGATAAGCGCCCCCAGGACGTGTGTTGTTTACAACACGTGGGAGAAATCGACTCGCGGGGCCGTGTTGCTTCGCACCGTGGCTGCTGATTCGAGTTGGCGCGGCTTTGACCGTGCGCGTTTCAGCGCGTGCTGATTCGCGCACAGCTGGTTTCATTCATTAGTCTGGTGCGTTAAGCTGTGGTGGGTGGGCGACTGTTGATTTGATGGCTGTTTATTATCGTCATCATTGTCAGAAACAGATTAATCCCGTACAGGGGCGCGGTCAGCCGGAGCCTATCCCGGCAGATACAGGGCGCGAGGCAGGGCTACACCCAGGATAGGACGCCAGTCTATCACAGGGCACCGGGGGCAATTTAGTCAGCCGGCAAATTCCAGATAGATAGATGTTTATTATTACAGTAGAAACATACCCAGTGAGCTTGCAAGCTCTTTACGGGACTCAATTGGGTTGTGGGAGGAAACCGGAGTGCCCGGCGAAAACCCACGCGGACACGGGGGAGGACATGCAAATTCCACACAGAAAGGCACCCGAGCCGGGATTCGAACCCTGGACCTTCTTGCTGTGAGGCGGCAGCGCTACTCGTCGCTACGCCACCGTGCCGCCCAAAGATATGGGTTAATGGTCTGAAAATCGTATCAGCCACTGCAACTAAAGCAAATGGCAGGTTGATAGCCCCAGTTGAGGAAGTTGTCTTAAGTGAAGGCAACTGACTCAGGACATCCACTTGCAATGTTTCGTGTCTAAATCATTTATTGGAATTATTGAATATTTTTTGTCCCGTGGGAAAAAACTGTGTTACTGTTCACTTTATGAAAGTCTCCGGCTCACCGTGACCCTGTGTAAGATTAAGCGGTTGGTGATAACGAATGGATGAATGGGTTACCCAATTTTGTCAGCAATTCGCATGTTTGTTGTGTCGCGGGAGTCCCGTAACGAGCTTGCAAGCTCACCGGGTATTTTTCCTGCTGCAATAATAAACATCTATCCATCACTGCGCCACGCTGGTCATTTACCAATCGCGCACTTGACGCTACGCGGGCGCCGCAGCGCGCTTTCCGTAGACATCCCGAAACATGAACGTCGATTAACATTTAATCTCCCAACACGGATAAGAGCCTGTCACCCTTAGCCGCGCCCCTCGCCCCGCGCACGCCCCGCCCTCTCCGGATCAACGTCTCACGCGGGATGGCCGGGGGGGACGAACCGCTCTCAGCCAATGGGAACGCGGGCGCCCGCCTATCCGCGCTGCGAATTATAAGGCGGGGTGACGTCTGAGGGGTGCCTTAGCCTAGTACGAGGAGGCGCGCGTAAGCAGGAGTAGGCCTCGGGGCTGTTCGTGTGGAATCCATCGGTCCGCTTCGTATAACTATAAAGTCTCGATCTTTACAATACCCGCCTCCCTCCTCAGTCAGCCGATTACAATCCGACGCCGTGACACAGTCGCTCCCGTAGGCGACAGGCGGTTGGTTGCGGGCACCGCGGCGGGTCGACGAGACCGTGGCTACGGCGGCAAACGGCGCTGGGAAGATGGTGAAGAAGAGAAAAAGCAGAGTTGTTATCGACTCCGACAGCGACGACAGCCGCAGCGATGAGAGTATGGACGCGGTGAGGTTCTGGTCGTGATCGCTCCCCCTCCTCTATCGCGCTCTCTCTCCCTCTCCCCGGCCGCCTTTGTCTCTCCGCGATGTACGGTGTAACGCGCGAGCGGTGTGGCGGTGTCATGATTGTCACGGGCGCCGCAGCCATCGGTGAAACCCTGGCGTGCCTCTACCGAGGGCGAGTTCTATATATTACGGGTCTATACATTACCAGTCTATATACATTACCAGTTTATACATAGCACTGGCCGCTGGTGGGTTGGGTAGCTCGTGTCCTGTTTTGTTACATCAGATACATAAGATGCTGGATAATAGCGTTTTGAAATAAATAAAAATATGAAAAATAACGTATTTACCAAACTAGAAAAATACCCATTTACACGGAGCATTGCGTATAAGTGACCAAATAACAACACACTAGTTTGGAAGTCGTTTGAAACCATTGGGTTAAACTTACAACTCTATACACAACCAGTGTCAGAAACCGCTTAATCCGAGGCCTGTGTATTATGTTTAAATTTCATTACTCTCCTTGCTTTGGATTCAGTGGCGGGACCTATCTATACTTATGGTAACTATGGCTTATAAATAATACACTGCCACCTCGGATGCCGTGGTGAATGCTCGGGGTTAACACCGCCACGGTCAATCCACTGCTGGATGAAGGCTGAAGGGCTCCTGAAGCCGCCGCAGTATAAAGATGCAGCAGCAATTCTCATACATCGAGCCGTGAAAACCTACGTCAATCGATGATTGATGCGCATTGCACGATAGTCTGAAGGTGATTTTAATATAGAATCATGCAAAGTAGTAAAATTATTTCAAAACGTGTGTTTAATTCAAGGCTCGTGTCTGCTTTTTGGACGGATAACATGCTTTTGGAATTAAACGCATTGCTGCTGAAAGCATCAGATGTTTGTTTAGCAAGTGAGACGTTTTAACTCCCAGCAGGTAAATCATAATCGTCGTTAATCTGAAATTTGGCCACTCTTGCGATGGGCTTAACTGGGCACCGAACACATCAACGCGACATGGGTGGAATGGGCATATTGTTGTGATATAGCCAAGTCAATAGGAAACTGCACACATTACAGATGTGTTGTTTAACTCAAGCGTGAGTTTGGGCGTTTGCGATCATTGTGACAGCCCGCGCCCGATCTGCCTGATTCGTGTTTTTGTTTTCTTATTTCTAGTTTATTCCACTTTGGTTGCCGTGTCCGTCAAACGCAGATACTTTTCTAGCTCCTCGTTAGTTCCCGCCGTCTTGTTGTACAAACGGTGAGTTCTTTCCGTCTCCATAGTTGAGCTCTATTTGTGAGTTAGGTCACGCAAAAATAAGTGTGGTAAACCCGCCTCCACCCAACACAGCCAATTAGTAAAGGGTTGTCACGTGATAGTTGCAATCAGCTGATTGCAACTATCAGCGAAACGTCGTACCTAACTTGTAAATGTTGTGGGTTCGCCCTCCAACATAGCGGTGTGATGCTGAAGTAGTAACGAATTGTCGCGTTTCGTTCACGTGACAACCCTTTACTAATCGGCTGTGTCGGGTGGAGGCGGGTTTACAACACGTATTTTTTACGTGACCTAACTCGTAAAAAGAGCTTTTTACTGTGGATAACAACGGTCACGAAAGCCTTCTTTGCGTCAGACCTTTCCGTCTCGTTCGTGCGCGCAGGAGTGGCTGTCGCTGGCCAAGCGCAAGCGCGTCGAGCCCGACCAGCAGAGCAGTCCGTCCCCCGTGCCTCCGGCCGCCACGCCACAACCGGCGCCGGCGGCGGGAGCCGCGCTGTCGTCGGCGAAACGCTCCGACTCCTCCGACTCGGAGACGTCCGACAGCGACCTGGAGGTGAGGTCCGCCACGCGCTCGGAAGGTCGCGCGTATATATGACGATCGCAGTGCGGTAAATGCATCGATAAGTGTGTATGAGTATGATGTTTATTATTACAGCAGAAAAAAAACCCAGTGAGCTTGCAAGCTCTTTACGGGACTCCTGCGACACAACAAACATGCGACATAAAAATTAAAATGTATACAAGATTCATAAATAACCCAATTTTTTTTTTATCAACCTCAAAAAACATTTACACATAGCATTGCGGACATTTCCGAGTTACAGCATTGGTCTGGGACCTGAGGCGCCGTAACTCCGAGGTACGCCTGTATCATAACGCGAGCGGTGTGTGTGCGCGCCTTGCGCTTCCGCAGTGGACCGTCGGCGGCAACAACGCCAAGAAGAAGGGCAAGGGGAAGAGCGGCAAGAAGTCGAGTAAGAAGACATCGGCCGTGACGAAGACCGCGTCGGGCTCCTCCGCGGAGGAGAGTGCGGCCGAGGCGTCCGAGCCGGAGGAAGGTGAGGCGCCAGTGCAGTGCAGTCTAAACGCCGCAAACCTGCCTACCCGCCATTCGCTTGTTAACGCTCGCCCTCGCGAGGAGTCCCGTAAAGAGCTTGCAAGCTCACTGGGTATTTTTATGCCGTAGTAATTAACGTCTATCTATCTCCGTCCGCCCGCACGCGCGCGCGAGCAGGGGAGGTGTCCGACTCGGACAGCAGCAGCGACTCGGGCTCCGGCTCGGCGAGCTCCTCGTCCTCCTCGTCGGAGGGCAAGGACCAGTTCCACGACGGCTACGACGACGACCTGATGGGCGACGCCGAGGACCGCGCCCGCCTCTCCAAGATGACGGAGAAGGAGCGCGAGCAGGAGCTCTACAACCGCATCGAGAAGCGCGAGGTTCTCAAGACGAGGTCAGCGCGCCAGGCTCCCCCGCGCGTTCGTTCAGTCGGTCTGATTGCTGGCAGGTTTTAACCGGCAATAACAACGGCTGTTGTTGTTGTTATTGCCGGTTAAAGTTTTCCATTGTCTAGCTCTTTTTATGAGTTCGGTCACGTGAAAAATGTATGCATCGTAAACCCGCCTCCACCCGACACAGCCAATCAGTAAAGGGTTGTCACGTGAACAAAAACGTGCCAATTCGTTACTACTTTGTGACCCTCGGGTGAAAGGCGCTCTATAAATTGCTATTATTGTTATTACTTCAGCATACCGGTGTGTTGTAGAGCGAGCCCACAACACCTACAATGAAGGTACGACGTTTCGCTGATAGTTGCAATCAGATTCATCAGGAGCAAAGTTTGTTGGTGTTGTTGCCGGTTCAAACATGCTCGCCCGACCAACCGACCGCTTGTCCAGCTAGCGAGCCACCAGATCACCCACCCAGGCATCAAGCCACGCAGCCCGTCAGCCAAGCCAGCCAGCTACCCACCCAGTCAGTCACTCACCTGCCCCAGCCACTCAAGTCACCCAGCCAGCCACCGAACCCACAAGCCCAGCCAGCCAGTGCAAATCCGGCCGAGCGCCTCTGCCCGTTGAACTCCGTAGCCGACGCGAGCCGTGACACCGCGAACGGTTGACGCCGCAGGTTCGAGATCGAGAAGAAGCTGAAGGCGAGGAAGAAGAAGGAGAAGCGGAAGAAGCACGAGCACGACCGCGAGCACCGCGAGAAGCAGAGCAAGGTGCAGGAGACGCCCGTCAAGGTGAGGCCGCGCAACCTCACCCGGCACACCGGTGCTGCGTCGATTGTTCCCCCCCCCCGATCCGGTTTGACCCGGGTCGGTCGGTTGCTCCCCAATCGTGGGGGGCAACCGACCAACCCGGGTACGTTAGTCTGCCAGCTGGGGTGCCCTAACAGTCTGTTAAGGCTATACAGGTTTACGGCCAGCTGGGGGCAGCGTGTATAATCCCAATTATACTCCCAATGTGTCACATTGGGAGATGTGCGCCGTTCCTACGGTTACCACTACGGCAGGGTGGTGCAGTGGTAACATCTGGGCCTCACAGAAAGAACGGTCTCCCCCAGTTCTGCGTGGGTTTTCTCCGGGCTCTCCGGTTTCCTCCCACAACTAAAAAAAACAAACACTCTCCGCCTCTCTGCGCTTCCCTCGCGCCTCCGCGTCCTTCTCTCGTCGAATTAATATCTTCGACATTGAATTAATGTGCGCGTTATAAGTGTAAAATTATTTTTTATTAATTCATGTGGCGGTAATAATCGTGAACCTCCGCGCAACGGCTTCCCGGCGAATGAATGAACGAACGAATGGGGGCGACCTCGTCCCCGTGACCGGGCGGCGGTTTGACGATTCGGCTTTCCGCGTGTGTTCGTCTCGCGAGCAGGTGATGTCTCACAGCAAGGAGCGGCGCTCGAAGCAGGACGAGAAACTCGACAAGAAGTCGCAGGCGATGGAGGAGCTCAAAGCCGAGCGCGAAAAGAAGAAGAACAAAACGGGTACGCGTCTCGTCCGCGACCATGCCGTGGAATTTGTCGCGCGTTATAAATTGTATCGTTGTTTTATTGTAAATTGTGTCGTTATTTTTATTGGTTCCGGCCGTCGGCCGCCGGGCTGGGTTCCATCAAAGTATCCCTCCCGCACGCCCGTGTGGATGGTCGCATGTTGCCAGGGTAACCCCTGCGACTATCACGTCAAATTGGAGTCTCTTGTGAACGATGCGGCAAGTCGGCGCAGGGAGTGGCGCCGACGCCTCACAGATTAAACAACCCGGGTTCGATTCCTGGCTCGGTTGCTTTCGTGTGTGCGGATTGGGTGTCATGCGTGTGGTTTGGTGTCCTGCGTGTGGTTTGGGTGTCCTGCGTGTCGTGTCCTCGCTGCGAGTTGGCGGCGCGCCACCCTGACGTGTCGTCGTATTGCCGCGATTCTTCCTCCCCCCGACGGCAGCGGAGCTCCTGGCGCGGAAGCAGCGTCTGAACGCCAGCGACGTCTACTCTGACGACGACGAGGAGGAGGAGGAAGAGGAGGACGACAAGGCGAGCGAGAAGAGCGACCAGAGCTCCTGCTCCTCGTCTTCCAGCGACGAGGAGGAAGAGTGAGTTACCCCCCTCCGTCACCCCGTCTCTCCCTCGCGACGTTTCGGAGGTGTCGTCAGGCTTCCGCCTTCTAATAATAATAATAATTTTACATTTATGACTCGCACATATTCATTCGCTGTCGAATGAGTACCTTCGACTCGCAGGCGTAGCGAGGAAAGCGCAGAGAGGCGGTTTTGCCGGCGCCATATTGCCACACGCTGCTTCCTATATATTATGATGTTACCGGAGGAAACCCACGCAGAACAGGGGGAGAACACACAAACTCCACACAGAAGGGCGCCCGAGCCGAGATTCGAACCCGGGGCCTTCTTGCTGTGAGGCGCAAATGTTGCCTTGAGGCCCGCTTGGGTCCGGTCTGCACGGACCACTGGGTGGCGATCGCGGCCCACCGATGGGTCGCGACCGACCGTTTCAGAACGGCAGGGTTATGCAGTGCTTTGTGACCCTCGGGTGAAAGGCGCTATATAAATGATATTATTATTAGAGAACGTACACAAGATAAACGCGTCATGTTGACTGTTAAGTAAATATATACTAGTAATGGTGATAGGAGAATGTTATCACATGGGTTATGAAATGCCCGTTGCACTACCCACCCAACTCAAACCAGGGAAGTTTCAACACTCTTGGGATTGCCTTCATCCAGCAGTGGGTAGCTCACGGCTACTGCTGACGGTGACGATAACGACGGCGGTGTTGACGGCGGGCGATGACCCCGTTGCAGGAAGGAGGAGTCGGCGCCCAAGACGACGCTGGTGTCGTCCAAGGACGAGCTGAACCAGATCCGGCTGTCGCGGCACAAGATGGAGCGCTGGTGCCACATGCCGTTCTTCGAGCGCACGGCCATCGGCTGCTACGTGCGGATCGGCATCGGCAACAACAACGCCAAGCCCGTGTACCGGGTATGCCGAGCTGCGGCGAGGAGGCGATTCGGACGATCGTCGGACTTTCATTTGAAGGATTTGAACCCGTTATCCTCAGTGCGGACGTATATACATACACTGACATAGATTTGTCACGGCTGGATGTATGACAATTGTTCGGTGTCGGTTTGCGGTCAGGTGGCGGAGGTGACGGGCATGATGGAGACTGGGAAGATCTACCAGCTCGGCACGACCCGCACCAACAAGGGCCTCCGGTTACGGTGAGGCCGCCGCGTGGTTTTTTACGTCTCGCACGGCGTTTGATTGATCGTTCGCGCGTTCATTATCGGCAACAGCTTAATCCTGTAAGAGGGTCGCGGTGAGCTGGAGGGGTTTCCCTGGTAGACGGAGGGTGTAGGGCAGGGCTATGCCTAGGATGGGACGGCAGTTTATCACAAGGCACCGGGGGAAATTCAGTCAGCAGGCCGATTAACCTACGCATGTTTATAGACGATGTATGGTTTACAGGAGCCTTGGCAGTGCAGTGCAAGTGCTATACTTACTATTATCGAATACTTATTTATACATATTTTTTTCTTCTCCGGTTAACGAATATTCATTGACCGAGGCTCTGTGAAGAGGTATGCCTGTCCTCTCGTTTATTAATGATGTCATTACGGTTGCTCTTCAGAGCTGTTCTTTCGGGACAGCCGCGCCGAGCGAAAGAACAGCTCTGAAGAGCAACCGTCGTGAATCGAGCCGTGAAAAACCTACGTCGGTACAATAATAGCAATACAATTATCATCGTCACTCTCGGAGCGCGCCGATGACCTGTGTGCGCTTCTGCCGACTTTCTCTTTAACCAGCCACGGCAACCAGGAGCGCGTGTTCCGGCTGGAGTTCGTCTCCAATCAGGACATCACCGACAACGAGTTCCAGAAGTGGAAGGAGGCGGTGAGTCGGCGTTGGTGGTGGTGGCGGCGGTGGGGCTCTGGGTGTTAGCTTGCGGTTGTCGGGAGCGCGGTGGGGAGCGGTAGCTCGGCGGTTAACGCGCCGGGCTGCAAACCTGGCCTACGACCCGAGGTTCGAATCCCGCTCACGGCCAACACCAGTGACGATTTTCTGAACCGGTACTGTGCTTCCCCGAGGTCGACTCGGCTAAATGTTTTGATTGATTTATGTATTATCGATGTAGGTATGGCAATCGCTCTCCGTAGCCTGTCCTGTCGTGATAGCCGTGTCGAGCGTTCCTTCTCTCTCCTTCGTGACGATTTATCGTTACTGCATGCGTTATGCACCCTTAGGCTTCGATTGAGTATATTCGATTTGTCGTTCTCAAAGTTCAATTTATTATTATTAATACTCGCTGCGCCAGCGTGCCGCCCTTGTCGTTCAGCACGGCGGGTTGCGTACGGACGGAACAACGCACGATCTGACACGCGTTAGATTAAAAATAATAATACGCGTTCCCTCCCGTGCTTGTCGTCTACAGATGATGCTGGGAGGCCTGCAGCTGCCGACGCTCGACGAGATCGACAAGAAGCGTCAGGACATCAAGGTCGCCCAGGAGTACAAGTTCAACGACCAGGACGTAGAACACGTGAGTTACGGGACCCTCGCGTCCACAACCCTCCGTGCGCTGTTTCAAGGCGTCCGCTTTTTCCGCCGATATCAGCCAACGGCACGCACGGGGCTGGATCGGTCTCGACGCAGCCAATCACGCGATCGGACGGCTGGCCAGGATTTGACTGATAATAGTTACGCGATTTGTAACGCGGACAAATTCCACGCCTTGTCGTTGACGCGGTCGCAAGTTTGCGGGCGTACAAAACAAATAGTCTCGCTTACGGCATTGTGACTTGTCCGTTGTGTTTTTCCCGCGTGATCGTCGCGTCGCCAGATCGTCCAAGAAAAGGACAAGTTCAGGAAAAACCCGGCCAACTACGCCATGAAGAAAACCGAGCTCATGAAGGAAAAGGTATTCATAAGTAGCATTCAATCTGTACAACGCGTGGCACGGTATTTGTTTAGCGTTGAAGGTATTCGTTTGAAGAGAGAACTTACTCAGAGGTACAGCGAGGAAACCGCAGAGTGGGGTGGGGGAGTGAAGCCACGCAGTTAGCCAGCGCCAATCCGCCGGAAACCGCGTCCTATATATTACGATGTTAACGGCCAGTTCATTAATTGCTTGATACCGTTCGTCAATTGTGTGAACACTGCAACCGTTAACGTTTTTCGTCCGAATGGGGGCCAGAGAGAACAGCCAAACCTCTTCTGAACACAACTGTGAGTCAATGCGGTGACCGTTAACGACACGTCGCGAAGGGTGAACGATTCGACGAGTGATGCGTGGCGATCAGGTGACCGGCGCGCGGTCCGCCCCCGCGGTTTAGGCGATGGCGGAGGAGGGCGGCAACGAGGACCGCGCTCGCGAGATCCAGGACAAGATGAACGAACTGGAGGAGCGAGCCGAGGCGCTCGATCGCATCCGCACCAAGAACATCTCGGCCATCAGGTCTGTTTGCTCACCTCACTATGCTCGCCTGCTCACTCGCCTGGTCACTCACCGCTTTCTCAATCACTCATTCATTCGCTCGTCCGCTCAATTGCCCGCTGACTCGCCCGCCCGTTCACTCACTCACTCACTCACCCACTACCCACTCACTCAATCACTCACTCACTCGCACGCTCAATCGCCCGTTCACTCGCTCACCCGCTCACTCACTCGCTCACCCACCCGCACTCTTGCGTGCACACTAGCTCGTTCAATTACTCACTCACTCACTAACTGGCTTCCTAGCTCACTTGCTCTCTCACTCACCCACTCACCCGTACACCCGCACACCCAGACAATCGCTCACCCAATCACTTGCTCGTTCATTATCTCGTTCAATCAATAAATCACTCACTCACTTGCTCGCTCGATCGCTCACTCACTCAAACGGCTATCCAACACATCGCTCATTGATCTTCTTCTTTGCGATTCTTCGAAGCGCGATGTTAAATTACAGTTTCCCATTTTCTTACACAGCCCCTTGCATTTTCATTGAACTCCGCAAGGTCTTTTGAGCTGCAGAGGTTGGGTAGTAGAGCACAGACAAGGCAGTGTTCCATAGTATGGTCTGCTTCTCCACATTCACAGGTGGTTGGGCCGGTCTTGTAGCCCCATCTGACCAAAGCATCTTTTGATCGTCCCGTTCTAGTTCTCAGGCGGTTGAGTGTCTTCCACTGAATCCATGGTGCATCTGAGCCCGGAGGGAAGTCTTCAGCAGGTCGGATTCCCATGCCAGTTGCAGGAGGGTCACTCTCAAGCTTTTCCGTCCAGAGCTGGAGTCTGGTTTCCCCTCGAGATGTTGTTAGGGGCTGCACATGGCTGAGGAAGGTTCTTCTTGACTTCAGTCGTTGGGCCGGGGGTTGACGTCCATGAAGGAGGTGGCGTTCATCGCTAGTAGCCTTTGTCATCTCGACTCGACTGGCCACCTCCCGTCGGATATCAGCAGGGGCAAGCCTTTGTCATCTCGACTCGACTGGCCACCTCCCGTCGGATATCAGCAGGGGCAATGCCAGCGAGGAGGTACAGGTTGTTTGTGTGTGTGGGTTTCAAGCAGCCAGTGATCAGGCGGCAGGTGCTGTGGATACACGCGTTTACGTATTACACACGCGCACCGTATTCAAAGGCAGTTCAGTATGCATAAAATCTGTCTTGGCGAAACGTTGTTACAAATCCGTCCCCCCCTCTGTTGCGTTCTTCTCTGCAGCTACATCAACCAAAGGAATCGAGAGTGGAACATTGTCGAGTCTGAAAAGGCCATGCAGGTATTGCGATGGGCGCGTGACGGCACAGCCGTTTGGTTGAAACGTGTTGCTGTTGCCGGTTTCTTACTCCCGCAAAATAATAACGGTGTCGTGCGTGCAATTCCAACAGGCGGAGGTTGTTAACATGAAAAACCAGAAAATGGACCCGTTCACGCGAAGACAGTGCAAGCCCACCATGGTGTCGAACGTAAGTACCGCACGCGTGCAGAGTAAACCAGGGCGAGATGGACGGATGGATGTTTATTATTACAGCGGAAAGTAGCCGGTGAGCCTGAAAGCTCTTTACGGGATTCCTGCGACACGACAAACACGTGAATTGACGAAACTTAAACTTTCGTCTTGCGTCGTAACGTTTCGGTTTTAAATTCTAATTGACGTTAGCCACGCGCCGGTAAGATCGCTGTACAATGCAGTATAAACTTCCATACGGCGGGCCGTGCAAACAACCACCGCCGGCACCGCGCCGCGCTGCGTCGTCGAGAGCCGCGCCGTCGTGTTGACGCGCCGTCGTGTTGACGCGCCGCTCCCTCCCGCAGGCTCGCGACCCGGCCGTACAGGCCGCGATCCGGGCGCAGCTCAACGCCAAGTACGGCCAACTGGAGGCCGACAACCCCATCGAGATTAGCCGAGCGGTGAGTCCTAGCTCCCTTCCTCGCGTCGGCGTCGGCGGGGATTGAACCTCCGCGGGTTACGGTTGGCGGTTCGGGGGTTTTTGCGGGCGAGCCGGGAGAACTATCCTGGAACCAACGTGTCTCGTTACAGTGACGGCGTGCGTTGTCGTTTTGTTGATGTTTCGAAAGTTCCGTCTGGCCTGCGTGAGTAAGAACAATCCTCACAGGAGTGCTAGACTCCCAGACCCGTTCGCCAAGGGAAGCCCTAGCAGGAGTGCTGGACTCCAGACCTGTTGACCAAGGGGGACCCTAGCAGGAGTGCCAGGCTGCGGGTGACATAGCTCTGGGGTTTATTGTATCACGCAAACCCCTCCGCCACGACACATTAAAGCTGCGCGTTGAGATTCATTTAACCGCGTTTCGCTTGCAGCTGCTCCTCCAGCGGCAGGGCGGAGTCAGTGGGGGTGTGGGCGGAGCCAAGGACAGCTCCGGCCCCAAAGCTCAGGGCGACGAATCGGACGACCTCTTCAGGGCGCACGACTTTGACATCAAGATCGACCTCCAAGTCCCGATGACAGGTTAGACGCCCGGCGAGACGCGAGAGCGATTCCCGCGTCGGCGATTCGTGACGGAGGCGCCACACTCGCCGCACGCGCTTGGTCAAGGTTCGGCGTGGGTTTTTTCACGGCTCTCCGCGCGTGAGGGATCGCTCTCGAGGGCTGGGCCGTTTCGGTATAGCCGCGGCGAACGTATCTCCTCGCTCCTTCGCGACGTTGACGCCCGGCGATGCCCTCGGGCGTGCTAGGCGAAACGTCGCGAAGGACGGAGAGGGGGAAATGCTCGCCCGCGGCCGTCCCGAAAGGGCAGCTCTTCGGGGCAGCCCTTCAGGGCAGCCCTTGTCTAACAATGCACGCGTACTCATGTGGGTTTTCACGGTTCGACGCACGCGAATCGCTCTCGAGAACTGCTGTCTTTCGAGATGTGACGCGGCGGCAGAGGAGCAACGCTCGACGCGGCCATCCCGAAAGAGCAGCTCACGGGAGCAATTCCTTCTTAGCACGTTTCACCCACCTTGTGGCAGGGAGGGGAATGTGATCGTGTCGGTGATTCACCACTAGAGAGCGCCCTGGCATCGTTCACGAATCCCGTCACTCGGTGTTGGCACCGGCCAGCGTGCATTGATTGTAGGTTTTTTCACGGCTTGATTCACGATGGTTACTCTTCAGAGCTGTTCTTTCGAGATAGCCGTAGAGAGCATTCTCCCCCCTTTCCGTCGTGACGTTTCGAGCTCCCACGTTGGAAGCATCATCACGCTCGGTTTTGAAAAGCAACCATCGTACGGCAAACCCCGCAACATACTAATGTGCTAAATCCATCCATCCATTTTCAGAAACCGCTTAATCCTATATAGGGTCGCGGGGAGCCGGAGCCTATCCCGGCAAACACAGGGCGCAAGGCACGGGTATACCGGGGATGGGACGCCAGTCCATCGCAGGGCACCTGGGGCAATTTACTCAGTAGGCTAATTGACCTGGCAGCATGTCTTTGGACGGTGGGAGGAAACCGGAGTTAGTGTGCTAAAGTATTCAAGAATCGGCACGTTTTGTTCACGTGATAAACCACACTAATTGGCCGTGTCGGGGCAGAGGCGGGGTTAACGGCACTTATTTTTTTCTGTGACCCCCCAACCCGTTAAAGGGATAAATTACGGGTAACATCGGTCGCGAAAGCCGCCTCCGTGTTAAAATCGGACGCAAAACCTTGTGTTGATCGCACCCCTGTTCGTCGCTGTTCGCCCGTTTCTTGTCGTCGGCTGTGCGGAGAGAGCGGCCTGAGAGCACCTTCATGCAATGTTGTATTTATTGCAGGGGAGACCTGGGGAGAGATAGAGAAATTTATGGCAGGAAGAATGCACGATGCAAACGACGCAGTAAGCAAGCAACAATACTGCGTTGGTGACCAAGGTGCAGCCCTGCAATTGCACGCTCTCGCCACCGCTGTTCGAAGAGCCTCCGCTGATTGGAGCTCTAGAGTAGGGCTTCTGAACCTTTTCGCGCTTAGCGGACCGCTCGGGTCTGGTCTCCACGGACCGCTGGGTGGTGCTCGCGGCCCACTGGTGGGTCGCGACCCACGGTTGAGAGTGGCAGCTGTAGACTTTAATGCTAAAGTTTTCCCCAGACTTCAATGTTAAATCCTCCCGTAGACTCCAATGCTTAAGTCTCCCATATAGTTCAATGTTAAATCCTCCCATATACGTCAATGTTAAATCCTCTCATAGACTCCAATGCTAAATCCTTCCAAAGCCTCCAATGCTAAATCGTCCCTTAGACTCCAATACTAAAGTCTCCCAGAGACCCCAATGCGAAATTCTCCCATAGACTGCAGTGTTAAAATCACTCATAGACCAGGGCTTCTCAATCTTTTGCACCTCAAGGCCCACTTGGGTTTGGCCTCCACGGACCACTGGTGGCGCTAGCGGCCCACCGATGGGTCGCGACCCACCGGTAGCTAACGGCGGCTCTAGGGAGAGAGAGGCCCCTCTCTAGACGTTAAGTCGCCCGGCTTCACGCCGGCCAGACGTCTTGGAAGAGGCTTGCGCGGGCGCGCGGCCTTTTAAAGTAAAGTTTAAAAAAATTGAAAACTAAAAATCCTCACTTCAAAGAACAGCCGCCCGACACGAAATACTTTCCGTCAGACATTGGCCGCACTTAAAGTGAAATCCTCGAATCGCGAATCGTTGGCGGCGCGTTGATGCATGGCAGTCTCCGCGGCCCGGTGTTTACGCGACGCGCGTGCCCGGCGTCGTGGCCGCCTCGCGCGCCGCTGTTTGACCTGCCCTAGCGCGGCGAGGCCCCCGCGACTCGCACCGGGCGATTGGTGACCCCCCGTGTCGGAGCGTTGCTCCGGCGTACCTGGGGGGGACCGTTTTTGTTCGAATATCAGGCGCCCGTCGTCATTGTCGTGTCAGCCGTGATTAATTCACTGCTGGATGACGGCCGTTCCCCGCCCGCCCGCCCCACACCCCCCGAGCCGTTTGGCGTGTAACTATCCGGCTAGCTTCTCCGGCGTAAAAGCTGTTTGCCGTTGGTGATTTTTCATCTTGTTGTTGCTGTTGCCGCCGGTTTAAATGGCCGATGTCCAGAGCATGATAACACTCCCAACCACCGATCACCTCTAGACGGAGGGACTTCGGATCAATAATAGTCTATAACCTCCCCCCGAGACCTGTTCACCAAGGGAGACTAGCAGGAGTGCTAGACTCTAGCAGGAGTGCTAGACTCCACCAGGAGTGCTAGACTCCAGGTGACACGGCTCTGGGATTTATTGGAAACACGCAAACCGCTCCACCACGATCCGGTTACAATCCACGGAGAAGAAGCCGTGAAATGAGCTTGTGTGCAACTAGTGTGTGCATTCGCAGAGTGGAATGGTCTCGGCAGCTAAGACACTACCGGAAAAGGAAACTGGCAGGCCCCCCCGAGGCGGGAATCGAACCGCCTCGGGCAGGACCTTCTCTCTCTGCGAGGAAGCGCAGATGTTACCGCTGCGCCCGCCCGAAACTTTGAGCCGTACAAGCAATCTCCCGGAGCCGACGCCTCTTATCCTCTTACCACTGTGCCTCGCATTCGCTAGCCCGGTCAGAGGACGCAACGGATAAGAAAGAGCGATCCCAAAACGTCGCGCGGTTTTCCCCGCTCGTTTGGGTGATGTCACCGAACGCAGCATAGTTGCGGGTTGCACGTGGGGGCCCTGAGAACGCAGCTGCAGGAGCGTTTTACTCGACATCTGCTTGACCTACTTTTCCGAGCTGCACGTTTTTCTGGCGCCGGAAATGTTTCGGCGACGAGCTCGCCGGCGAGCGTACGGGACCGTTCGTCGGAGACCGGAGCGCGGCTAATTTTTAGTTATTTGGGGTTTTTTTTTTGTTTCTCCTCGTTTCGCTCGAGTTTCACGTTAATCTCGCGAGGAAACGCAGCCGGAGGTGTCGGAAGAAACGTAGCGGCCGGTTGAGAGCCACTCTCCGTAGCCGTTCTTTCGGGGCGGCCGCGTCGAGAGAGCGGGAACGCTCGACACGGCCAACCCCCGAAAGAACGATCGCCGCACATCGAGCCGTGAAAACCCTACGCCGGTACACTAATCTATCGCGCTTCGAGCGGCGCGGGCGCGCGTTTCCTTAAGGCTCGTCGTCGCGGCTGCCCCCGAACTCCGTCGCTAACCGTCGGAACCTCTTACCCCCCCCCCCCCCTTACCCCCCCCCATCCTACAGAGTCGAAGTCGAACAGCGGCGTCTCGAAACCGCCTCCCGTCAAGGACGGCGGGCCCCGGCGCTCGCTCAACCTGGAGGATTACAAGAAGCGGAGGGGCCTCATTTAGCCCCGCGCGGGCCGAGCGTCGCCGCGACGGCACATGAAACAGCCGCATCACAGTGACGCATCAAAACGTCGCATCCAACGAACACATCACAATGACGCGTCGAACGCTGCGGCGCAACGGCGCGCCGAGTCGCAACGGCGCGGCACATCAAGCCGCACGTAAAACGGCGCGTCCAACGGACACATCACTCACAATGACGCATCGAACGGCGCGTCGAAGAGGCCACAATTGTCGGATGAGTTGCACACAAACGTCCAGAGTCGGTGTGTGTGTGTGTGTGACCCCCCGCCCCGCCTCGTTATCGGCAGCTCCGGTCCGGCCGGCACGTGCCGCGTTGCCACGCTGACACCGGGGCGTATCCGTGTCTCGTGCACCGCCGACTTGCCGCTGGGCCGCTCGACCCTCTGACGAATTTGCGGAGAGGTGATGACATTTATTTGCTTGAGGCCAACCGACTCGATTTTTTGGAAAAACGTACCCTCTCGCCAGGTTTGAACCGCGGTGCCGCTCGGCTCAAAGGTCAAAACGACGATGGCGGTTGCTTGTCGGAGCTGTTCTTTCGGGATGGCTGTGTCGCCGAGCGATCTCCCTCTCTCTCGGCGTCGCGACGTTTCGCCTCGCGCGCCGGAAGCGTCGTCAGCCGTTTCTTCCAACGTCGCGAGGCAGACGGGGAGGTAGCCGAGTCGAGCAGCTCTGAAGAGCAACCGTCACGAATCGAGCCGTGAAAAAAACCTACATCGGCACATTATGACAATGATAAATAATAATAATTACCGTACATTACTGTCGAAATGTTCACTCCCCCTGTATTTTTGACAAACGGCCCTGCCTAATTGTGTACGGTGGTTAAACTTGTTCATAGTATAAAGCGTGTAACACATTCTCTTTCAAAGTGTGTTCGATTTACTATTATTTTTTCGGAGTGTTTTCACGTTTTGTGAAGAAAGCAAATCGCCGCCTGCGTGTTTATTTTGCGGGTCGATGTCGCAGCCGTCGCTTTATCGCGTTGGGTTTCGCTTTATTTTATTGTACACAAGGTGGGTTCGAAGGTAACAAAAATATCTAAGCCTGCAATAACGGCTCGGAATTTTTTTATACAATTCACAAGCCCCGTGCAGTTTTATACTTGGGCTACGAGTGTGAACGTCACCAAAAGAGGGTTGTGTTCTATAATTTGAGAGACCGTGTGTGTATTTTCCCTTGTAAAGTCCCCCACGACTTCTTCTTTGCGATTCTTCGAAGCAAGTTCGTACCATGTGATTGCTGTATCGATTCTCTTGATTAACGCTCCACCGGTAATAGTATTGCCTGTGCGCGCGTTTCCCTTGCGGTATGGAGCGAGACGTGTGTACAGTGCAGACCGCTTGTTCGCAAACGCTGCTGGTTGAACGGCAACAATCGGTAACAAATAATAATTGGGCGGATGAAAATGAATGTCTTATTTTCTCTTCTCTTCTCTCTCCGTCTGTACACCGCACGCACAAAACACGCAGCGGTTTTTTTTTTATTAAAATAAATATCCGTACACTGCAATGCCATCCATTCATTCATCCGTTATCAGAAACCGCTTAAGCCTGTACGGGGTTGCGTTGAGCCGGAGCCCATCCCGGCAGACACAGGGCGCAAGGCAGGGCTATACTGTACCCAGGATGGGACGCCAGTCCATCACAGGACACCAGGGGCCAATTTAGTCCGCAGGCCAATTAACCTATGCAGCAGCATGTCTTTGGACTGTGGGAGTGAAACCGGCGTGCCCGGCGAAAACCCACGCGGACACGAGGAAAAACATGCAAACTCCACACAGAAGGGCACCCGAGCTGGGATTCGAACCGGGTGCCTTCTTGCTGTGAGGCGGCAGCGCTGCTCACCGCTACGCCGCCACCGTGCCGCCCGGTATCTTTCGTCTTTTGCCGGTTTTCTCTGTGTGGCTAGCGGTGCAGGGAGCCGTCTCTGCCTAAGGGGGTCTCCGTTGTTCCGTGAGCGGATGAGAATGAGCCAGGGTCTGTAAGGGATGGAGGGCCCAGATGGATAACGGGAATTCTGAGCGAGCGGCTTGGCCAGCCGTGAGCCACGCGTGCTCCCTCGACTCGCCGCACACGCTCACTCCGAACCGGTTTCGACACCGGTTCCGAGGTCGCTCACACAGGCGCCCGGTTTGGTTGTGCGGCTGATGAGGGGGGCGTCGTCAGGATTCTGACGATCTGATGTAAGTTTGTCTACGGCTCGATTCGTGACGGTCGCTCTTCAGAGCTGTTCTTTCTGGGAATGTTGCAGTAATGGACTTGAGTTTTTATCGTAGATTTAACAAATTCCATCCTGGGTATAGATCTGGCTTGCGCCCTGTGTCTGCCGGGATAAGCTCCGGCTCACCGCGACCCTCTACAGGATTAAGCAGCTTCTGACGTTGATGATTGTGATGTTAACAGAGCACCCAAGCAGTGTTGTGTTCATGTCGTACAAGTAATGTGACCCGAGTGGGCCAAGTGGGGCCTCGAGGTGTCAGCCAGTTTACCTGGACCTGAAAGCTGCGGGTCTCTGGTGTGCGGGGTGGGGGTAGCCAGGTTGTGGGTCATCACAGCCGGTGTTTACGAGCGCGTTAGCGGCGCGTGAGAGACTCAGAGATACAGAAAGTATGTGTTGCGTGCGTTTGTGAGTTTGAGTGCGCCTGAGTGGAGTCCGCGTGTGTGAGTGAGTGTAAGTGAGCGTGTGTTATTTTACATGTTGTTTAGCGATGGTTGGTTGGTTCGAACGTTTGTTGCATCGCAGAAATGCCGCATCCAGAGCCGTGCAAATGTTAGAGACAGGAGCCGGCGTTGTATCGCAAGAATCCCACATCCAGAGCTTGCGGAGGTCACTGGGGTATTTTCTACTCTAACAACAAACATCCATATATCCGTCGAACTTTCCCCAACATTCTGTGCAGACTACACTGGGCTAGAGGGGGCGGCGGGGTCGGTGTGAATCTTTGCCTTTGCGCGTGGGAACATAACTCAGGAGATACACACCGTCGTCGACTCCCGCACACAATAGTCGTTCACCCCGGCTGACCACAGAGAAGGAGGGTTGTCCACACGGTCTGCTGGAGCGATTGAGCCGGTTCACGCATCCCGCGTTAACCAACCCAGACGCTCACCCGCCCCGCGCCTCTTCAAAGGAATGCTCTCTCTGTCTCTCGCTCTGTGTGCGCCACGCTGTAACCACGATGACAGGCGTTGCTCGCTAGAGCAGAAACGTCAGACGCTCCCTTCCACGCTGCGGTTAACGCACCTGGGTCGTGCTGGTTGGCGCCGGCTTGCTTGAGTGTCCCCGATACCATTTATCTGCCGTCTGCCCTCTTCCTACCAGCGCCTTCATGCGCCTTCATGCGCCTTCACGCTCCTTCACGGGAACATTTATGCCTTCCTCTGGCTTGGACTGTTGGTGCGGGTCAGTGGTGCTGTGCCGAGACGTTGGCTCTCTCTCTATCTCCCGATCTGCGTCTGCTCGGGAACATCCGTTCCCTCCTTGCTTGATGGAGAATTATTAGTATTTTTTTTTAACTGCTGTATTTATGTCACGTCCTATAATTTATCGATTTCGCTCGACTCTCAGATCTGTGTTGATGTTGTTGACATGCCCTTCTCTCCACAGCCTTGTGCAGCGCTTTGCGACCCTTGGATGAAAGGCGCTCTGACCATCGTGCTTCGAAGAATCGCAAGGAAGAAGAATGCTATTATTATTATTACCACTTCCCATCAAAGCGCTTCGTGACCCGCACGTGATTGTTATCTGTATGCGGGGAGCGGTGGTGCAGCGGTTAGCGGCGCTGTGCGATGAACCCGGTGACCCCCGAGTTTGTCTGCTCACGTCCACCGACACCAGTAACGATTTTTCAAAAACATGAGGCGGGAATCGAACCGCCTCGGGTAGGACCTTCTTCCTGTCAGGCGCAGATGTTACCGCTGAGCCGCCCTGCCTGAGATGACTGATGGGGAGCGGTGGTGCAGCGGTTAGCACGCTGCGCTACGAACCTCGGCGACCCGGGTTCGATTCTTGCTCACGATCGACACCGGTAACAATTTTGCTTAACCGGTCCTGGGCCTCCTCCCCTAGGTCGACTCAGCCTCAAATGAGTACCCGGTGCGGTTGTGTAAACACTTGTCACTGGGGAGACAAAGGTGGCCGCGCGTTGTGCTGGCCACTCACCGCCTCGTGTGCCCTACCGACCTTCAATCACAGGTGCTGCTCGCTAACACCACTTGACCCCACAGCCTGTTAAGGCTACGCGGGGGATCTTTATCTTTGTTGTGATATGCACGTGTGCTCGTGTTGCTGGCTGTTGTCTGGTTACTGTGACTACCTGAGTGTGCGTGTGGGGAGCGGTGGCGCAGTGGTTAGCGCGCCGCGCTCCGAGCCCGGCGACCCGAGTTTGACACTCAATCTGTCACTGACAATGACGTTTGTAAGATTGTACTCAAAACGATATTTACATCTTTTTTATCGTCCGGAGTTTCTGACGAATTACGTGATGATTGTTCTGTGGAGTCACCGTTGAGCGGGAAGACACCGTCCTTTAGCGATGACCGTGAGAAATGCGGGGGCGGCACGGTGGCATAGCGGTGAGTAACGGAAGGACCCGGGTTCGAATCCCGGCTCGGGTGCCTTTCTGCGTGGAGTTTGCATGTTCTCTCCCCGTGTCCGCGTGGGTTTTCGCCGGGCACTCGGGTTTCCAACCCACAGTCCACAGACATGCTGCTGCATAGTTTAATTGTCCCGCTGAATTAATTGCTCCCGGTGTCCTGCGATGGACTGGCGTCCCATCCGGGGTATATCCATACCTTGCGCCCTTTGTCTGCCGAGATAGGCTACGGCTCACCACGACGCTTTATATGATTAAGCGGTTTCTGAGAATGGATGGATGTATGGTTTCTGACTATAAATGGATGGACCAGTGACAACCCTACATCAGTACAACGAGAGAGGATGGACCACTCGGTGACACGGCTATCCCGAAAGAGCAGCTATGGGGAGCAATTCTCACACATCGATCCGTGACAAACCTACATCAGCCCAATGGGGATGTTTGTCGTAAAAACAACTGGCAGGAAGCAAGGCTTGACAGTAAAATACAACTCGTGCCACGGTGAACGTTAATAGTTTTAAATGAAATAAAAGTCATTAAACTCCCGGCCAAATATTACATTTGTTAGTTTTCCCTTTGCCAAGCAGAAAAGTTTGGACTTCATGGCAAAAGGCTGGACGGCAGCCGGTGGAAATAAAAGTTTATTTAATGCATAGGTGGAAAAATGCTTTGTGTGCGACGGAGCGACGGAGAGCGAGCGAGAGAGAGAGTCCCAAAAAAATGCCCTGCGCTCGAAAAATTAATCAAAACATAAATAGCACGTTTAAAAACCCGTTTCATTTACTTGGCTCCTGAAAGGACAGAATGTAAACGCTCGCAATTCACTCGCAATGCTTTCTTTCCGTTGCCCGTCGGTAACATCGTGACGAATCCGCCGCCAATGTTGATTTGCTTTTTAAGCAGTGAGCCCGGGGGTCGCGTTCCTGGCGAAGTGAGGGCGGCAAGGCAGCGCTACACCCAGGATGGGACGCCAGTCCATCACAGGGCACCGGGGACAATTTAGTCCGCATGGCAATTAACCTGTGCAGCAGCATGTCTTTGAACGGTGGGAGGAAACCGCAGTGCCCGGCGAAAACGCCACGCGGACACGAGGGGAGAGAACACGCAAACTCCACACAGAAATTAAATTAAATTCAACTTTATTTGTCAACTCCACCACATGTACAGGACATACAGAAGGATCGAAATACCGTTTCTCTCAGACCCCGGCGTTGTTTACGAGCCGGGATTCGAACCCGGGATTCCTGCTGTGAGGCGGCAGCGCTACTCACCGCACCACCGTGCCGACATTACAGGCAGGGGCTTTTATATTTTTGCCCAAGCGGGAGTCTGTTGTTCTTTTCTGGGTTACATTTCTGTGAATTCACAATGGGATAACCTTGAACTGGGCACGCTTTCAACAAAAATCAGTCAGCAGAAAAGATTGTCTTAAAAAAAAAGGCGGTATGCGTATATATTTTTTATTTCTATAAAGTGTGTTTTTCTTTCCATTTGCACGTTTTATGTTGCTCAGGTTTCGTCCGTGAATGGGAGACGAAAAAAAATAGAGACATTCTTTGGCCGCACGGTGTCTGTGCGTTGGTAATGTCTGCGTCTCGGCACGGACAGAAGGTCCTGCCCGAGGCGGTTCGATTCCCGCCTCTAACGCCGGCTCCTGTCTCTAACACTGGCGACCATCTCTAACACCGGCTGCTTTCACGACCTCTCAGACAGAAAGTCCTGCCCGCGGATGTTACCACTGCATAGACACACCCTGGTAGGGGTAGTAACGTAGGAGCCCGTGTTAGATATAGAAGCCAGTGTTATAGATAGGAGCCAGTGTTAGAGATAGAAGCCAGTGTTATAGATAGGAGCCAGTGTTAGAGATAGAAGCCAGTGTTATAGATAGGAGCCAGTGTTAGAGATAGAAGCTAGTGTTAGAGATAGGAGCCAGTGTTAGAGATAGAAGCCAGTGTTAGAGATAGGAGCCAGTGTTAGAGATAGAAGCCAGTGTTAGATATAGAAGCCAGTGTTATAGATAGGAGCCAGTGTTAGATATAGAAGCCGGTGTTAGAAATCCAAACCAGTGTTAATAGATAGGCGCCTCCTCACAGAAAGAAAGTCCTGTCTGAGGCGGTTCGATTCCCACCTCGCGCGCCTTTCTGTGCGGACTTTATGCGTGTGTGTGTGTGTTCTCCCCCTGTTCTGCGTGGGTTTCCTCCGGGTTCTCCGGTTTTCTCCCCACGAGGACTCCGCACACACACACGCACACACGCACCCCCACAAAGCGAGAGCGGCCTATCGAGTCTTTCCATTACACACGTCGTATCCACGTCGGCCGTGGAATGTGAATCTCCAGTGTCGCCCCTCAGCCAACGGGAGCGGCCGAGACCGGCAACACGGTTTAGCGAGAAGGTATGTTATAGCGCGCGCTAGCTCCCCTCGCGAAAACAACGCGGGCGAGAGAGGAGAATAACACTCCTCGTTATACCGCCGCCTCTCTGCTCTTTCCTCGCTTACGCCTCTGAGTCGTTCTCTCGTCGAAGGAGTAGCCATCGACTGTGAATGAATATGTGCCACGCGTTATAAATGTAAAATTATTATTATTCTACGTCTACCGCCACCACCCCACACCGTCTCAATCCACACACTCGCCAGCCGTGTAGCTTCTTCTTCTTTGCGATTCTTTGCGAAGCACGACGGTGTCAGCCTCTGGACATCGTTGTCTTTCAGCTCGGCCTCGGCCGTGTCGCTGACGGCCGAGCCGCGTGGCTGACTGCGTGATTCCGCGGCTCGGAGTTTTCACTCGCCTCGCGCGGAGAGTCGAGCGGTTAGTTGTCATTGCAGGCACTTATCATCAGTCGCGGTCATGCCGTCGGCCCCCCCCAGACGGCAAGGTGTAACCCGCACGGGTAAGTTCATGCGATACCGAACTCCCTTCCTCCCCCGCGTGAACGTGAGGTGGTGGGGTAGGTTAGGGGGTAGGTGAGGGGGTAGGTGGCGGGGGTAGCTAGGGGAGGAAAGTGGGGGCCTCAGGAGGAGCAAGTCGGGACCTTGTTTACATTGGCGGCGCGCCAAGCCGCGTAACACAGGGTGACCTCAACACGGACTCTCTGCCAAACCCTGAGCCCCCCCCCACACAACACAACCCCCCCCATAACCCCTAGACTCCACCATTGGCCCCGGAGCCACCCGTAGAATGTGTCCGCGCCTGCGGGTGTCGTGGCGTACCGTGTTGACGTTGGGGAGATGACGTTTGACGGATTCAACAAGAAGGATTTTTTCTTCATTAATGGCCGCTTTGGCTTCAATAACATTGGCTAAAGGCGCAGCCCTGCCGCGTTGCTTGCCCCGCGTCGCCCCTGCTGGCTAAATATAAGTTTGTCACGGCTCGATTGATGATCGTTGCTCTTCAGAAATGTTCTTTCGGGATAGCCGCGTCACTGAGCTCTCTCCTCATCTCTCCCTCGCGACCGTTTCGCTTCCAACGTGGGAGGCGAGACGTCGCGAGGGGGAGAGAGCGCTCGATACGGACATCCCGAAAGAACAGCTCTGAAGAGCAACCGTGAGATATATAGATGTTTATCATCACGGCATAAAATACTCAGTGAGCTTGCAAGCTCTGGAAGAGTGATACCTGCCAACGTACAGACTAACCAACACACACAAATATGCGGCACCCCGAGTCGGGATTCGAACCCCGGTGGCTTCTTGCTGTGAGGCGGCAGCGCTCCAAACCGTGCCGCCTAACGTTAGGGACCCTACCTACCCTGACGCTGAGCCCCACTGTCATTAGGTATGGCCTAGCGTAGGTCGCGGTGGGATTCCGGGACCGACTCACGTTTCCGCGACACCTGGGTCGCGTTAACCCCCTTTCCCCCGTTTCCTTCCCCCCCTCTCTCCTAACCCGTCCAGTCTGAGCCGAGGGGATAGGTTTGGGTGAGACCATGAGATGACCAAGTGGGGGATGCATTCACAATGTTGTTGCTGCGCTGAGTAGCGCCGCAGCCCCACGGGGAGTGTTTGTTTTGGTTTGGTTAATTTTGTATTTTTCTTGTCAATTCGCGTGTGTGTGTTGTATCGCGGGAATCCCGTAAAGAGAGCATTTTTCTTCTGTAATAATAAACATCTGAACCTGAGAACGAAAAGCAACAACGCGAGCCGTAAACGGGTTGTTTGGCTCCCACTTCGGAGGCACCATCATCATCAGATTCATCAGCCTGAGGATGCCTCCAACGTGTGAGGCGAAACGTCGAGGAGGAGGAGGAGAGAGAGTAGCAACGCTCGATACGGCTATCGCAACGGAACAGCTACGGAGAGCAATTCGCACACATCGAGCCGTGACAAACCTGAGTCAATCTGCTCCTTAAACCTTAAGCCGGCAGAGCGATGCGGGGATGTCCCTTAGCGTCAGCCCAAGCAAACA
>JAZEWU010000054.1:728015-744203 GCA_036362915.1 Geotria australis | reverse complement strand
TAGAAAGTCCACAACGAAATCATGTAGGTTTTCAACCACTCGCAAGAGCTGCTCTTTCGGGAGCTGCTCTGAAGACGCCTCCAAGGTGGGGAGGCGAAACGTCGCGAAGGAGAGAGGAGGAACGCTCAATGACACGGCTATCCCGACAAAACAGCTGTGAAGAGCAACCGGCGTGAATCGAGCCGTGACAAACCGACGTCGCTATTTTAATTCTTTCTCCCAAACCTGGCAAAAGATTCCGCCGGATTTGTCTTGCATGGTGTACCTTGCGCCGTTCTGTAATTTATTTCGCGAGCGGAACCCGCGTAAAAAATATCTGTTATAATTCAATATCCTTGCGTTGAGTTTTGGTCCGTGGCAAGCTGACAATGGAAAGCGAGCGGAGATGCCATTTATCTTATAAATTAGCCAGGAATGCCAAGAACATTAATTTCACGATGCGGTGGAAAAAAAAAAATAATAATACCCCCGTGGTGCGACCGAATTTGTGCGAGGAGTTAGTGGGTGTTTTGGAGCTACGTGTGTGGGTGAGTGCCTGTGCTGCACCGGTCCTGGGCCTCCCCTAGGTCGACTCAGCTTCAAAATTAGTACCAAGTACGGTGTGTAAACATTGCCGCTAGGGAGACAAATGCGGCCGGGGCGTGGTGTTGGCCACCCACCCACTCGTGTGGCGTGCCGGCCTTCGTAGATGTTCGCTGACGGTTCTTGACACTACAGCCTGTTCAGGCTATCCGGGGGATCTTTGTCTTTGTTGCAGGCTAGGCTGCGTTGGTCGGGTCATGTAGCCCGCATACCCAGCCACCGCATGCCCAAGCAGCTTCTGTTTGGCCGGATAGAGGGGGCGCTTAACGGGCGTGCCACAGGCTGGAGAAGAGATGGACTGATGTGATGCAGAATAACGTGGAACTTCGTGGACTCTCCGATGACTGGTACCAGCGGTGTCAAAATCGACCTTTACGGCGGAGGTTCGTGAAGGACGCTACTGGACAGTTTTGGGTCAGTCGCCCTCCATGCAGTGCCACGTCAGTGGTGCAGTCAGCCAGGTGTTTACAGGCTGATGAGCCACCGTTAATCGAAACCGGTCCAGACTTCTGCTTTCATGGCTGGCGTAGGAAACACCGTGAATGAACGAGGGAATCCTTTGTCTTTACATTTCCACACGTAGGATCCCGAGAGCGTATTTCTTGTTACAATACGAACGTATTACATCTATACGGCAGCTCCAGTCACACAGAGGGCCCCAGAGCGCTGCAGGAAAGAAAGCTGGACGTATGAGGAAAGGGGAAGGCAGCCACGCTGACAGCCGGCGCCAACCCACCAGACACCGCGTCCCCTATATATATATCTAACAAGTCCATGGGGCAAGCAGTGAACGAGCGTGTTATTGCGTTGCGAGGCACGACCGGTTCGTGTGGCCGCGAACATCGGAGACAGTTTGTCCCGGCACGCCCGTGACTCTCTTTGTCGAGTTCAGCTCGCTCTTCATTCAGCACATCCCGTCAACAAGGTCCGGCGGCGATTGGTGGTGGTTGTGGTGGTCGTTGTGGTGGTCGTTGTGGTGGTCGTTGTGGCGGTGGTATGAACACACGTGCTTTGGCCTGTGTGAGACTGGCCACGCGGCAACCCAGCTCATCCGCCCGTGCCGCGCTTATTTGACCGATAGATGTTGATGTTTATTATTATTGTTGGGAGGCCGCGGCTTTAACGGAAGCTCGTGCCCTACATTCGGTCTGGCACAACGCGGGGGTATTCGAAGGGGAGTTCGTCGTTGTGGGTTGTGTGTCTGTGTGTCTCGATTTCTTGACTCTCAGTTGTTGGAGCTGTCTTGATGTTATTGCCATGGCGTTCTCTCCACAGCCCCTGTGCATCCCGAGGGTCACACAGCGCTGCACAGGGCTGCGGAGAGAACGGCACGCCAACAACGACAGAGAACGGAAAAACAGCAAAAAAAACGTTTTATCCGAGCTGTGGAGAGAACGGCATGTCAACAACATCATCATCAGCAACGTGTCTGAGTCGTTTTGCAGCAGTTAGTCCCGCGTAACTGGCGACTAGTGTCCGCACAGAAGCACTCGTGGCCACGACACTGGCAACACAGTGTTCACTTGCCATCATCCATTCATAAACGCTCACGCAACCACACACACACACGTGCTCACACACACGGGGCCACGCAACCACACACACCCACATGTGTAATCACACGCAAAGACAAAGATCCACCGTATAGCCTCTGGCAGGCTGTAGGGTCAAGTGCCGCTGGCGAGTAGCGCCTATGGAAAGTCTGCACGGCACAAGAGGGGGGTGTGTGGCCGGCAACACGCCCCGGCCGCCTTTGTCTCCCGCACTGGCGATATTTATACACCGCACTAGGTAACTCATTTGAGGCTGAGTCGACCTAGGGGAGGCCCAGGACCGGTTCAGAAAATCGTCACTGGTGTTGGCCGTGAGCGGGATTCGAACGCGTGACGTAGCGCAGGTTTGTAGCCCAGCGCGCTAACCACTGACAAATACAAAGATCCCCCGTGTAGCCTTAACAGACTGTAGGGTCAAGTGGCGTTAGCGAGTAGCACCTACGAAAGCCGAACAAATACAAAGATCCCCCGTATAGCCCTTCTCTCCACAAACTTGTGCAGCGCTTTGCGACCTTTGGGTGAAAGACGCTCTATAAATGCTGCTGCTATTATTATTATAACAGACTGTAGGGTCAAGTGCCGTGAGCGAGTAGCATCTACGAAGGCCGAACACACACACACACGATTCCAAACACACACACACCAACCAACCCACACACACGATTCCAAACACACACACACACCAACCAACCCACACCATGTGTTTCCCATCACCGGCGAGAGCACTTTGAAGTGACACATCTTGGCTCGCCGGACGGCTCAGCTGCTCGGTGCCGTGCCAGCGAGATTATTCCGCTGGAAGGAATGCGGATCGGCTCGGGACGCCCGACACACATGGGCCCCCACTTGCCTGTTTACTGAGCCGCGACCGTGCATGAGGCGACTGCTGTTTCAGAAAGAATAAGAAAGAATTAGACAAAGATTCCCCCCCCACACAACCCCCGCTATAGCCTTAAGTGCTGGTCAAGTGCTTTTAGTGAATAGCACCCTGTCAGGTGAATAGATACCTGTCAGGTAATAACTTGGTATTGCCTGCGAATTCTACCAAACTCTTCGAGGCCGAGCTGAAAGACAACGATGTCCAGAGGCTGACCATCGTGCTTCGAAGAATCGCAAAGAAGAAGAAGTGAATAGCACCTATGACGAAGACTCCCCCATATAGCCTTAACAGATTGTAGCGTCAAGTGCTGTTAGCGAGTAGCTCCTATGACGAAGACTCCCCCGTATAGCCTTGATAGGCTGTAGGGTCAAGTGCTCTTAGCGAGTAGCACCTATGATAAAGATCTCCCGTATAGCCTTGACAGACTGCAGGGTCAAGTGATGTGAGCGAGTAGCACCTATGAAGGCTGACACAGCACACGAGCTTCGGGACTAAACCGAACCCACGCGGACACGGCGAGAACGTGCAAACTCCACACAGAAAGGCACCCGGGTGGGGAATCGAACCCCGGGTGGGGATTCGAACCCGGGTCCTTAGGGGACGCTGGCAGATTTTTGCCGCTCTTAAGATTGCCTGTTTCACGACCTTTCAGTGTATTGGAAGCAGCCTTAATCATTTATTTTTGTTGCTTTCGTTTTTATGTTTTTTCGTTGTTGACGTGCCGTTCTCTTCGCGGCCCTTGTGCAGCGCTTTGTGACCCTCGGGTGAAAGGCGCTATATAAAATGCTATTATTAATATTATTAAATATACGTAACGTTGCAAAGTGGAAAGTGAACACTGTTTCGCTGGCCGCATTTCAAGATGCATCCAGGGATTTTAAAAAAAAAATACGTACAGCTTATAACGCAAAACAGTTGTGTTTTAAACGTGAGCAAACGAGAGAGAGAGAGAGGGCTTGTGCAGCACCAATCGATGCAGCTCAACACGCTCAGCCGCTGTCAAAACAATGCAATATTTTTCCCCACTCGAATCGCATCGCAATGACCGCGTGGGTCACGTCGCCACACGCGGACCGGCCAACGTGGCGTTTGGAACAGTGCGAGTGTAAACAGCGATGTGGCACGACAGAATGCGTTTTAAGTGCGGTGAAATGCGACGCGTCGATGGGTGAGAAGGACGTGCTTGCGTCACGGATTACGCGCTCACGTCACGGATCGACGTCCTGCGTGACAGAACTGTACCACGTGCGCGTTGTTTACATCACGTGACGGCACACGAAGACACAAAGACATTTGTAACGCGCACATTATAATTCATTCACTGTCGAAGGTAACTCATTCGACGAGAGAACGACTCGGAGGCGTAGCGAGGAAAAGCGCAGAGAGGCGGGGGAGGCAGCCAGGCGGTTTTTCCGGCCCCAGATTCGAAGTAGCCTTAATCATTAAATGTGTGTTCCTTTGGTTTTTATTGGTTGTTTTTTTTCTTTCGTTGTTGACGTGCCGTTCTCTTCGCGGCCCTTGTGCAGCGCTTTGTGACCCTCGGGTGAAAGGCGCTATATAAATCGCTATTATTATATATTATGATGTTATCGGACGAATAATTAATGTTTGGTTTTTTTAAGTAGCGAGTGGGAGGAAACCGGAGAAACCGGAGGAAACCCACGCAGAACAGGAGAGCACACAAACTCCACACAGAAAGGCGCCCGAGCCGAGATTCGAACCCGGGAGCTTCTCGCTGTGAGGCGGCACTGCTACGCGACCGTGCCGCCCCGGCGGCGCCCGTAAATCCGGCGGACAAATTGCGGATGGATGGAAGTGATTCTCCAAGCCTCCGCAACGACGCGGTAAGGGCGGCAGAAGGAGTTTGGCTGAAACACCAGGCACGACCACTGACTGCTCGCGTTCTCCCTCTCCGACCGAGACGGAACTTGGACGGCGTGCTGGAAAGCGCAATTAAGTTTTGCTGCGATGAAGTTTAAATAAATAAAATGTTTCGTGAGCTCAGCGGCAACAGCATCGCGAGCGAGCCTCGCGCAGGACAGAGAGCCGAGTACCCAGATTTAAATTCACCGAGTTTGTGTTTTTTTTTCTTAAGCTGGAAGGAAGCGTTGAGCTGTGTATCTTCGACATTGAATGAATATGTGCGCGTTATAAATGTAAAAGTATGTTTTTATTATTATCTTTGTAACGGTTGTCCAACTCGTAGAGACACGTAAGACACTCGTAGTGACTCGTAGAGGCGCGTGGTGATTCATAGAGGCACGTGGAGATTCAGTCAGTGAGTTTGTCTTTAAGCCGGAAGGAACCATTGAGCTGTGTAGATCTTTGTACCAGTTGTCCAATTCGTAGAGACTCATAGAGACACGTAGAGACACACAGAGATCAATCAGTCCATGTCTTCGGTCACACACACACACCTACGCGTGACCGCGCGAGGTACTCATTCGACGCTCGCTGCGTCGTTCCCCGCAACAGAACGATAAATAAACGGAGTCGAGCCGGCTTCCTGAGCGCTGTAAACCCACACCGGGCCCTGTCTTCTCAAAACTCTCTCCTGGACTCCCCTCAGGAGCTCCACGCGAACTCTGATCCCGTAACTTCTAGACGCCAAGTGTCTCATTAGCGGCGCCCTAGGTGACCGCCTTGCGGCTAAGGTAGGGGGCCCCAGCCCGAGTGCGGGTTAGAACCGGCACCGCGCTGCGAGCCAGAAATCAGCCTCACGGGACGAGACGGAATAATGTCGATGCTGAGATTTATCTGGCGATGAAAACCGCGAATCCCAGGAAACACGGTTTGGACACAATCGTCAATAAAAGCGCTTAACGTATATACGTTGTTGTGGCTGGTGTCGAAGTGAGCGTGGGAGGGGGGTGGTTCGCGTGCTCGGTTATTCTCACTCGTATAATACGAGAGAGGGCCCTGTTAGCTTTGGGCCGTGGCGAGCCATTCAGATTCCCACAGCTTAGCTGCATGCCAAGTAACGGTTTTTCTCTCCTCCCCCCTTTCTGCAAAGGCATCACTCAAGTCTATTTACTGCTGTAGAATGGGTCTTTAAAGACGCCATGAGGTCATCTCGCACAGCTATATAGGCCGCTGCTCGAGAGTGTTTCAGCCCAGACCCCCACCCCCCCTCTATCCATTCATTCATTATCGGTGCCTGCTTTTCGATTCTCGGAGGTTTGCTCGGAGGGGACGGAGCCTATTGCGGCAGATGCAAGGCTGAAGGCAGGGCTATGCCCAGGATTGGACGCCGGTCCATCGCAGGGCACCGGAGGCAATTTTCTTTGTCAGCAGGCGCTTTGTGACCCTCGGGTGAAAGGCGCTCTGTAAATGCTATTATTATTATTATTATTCACCTATGCAGCAGCATGCATTTGGACCGTGGGAGGAGACCTGAGTGCCCGGCGAAAACCCACGCGGACACGGGGAAGAACGTGCAAACTCCATACAGAAAGGCACTTAAAAAGGTAAATCAACAACATTGTTAACAACCGTGGTCTATCCACTGCTGCGTGAAGGCCTCTCCATCCTGTCGTCATCTCCCGCGTGTGACCAGTGTGAAAGAGTATGCCAAACCACCCTCGAGTGGAGGCCCTTTATTAAGCAGCGCCACGAGCAAGCAGTTATTATGTACACGCCTCGGCAATGTTATTTACAAGGTCGGTAAAAATCTGCGGAGACTAATTCGCTTCTTAATTGGAAACATATGCTGCCGTTTACACACACACACACACGTGTCGATCCGAATATATGTGCCAACAAGCGCTAATAAACCTCCCGCTTTATGAAATCAGATTTCCAGGAATGCATTGTTGGAACCCGGAGGAAACACACGCAGAACAGAGAGAGAGAGAACACACAAACTCCACGCAGAAAGGCGCGCGGGGTGGGAATCGAACAGAAGCAAGTGTTAGAGATAGGAGCCAGTGTTAGAGACAGGAGCAAGTGTTAGAAACAGCAGCGAGTGTTGAAATCACAGGAACCCCGTTTCCAGAGCTTGCCAGCTCACAGGGTGTTTTCTGCTGTAATAACACACATCTATCTAAGTATGTACTTACGAGCAGAAAACAGTGATAAGATCCAGGCTTTCAAATTGGCTGGGCTATCGGGGTACCGTAGTGTTTGGGTCAGTGTGTTTGTACATACACGTAGCTTCAGTAATTTCTGTTTATGTAGTTTTGGCCGTGCCGCGCCATGTCTGCGACCGTAATGAAGCCCACGTGTTGTGAGCCACGGCTCAGTGCTATGAACAGTAACACTGTTTATTTTGAGACCCAGGGGCTGGGGGCACAAGTCTCCTGTTTGTATCTGAAGCTGCCATCGTGGACACACCGACATGTTCCGTCATTAATAACAATTAATAATAATTATTTTACATTTATAACGCGCACATATTCATTCACTGTCGAAGGCACGAATTCGACGAGAGAACGACTCAGAGGCGTAGCGAGGACAGCACAGAGAAGCGGAGGAGGCAGCCAGGCGGTTTTGCCAGGGCGCCATATTGCCACACACTGCTTCCTATATATTATGATGTTATCAGCCAAATAATTAATGTGTGGTTTTTTTTAAGTAGTGGGAGGAGACCGGAGAACTCGGAGGAAACCCACGCAGAACAGGGGGGAGAACACACAAACTCCACACAGAAAGGCGCCCGAGCCGAGAGTCGAACCCGGGGCCTTCTTGCTGTGAGGCGCAGATGTTACCACTGCGCCACCCTGTCGCCCGATGCCCGCCGGTGGCACATTATGGTCGTGGTCGCCAGCGATGTAGCCATGCAATAGTGGCACCGTGGCGTGACAGAATGCGTCTGTTAAACGTTAAGGAATTAGTGAATTCCTAGCAATCCTCCCAAGGTCTCCCTTGGCGAACAGGTCTGTGGAGAATGTGCAAACTCCACACCGAACCCAGACTTTCTCGCTGTGAGGTTCGAGGCGGATGAGCGTTGGAAGAGGGGGTGGGACCCAGGCGCGTCGCAGCCGCGGGTGTTGCAGGAAAAAGTGGTGGGGGATGGAATCATGTTTCCGTGAAAGTGCGGGTGTCGCAACATTCGGAACACCCGCGGCTGCGACGCGCCACTGGGACTGAGGGCGTGGCCTCGTGAGGAAGTGGAGGAGGGGAGGCGGGGCCCTTGCCAGCAGCTCGAAGGTGAGCTCCCTCAGTTTTATGGTCGAACACTCAAATCAACTAATGTTAGTTTTACACTGTTAATTTTCATGCACCATACGAAACACTTCATCGCCGTCTTTAAAATAATTCGTGTGGCAGATGCTGGTTTGACGGTAAACAACCCACGGGAACGGACGGGCGGCGCTAGGATTTGAGATGTTATCACTGCGCATGGTGGCACAGTGGTATCATCTGCGTCTCACAGCAAGTCTTCTTCTTCGCGATTCTTCGAAGCACGATGGTTAGCTTCTGGACATCGTTGTCTTTTAGCAAGTAGGCCCCGGGTTCGAATCTCGGCTCGGGCGCCTTTCTGTGTGGAGTTTGTGTGTTCTCGCCCCTGTTCTGCGTGGGTTTCCTCCGGTTTCTCCGGTTTCCTCCCACTCATTAACGAATTGGCCGATAACATCCTAATATATAGGAAGCGGTGTGTGGCAATAAGCCGCCGGCAACACCGCCTGGCTGCCTCCTCCGCCTCTCTGCGCTTTCCTCGCTACGCCTCTGAGTCGTTCTCTCGTTGAATGAGTACCTTCGACAGTGAATGAATATGTGCGCGTTAGAAATGTAAAATTAGTATTCATTATTATTGTGCGTTTGTGAATATCCGGTGACAGATTCCAATGAGCCGGATTCTCAAATCCTAGCGCCCGCCCGTCCGTTCCCGTCGGTTGTTTACGGTCAACCCAGCATCTGCCACACGAATCATTTTAAACACCCTTGGCGGTTTGATGTGTGAAGCTTAAGGCGCATCAGGCCACACACACGCAAATCAAATTAAGCCGCTGCATTGGCAGACGACGCTCAGAGCTGTGGCCAGTTATTGGCCGTGGCAGTGATGCAGCATTTCAGCGATGCTGTAAATTATCTGGCTTTTGAGAATCGCTCTGCGTAGCTGTGCTTTCGGGATAGCCGTGTCGAGTATTCCTCGCTCTCCTTCTTTTGCGACGTTTCGCCTCCCACGTTGGAGGCATCGTCAGGCGTTCGGAATGGTTCAGCCGAGCTGTTCTTTCGGGATAGCCGTGTCACTGAGCGCTTCTCCCTCTCTTCTTCGCGACGTTTCATCTGCCACATTTCCATCAGTGAATTCCTCCAGTAGGGAAGGTTGCGTTGGCAGGGTCATGTAGCCTACATGCCCACCCACTGCATGCCCAAGCAGCTTCTGTTTGGCCGGATGGAGAGGGCTCAACGGGCGCGGCACGGGCTAAAGAGATGGTGTAGAAGGATGTAGTGCAGATTGGACTTGCCGGTGAATGTTACTAGCGGTGTCAAGATCGACCTCCGTAGAGGACACAGTGTCGGGCTGGTTGGCGCCGGCTATCCGCACGGCTGCCTCCGCTCCACCTCTCTGCTGTTTCCTGCAGCGCTCTGGGACGCCTGGGTATCAAGCGAAATATAATACATTCTGATAATTATTATAAAATTGCAAGTCAAGTGTGCTAGCAATTACACAACAGTAGCAGCAATAACCTAGACCATATGTTAATGTTATTCTGCGGATTTTCGAAGGCTCGTGAAGCCAAAGGAGAGAATGTTCACGCGGCGTTTCAATCGCACTGTTAGAAAACAAATGGAATGAAGTAACACAAACTAAACATTGCGGAGAGAACTTTTCCAGGCGACGTTTGCTCTCGTAAATCTTTCATCCGATAAACAAAATATAACACTCGTCAAAATTTCGTTAATCCAATTGGCCCCGGAAATACGTACGCAACCCCCCCCCCCCGCAGCGATTGTATCTTCGCGTGAAGTAAACAAATAACGGGGAAAAATTAAACAAACATAAAAAGTTGATGTTTCTAACGTGTTGCCGCAGCTTTCTCGGCAGCTAAAATAAATAGGAATAAATATTAACATATAAAATCTCGAATGATGGATGGATATTCTGTGTTTTTCGTTCTGGGCCAGTTCGCGTGCGTGGTTTTTTTGCGGCCAAAAATGTTCACCCTTCGGCCACCTCACAGCAAGAAGGCCCACCGGGTTCGAATCGCGGCACTCGGGTTTCCTCCGACAGTCCAAAGACACCTATTGGTCCGTGGAGCCCAGACCCAAGCGGGCCAAGCCAGGTACAAACGTTCGATGACCCCTAATCTGCGTCACAGCATGCGATCACCTGCCACTGACACGTGTTTAGGCCGGCCATGCGGACACCGTGTTCCCTCGTTCTGAGCGTTCCTCTCTATCTGTTCGACGGAAATAGAGAGAGACCGCAAACGGAAGGCGGTTAGCGCAGCTGCCTCGATCGCTATGCGAGCTTACGTAACCCTCCGGGCGACGGCATGGCTCCGCACGTGCGTAAGAGTGTCGGAGGGAAGTTACGGCGTTTCCCACGTGGCCCCGGCACCGGGACCCGCAGCGACCTCGGCCCAACGCGGAGTTACGAAAGTAAACGTGTTTCCTCCGTTTCTGTGTGGGGGGGGTTTGTGTGTTGTCGCTCTCTCTCCCTGGTCTGCGTGGGTTTTCTCCGGATGTGTGGCGGTATGTTGGCGCCGGCTGACCGCCTGGCTGACTCCTTCCCCCTCCTCTGTGCAGTTTCCTCGCTACGTTCCTCCGTATCTGTGTCTCGTCCTTGACTAGGCGTGGGATTTGGGCCTAGGTTAATTGGCATGCTGACTATATTGCGCCCGGTGCCCTGTGATGGGTCTGGCGTCCCATCCTGGGTATAGCCCCTGCATTGCGCCCTGTGTCTGTTAAGGCTACATGTGTCGTGCTGTCCTTCATAGGTGCTACTCGCTAACACCACTGGATCGTACAGTCTGTCAAGGCTATACGGGGGAGGCAGTAGAAAAATATTGGACTGAAATCGAGCCGAAAACAAATTTTTCAGAAGTGAAATTTATTATTTCTTGGGTTTAATTGCATAAGACGGAAACCACACTCACGTGATTATCACAAGAACACAGATGTTAGAGAATGTCGTTAATAACAAAACATACGAAGCGGAAATAAATAATTTATTACAATTACAAGTTATGAGACTAGAACGAATAATCTGCACGTTGTTTCTGGTTTAAAGTGAATTTTTTTGGTCTTTTATTTTTTTTATTCCATTTTTTTTACGAACCCACTGCATATGAAAACAAGGCACACAGCGTACGATATGAAGTTAGCAGATTATGACAAGTAACATATAAACCTTCAGAAGCACCAGACTTTTGTGTTCCTTCAGATCGAAACATCTCGTAATACTTCCACAAATATTAACCGGGTGGCTTAGAAGTAACCAATCGCAAGCATTTAAACGCGTGCCACCACGTCGCATATCCGACCCTCTGGGAAGTGAGGTCACAGGCAGATAGGTGGGTAGGTCGGATCTTCGAACATCCTTAGGGCCATTTACACGCTGTAAAAACACCGCGGTTAATTGATCGGGGCGGCCATGTGACGTTCGGATATGCGACGTTGTACTGTATGGCGCAACACTCCGATCGAGCGAATTCTTGTTACGACACATCTCATTGACCGAATAACAACACAGTCGTAAGTAGATTGCTTAATTATTGGCTGTCTTCCGTCTCTGTTAATCACAATAGTACCAAACATTGCTTTCATCATTCCTCGTTGTAGAATTATACTGGAAACAGGGCTTTACATTTAAACTCTGCGTACAATTATTCCTTAAGCGTTGTTATATAACTGTGTGTTCCACACCACGTGATTATTATTCTTTTTACGAAGGCACTTTTACAATATCAGTACGTAGATCCTACCGCAGTTAAAGGTTTCAAATACAAAAAGCAAAACTCTGACAATACCACGATCAGCGGTAGCATTGCATTATAGAATAATTGCATTATATAATAATGCAATAATTGTATACATGTATCTCAATGTGTGTGAGAGTGACCATGGCTTAAATCCAAACAGGTGGCGCTGGTACTCCGGTTTTCTCCCAAGGTTAATTGGCCTGCTGACTCAATTGTCCCCCCACGGTGCCCTGCGATGGACTGGCATTCCATCCTGGGTATAGCCCTGCCTTGCGCCCTGTGTCTGCCGGGATAGGCTGCAGCTCACCGCGGGGACTGACGATGAATGCATGAATGAGTGAATGAGACAGCAATCAGCTGTTGTCTCCTCCCAGAAACCGCTTGTCATCGACACACGCGCACCCAGCGAGACCAAAGCTCCCGGGGACACACATGCCAGCCATGAGGTATCGCTGTGTTGTGCATTATCCCCAAACCTACGGTCAAGCATGCAAAGCACATATATCTGTATTATTGCCCATAGTATTGCTATATATACGACCGGTCTGTATTTACTCGACTAAGTACGATATTAACTTATCTAGAAAGCGCAACGGCTAATCTTTTAGGCAAAGGAAGAAAAAAAACAACGATATACGGCTATTTATACGTGTGTTTGTAAAAAAAAAAATGTTATCAAATTAAAATTGCGGTTAGTTTCGTTTACACGTTTACGCGTACAAAATAAATAATAATCCACGCGCTCCGCGACGGCAGGCTGCTTTGTTTACGTCGGCAAAATCGAGACGTTGTCGACGCGAGGTTCTTTCTTGGCCTTGTCTAGACCACCAACTCATTGTGTTGAGTGCCTTGCCGCCGCATGCAAAGCAGCAGCAGCGATACGCTTGTTGCAGGTAGATAAATCGACGTTTATTAGTATTACAGCAGAAAAATTGGCAGTGAGCCTGCAAGCTCTTTAACGGGATTCCTGCGCTGAAGCAACAACCGCGCTCGCTCTCCCGTTCCGATCGGTCGCACGCGCGACGCGACAGAAACCCGTCAGCTCCGCGTTCTTAGGCGGGTCTCGACCCTCCCCGCGTCGACACATCTCCGGGTGGAAAATCGCGCGCGTGCGATCGTTCCCGTCGAGAACGCCGCGTGTCGCATCGACCGCCCGCGACAAACCGCCTCTCGCGACACGCAAGCGCGCGGAAGGAATCGCCGCCACCCGCTGTCTGCCGCACCGTATTTTGCCGGCGGTTACCCTTAAGCCATCTTATGTAACCGAGTTGCGCTGAGTGACAGGTCCACTGTTCTGGGAGCCAACCCGTGCGTCTTTGCCAAAATGTCTCATCGATTCTGAATCTCGTATCTGGCCCGGGTCCCTGCGTTCCTCTTCTCGCACAAGGTCATGGGAAACACGTTTTTTCTTGTGTGTGTTTTAATTTTTTTTAAACGACATTTATATTTTTTAAACATTTTATTTATAGGTTCGCGTTTAGTTTACGTCGCGTAGGACTTGTTTTTTTTTCGGGGTTCGTGGTCGGGTTCCGACGCTTCCCTCCGTGAGCTGGGAGTCTCTTCGGAAACCTCGAGGTGTTTACGGAAACTCCGTTTTCACGGAGATTCGTTCGCGGGGAGCTCCCGGCACGCGGCGCGGAACGTCGGACGTCGTGCCGAACGACGCCAAACTCTCCGTCAGACTCTCCGTCAAACTCTCCGTCAGACTCGAAACGAATGTTTCGAGTGTTTCGAGTCTGGCGTTTCGGGAATCCCGCAAAGAGCCTGCGAGCTAGCTGGGTATTTTCTGATGTAACAATAAACATCCATCTATCTATCTGGTTGGAATCTCTAAACGAACGCTCAATCCTGTACAGGGTTGCGGCGAGCCGGAGCCTATCGCGGCAGACACTGGGCGCAAGGCAGGACTATACCCATGATGGGCCGCCAGTCCATCACAAATAATAACACGTAAAGTTAAAAAAAAAATCACCAAAAAGAACCCCCGTCACTGTCAGTCAGTTTTAATGTAAAATCCCATTCTCGCCTCGCGATAACGACAACTGTAACAACAGTAACAAATGGTCGGAGGCGCGGGCGCGTGAGCGATCGCAGGCCGCTCGCTACCCCCCGTGCCGTTGCTAAGTCTCGCGTACATTCATCGCTGCTGAATTGCACAGGAGCCGTGTGACCCAAACCGTCGCGCGGAGCGGACCGGTGCTCGCGACTGCCGCCTTCAAGTACCCGCCGGGCCGGGGAACGTGCCGATCTCGCGGTGGCTGTGTGGCGCTAACATCCGCGACCTTCTCGTGGAAAGAGAAGGTCCTGCCCGGGGCGGTTCGATTCGCGCCTCTGACGCTGGCTCCTGTCTCTGACACTGGCTCATATGTCTAACACTGGCCCCTATCACTAACACAGCCAAGTTTGTGTGGGTCTCCCGCCTGTTCTGCGTGGGTTTGATCCCGGCTCTACGGTTTCCTCCCAAAAGACACTCGATAGTTGGCAGATAACGTCATTGTATATAGGACACAGGGTGTGGCAAATGTTGGCACCGGCTAACCGCGTGGCTGCCTTCCCCCTGCCTCCGCGCAAAATTGCGCCCGAGGCGGGGATCGAACCGCCTCGGGCAGGGGGTCGTCGGGTCGGATGTGCGACGGTCGGATAAGCGACGTTGCGCTCGACTCGTAAAATTACAGCGTCCCCCCAACCCCCCCCCCACCCCCTTACCACCCAACATAGAGTGAAATCTTTACACGACATCTTGCTTTAAAATAACAAAAAAATGCTTCGCTATTTACAATCGGGCGGATTAATATTCATATAATATATAGTATTAAAAAATATGTAGGAATAATAATACACACCTCTTATTACAGCTTTATAAAACAGAGAGACCAGAAAAGAAACGGAAATAGAAAATAAAAAATAAAAACGAATCTCGGAAAAATGTTTCGTGGGGGTTTTTTTTTTTTATGCGACAGCTCGGAAAAAAAACCACGGTGATTACCGTTGGAGGCCGTGCGTCGTATTGCGTTAGCCGTCACGCAAATCGAAATCTGTCTAGGAGGGAGATTGTGTTGCTGTTCGAAAGGGCTTGAGTAAAGTTGATTTCTCGTTTGATTTTCATTACCCTAGACGGAATGTTGATTTGCTTCCCCACCACATTTCTCTCGACCGCCTCTTTTACCAATCTGCAAAATAAACAAAAACAAACGAATTAGTTATTGAAAGTGATTTTACTGGAATAGTCGGCATCACCAGCATCATCATCATCATCATAAGCAGCAGCATATTCATCATCAGCATCATCGCAATCAGAAACAACAGCATCATTGGTAGATAGATGTTTATTATTCCAGCAGAAAAATACCCAGTGAGCTCGCAAGCTCTTTACAGGATTCCTGCAAATTGGCCAATATCATAATATATAGGAAGCAGTGTCTAGTGGCAATATGGCGCCGGCAAACCGCCTGGCTGCCTCCTCTGCCTCTCCGTGCTTTCCTCGCGCCTCTGAGTCATTCTCTCGTCGAATGAATATCTTCGACATTGAACGAATATGTGCGCGTTATTAACGTAAAATGATTATTATCAGCAGCAGCATCATCATCATGCAAGCAATCTCCCTGTGGGTACTACCCCGCTGTTACAACAAACACCTCGCCGTCCAACCAGGGCTAGATGGTGCGGGATGCGAACTCGAGCGAGACCGGACCAAACCAACCCTAACCCAAACCCACCTTTGCACTTGTACTTCATGTCCGAGAAATAGATGCTCTCCTGGGAGAAGACGAAGAGGCCGAGGCGCCCGCCGGTGTAGGTCTTGTCGTACAGAGGCCCCGAGTCGGCCATGATGTGCCTCCCCTCGTACATCACCACCCTGCGGTAGAGAGAGAGCGATCGGCGGTGAGCGAGGTAAATAATAATAATAATCAACTTTTGTAACGCGCGCGTTTTCTCCCGGCGCGTTGCACCCGTTGATTCGGAGAACCGGGAGTTCGGTTAATCGCCGGTGAACGGGTCTGGGGTCTAGCGCTCCTGTTTCGTTGTTGACATGCCGTCATCTTCGCGGCCCTTGTGTAGCGCTTTGTGACCCTCGGGTGAAAGGCGCTATATAAATTGATATTATTATTAGGGTCGCCCTTGGTGAACGGGTCTGGGGTCTAGCACTCTTGCTAGGGGCTCCCTTGGTGACAAACTGCATCACCGCGTCCGATCGGGAGTCGGGAATACGGCGTCACTGAGGCTCGCTAACGGGCCAGGCTTGTCCGGCTGTCCGGGGGTCGGTGCGGTCACCTGATGAGTCCGGATTTGGGCCGGTGAGTCA
>JAZEWU010000054.1:693584-703706 GCA_036362915.1 Geotria australis | reverse complement strand
CCCCCCCCCCCAGAGCATCCATTATTTCTGTCATTCTTACGCACCTGGCATTGGTTGTAAACACGTGTGTTTTCAAGTGAGGTGGCGGCCACAGAATGAGTGACACTTTCCGTTGTGCGTCAGCAGAGACGCGAGCGTTGCCACACCTGGCTTCGCGAATTCCACCGAGACCGCTGAGACCACGCAGCCGGCGTCGCGTCGCGTCGATGCCACCGATCCAGACATGTCCAATGTGTCGGGTGCATCGCTTCGGAATGTGTGGCCTGCGGACACTTTGGTCCAGACGCGAACAAAATTAAATGGGAAAATAAACGTGGGGAGGCACCGTTTATATGTTCAGGTGCGAACGCTGCATTTGTAACTTTTAATCGGTTTGTGTGTGGAATTATTTTTTTTCTGGAATAGCGTGCCATGGAAAGGAATAGCACTGCGCGAAGATATTTTGTTTAGGTTTTTAACGAGAATTGCCATTGATTGTTTATCGTAAAGATTTTTAGGGGATTTTTTTTATTGCAAAGATTTTGTTTATTAACGTGTCCTTGGAATTATGTTACGGGACGTCGTTGTGTGGACCGTTTTTGGAAACGGCTGCGGAAGGGATTGTTTTGATCTTAAGAAGCTGCTCTTTTGGGATAGCCGTGTCGAGCGTTCCACCTGTCTCATTCGCTATCCCGCAAGAGCAGCTCTTAAGAGGATTTATCAAACATCGAGCCGTGGAAACATACTTCAATACAGAGATTATTTCCACAAGACTTCTGAAAAAAAAAATGTCAAGTGCCACATTCCCGCACCCTCTACCATGAGATGATTTGATGCGTGGAATACAAACTAATCATCATGATCATATACTGTACTCGCTTACTCCTGTACAGGGTCGCGGTGAGCCGGAGCCTATCCCGGCAGACACAGGGCGCAAGGCAGGGGAACGCCGAGCATAGGATGTCAGTCCATCGCAGGGCGCCTGGGGAAATTTAGTCAGTACGCCAATTAACCTGGCAGCATGTCTTTGAACGGTGGGAAGAAACCGGAGTGCCCGGCGAAAACCCACACGGACACGGGGAGAACATGCGAACTCCACACAGAAAGGCCACCGAGCCGAAATTCGAACCCGGGACCTTCTTGCTGTGAGGCGGCAGCGCGACCCAATACACCACCGTGCACGCCCCACACGTAGAGATATACACAACATTTGAGGATGGTAGCCAGGGAACGTGGCTCGAACCCAGGCCGGGCTGTGCCTGGGCAGGTGGCGGTCTCGGGGTCGCTGCGGGCTCATCGGTGCGGGCGGTGACTTGAGCGGAGCGCTGAACCGCAGCCTCGCTTGTGGGTAAGCGTCTGAACATCGCGTTCATATTGTTAGTGTAACGTTAGTTTGCGTGGGTGGTAGCGAGTTGCGAACTCGGTTCTCAAACCTCTGAATCCACCCCCTCCCGCCCGAAGCCATTATAGAAGGGTAGAGGTGGGTAGAGGTGAGTGATTTAGTGATTGACCGAGTGAGAGAGAGAGAGAGAAATATGTGTATTATTACAGCGGAAAAATACACAGTGAGCTTGCAAGCTATTTACAGATACACTCACGCATTCACCCACCAAACCCATTCACTCCCACTCACCCACTCATTGAGACACACACTCATATATGGTGAGTGGGTGGGTGGGTGGGTTACAGATACACTCACTCATCCATCCACCCATTTTCTAAACCGCTTGTCCTGGTGGGGGTCGCGGTGGCAGCAGTCCAAGGAGAGTGGACCAGACATCCCTGTCGCTCACCCTCCCTCCCTGTCTCCCTCCGTGTTTGTCTTTAAGGTAGTGACGGCCATCTTAGGGGACGCTGGCAGATTTTTTGCCGTTCTTAAGATTGCCAGTTTCACGACCTTTCGGTATATTCGAAGCAGCATTAATCATTATTTTTCGTTGCTTTTGTTTTTTATTGATTGGTTTTTTTCCTGTCGTTGTGCAGCGCTTTGTGACCCTCGGGTGAAACGCGCTCTATAAAATGCTGTTGTTATTATTATTATTAATGGTCTGGTAATGGGCCGCGTAGCTCGAGGTCACATCTGCTTGTGGCGAGACACGCGGAAGCCACGCAGCATGGCGTGTTTGTTAATCGTGGGCCCATTCCAAACAGGGCCTCTCACGGTCACGCGCGTAACTCTTACAGCCACGTGCGTCTCCATAGGTGGGTTTCCGAGAAGCCCCGACTTAGTCAATGGGGCAGATGCGACCCACTTGTACACACATTCACCTTACAGATATTTGTGTGTGTTGGCGAAGGGTGTAGCGTGGACCCGGGTACCCGGGTACCCGAGTTCGATTCCCGCTCACGGCCCATACCGGTTAAGATTTTTTTGAACCGCCTGCAGGTCGACTCGGCCTCAAATGAGTGCCTGGTGCCGCTCGCTAACAGCACTTGACCCTACGGGCTGTTAAGGATATATGGGGGATCTCTGTCTTTGTGTGTTGGCTAAAGTGCGGCACGGTCGCGCGGTGAGTAGCACTGCCGCCTCACAGCAAGAATTACCCGGGTTCAATTCCTGCCTTGGGCGCCTATCTGTGTGGAGATTGTGTGTTCTCTCCCCTCAATACTTTGTTCGATAACATCTTCAGGCGGGTCACCTGGCGGGTTGGCGCCGGCTGACCGCGTGGCTACCTGCCCCCCCCCACCACCACCACCACCACGTTCTCTGCAGTTTCCTCGCTACGCCTCTGAGCCATTCTCTCTTTTCGAACGAACAGCTTCGCGATCATCGAACGAACACCGCTCCACGCGTTATGAAATGTACGTTTATTTACACGAGCGATTTCCTCGTGTCACATCCTCCCAAAAACCCGTCTGTAAATTACCATGTGGCCCGAAGACGTGTGCTGACGTCATCGGCCGCTGTGAGGCTGTGCATCCTGGAAACTGGAACGGATGCAAAATATCTCGTGAAAATGAGGCCAAGATTTAGCAAGTCCCAGAGCCCAGGAATAATGTTTATTTGTCTGAACGATTTTTTTTATGTTTTTTTTAATTTCTCAAAAACAAAAAAAGACTTTCCCAGAATCAAAACATCTGATTGGACATTTTCTCGGTGTGGCTATACATAGAGCAGCATTCCTTGCTTGATGAATGAGACCGAGTGTGAAATTAACTTTGCTTTTAATGTTTCTGTCATCGGAAACAAACAAGCCTTGGTAAAGCACGTCGAGATAAAGGTAAAGTTCACCCGGACAGTCTACACGTGGTGGTGGGGCAAGTGCCAGAAAGATGCTTGATGGGGGTGGTGTAGCCGGCACGGCCACTCCCTGGGCATAGCCCTGCCTTGCGCCTTGTGTCTGCCGGGATAGGCTCCGGCCCATCGCAACCCTGTAGCGGATTAAGCGGTTTCTCGCAATGAGTGAATGAACGAGCACGTCTTTGAACATCGCATCTGTAGAGGCGTTAACTCGATAACAGCACTTGACCCTGCAGTCTGCCAAGGCTATACGGGGGCTCTTTGCCTTTATACGTACAGCTATGTGTAAGAGACAAGAGGCAACCGGGGGGTGGGGGGTATTCAGCGTTGATCGATTGCTTCCGGCTAAAACCCAAGCGTCAATTCCACGTGCGGTTGAACTCAATGTTACTTTGGGCGGCTCAACAATCAAATGTCTCGACGAAAGGTGGCCACTGTGAGAGCGGGAGGTGGTAATTATTTACCGAGCTAAAAGCGGCCGAGTTTGGGTGTGTTCGGTCTCAGGTCCGCAAACCGGGTCACCAATAGCGTGCGTGATTGAAATTCGTGAGAGAGAGAGATAAAAAAAAACCTGCCGCATTTTCAGCATAGCTTTCAACGTCCGCGCGCGCTGTTGTGGATTATAAATGTGGAACTTGTGTTGTGTGTGTGTGGGGGGGGTAAGATCGACCCAGCCCCAAAATTAGTACCTGCTGCGGTGTGTAAACAGTCTCACTAGGGAGTCAAAGGCGGCCGGGCGTGGTGTTGGACATCCACCCCCTTGTGTGTCGTGCCGGCTTTTACAGGTGCCCGCTCACGGCACTTGTCCCAACGGTCTGCTAAGGTTATACGGGGGGACTTTGTCTTTGTATGTACAGGCATGTGGATGTGTGATTGTGGAGCCGCGTAGTCATGGGGAAGGGGTATTCGTTGGCGTATGGTACCCCAGGCAGGTGCAGTGATTCCTTGGGATGACGCTAAGGAACATCCCACATCGCTCTGTCAACTCACAGTTTAGGAGCAGATCTGATGTAGTAGTAGTAATAATAATAGTAGCGTTTTATAGAGCGCCTTTCACCCGAGGGTCACGATGCGCTGCACAAGGACCGCGAAGAGAACGGCATGTCAACAACGAAATAAAAAAAACAACCGATACAAACCAAAGAAACAAACATTAAATGATTAAGGCTGCTTCGAATATACTGAAAGGTCGTGAAACTGGCAATCTTAAGAGCGGCAAAAATCTGCCAGCGTCCCCCCCTAAGATGGCCGTCACTTCCTTAAAGACAAACACGGAGGGAGACAGGGAGGTTTGTCACAGTGGCTCCATGTGTGATGAGCATCGCTCCCCATAGCTGCTCTTTCGGTATAGCCGTGTCACTGAATGTTCCTTCTAATTGGCTGTGTCGGGTGGATGCTGGTTGACGACACATGTTTTTTGGTTACGTGACCCAACCCATAAAAGGGCTTTACTATGGATTTTTATTATTATTTTACTACGCGCTTCGACAATTAGCAAGACTCCTTTCCGTGACATCAGTGCTGGAGGAAAGACTTCAAGATGCAGGGCCTTTTCAGAATCGCAAAAGGTCACGCACAGAGGGACCGAGAATGCCTGTCTCACCACAAGGTGCAACTGGCAAAGCTTTTGGCTTCTTCTTGCATAACTTTAGACACACGTGCGCGCACAGACAAAGATCTTCCGTATAGCCGTAACAGACTGCAGGGGCAAGTGCCGTTAGCGACTAGCACCTATGAAGGTCGACACGGCACGCGAAGAGGCTGGCTGACCGGCACGACGCCCAGCCGCCTTTGTCTCCCTAGTGGCGAAATTTACGCACGGCACTAGATACTCATTTGAGGCTGAGTCGACCTAGGCGGGCGCCCAGCACCGGTTCAGAAAATACTCCCCCGGTGATGGTGGTGTTGGCCGTGAGACTCCCGAGTGCGCCCCGTTCGTAGCCGAGCAAGCTAACCGTTGCGCCACGGCTCCCTTCCACACACACACACCACTTTAGCAATCTCTGGGGACGGCTCTGCCTATGAGCATTTCCAGACATCCCGCTCGGAAAATCTACTGCTAGAGCTCACTGGCGTTTCTAAAATACACAAAGAGAACATTAATTCAGATGCGTGTGTGGTTTTCTTCTTCTCCTCTCGGCTCCGTGTGGTTTTTTTTTCATAAAGCCTCCGCGTGTCCGTGGAGGTCGCGGGAGACCGCAGCGACCCGGGACCGCGCCGACTCCGGTTCGACTCCCCCTCCCCCGCGGTTAACCGCTCAGCTATCTACCTAACTATACACCGAGCTATCCACTCTGCTATCCGGTCAGCTATTCGCTCAGCCATCCACACACTGTCAGAGGGAGAAGCAGCGGCACTTCCTTGCTGCAAAAATCAAACCAAATGACAAGTGCCACGTTGCGGTCGCACCGACCATGCCACCAGGTGCGCGCGTCAGCTGCCCATCGTTTGACGAGCCGTCCACCTGTGGCCCCATCGCAAAACCCCAGCAGTGTGTGGCGATGTGGCGCCGGCAAACCGCCTGGCTGCCTCGTCCTCCGCCTCTCTGCGCTTTCCTCGCTACGCTCCTCTGAGTCGTTCTCTCGTCGATGAATTACCTTCGACATTGAATGAATATGTGCCACGCGTTATAAATGTAAAATTATTATTATTACTGCACTACGCTGCAAGGCGTAGGCCGCCAACCTTCACCGAAGGCCGTCGCGACGTGACTCGGAGTGGGGGTCTTCGGTCCAATTTCCGTTGCGAGTGTTGTGTTGTTTTGCGTAAGTGAGAGTTGGAACCCAGCGAGGCTTTCTCGGAAAAAATCTCGCGGTTTCGTGACAAAAGCTGCCGGAATGTGTCGAGTCTCATTAACCCGGAGTAGCTAAAGCAAAGGGTTTGACCCGCAACAGCGCTTTGGAATGATCCGTCAACAGCACGGATAACCGATTGCTATCGGCTTCTCGCGAGATAGATGTTTAGATTGATATGTATTATCCATCCATCCATTTTCAGAAACCGCTTAATCCGGTACAGGGTCGCAGTGAGCCGGAGCCTATCCCGGTAGACACAGGGCGCAAGGCAGGGGAACACCGAGGATGGGACGCCAGTCCATCGCAGGGCACCTGGGGCAATTTACTCAGTAGGCCAATTAACCTGGGAGTATGTCTTTGGACGGTGGGAGGAAACCGGAGTGCCCGGCGAAAACCCACGCGGACACGGGGAGAACATGTAAACTCCCCACAGAAAGCCCCGCAAGCCGGGATTCGAACCCGGGACCTTCTTGCTGTGAGGCGGCATCGCTACCCACTGTGCCACCGTGCCGCCCGATGTTTATTATTACAGCAGAAAAATACCCAGTGAGCTTGCAAGCTCTTTACGGGACTCCTACGACACAACAAACGTGCGAATTGCTGACAATAATCAATTTTTTTTTACAAGATTAATAAATAACCGAATTTAAATCGATCAACAACAACAAAACACATTTACACGTAGCATTGCACACATTTCTCAGATACAATAGTACAACATTTGTAGGGCGGGACAGGTACATCCAATGTACAGGGTAGTCCGTGGTGGAGCATTGGTAACCTTGGCGTCAAGGTCGTGCCCCGAGGCGCTTCGATTCTCACCTCGGGCGCCTTTCTCTCTGGAGTGTGTGGTGGTTGGGTGGGGGGGCAGGAGAAAAAACAGAAGGAACAAAATCGGAAATAGTTAAAAGGCAGCTGCTGATTTGTTAACCGTTTAATCACTTCGGGAAATATGAAGACGTCGTGGAGGAATGTCCGTGCGTAATAGGCCGGCGTGATTTCAACCGAGAAATATTTTATGTTTTTCTTTTTTTAGTTTTTACGTATATTTTATTGTTAGAATTTATACTCGCGGAATGACGCACCGGCGCCTGGAATGTTTTTCGCGCTTTGTGACCCTCGGGTGAAAGGCGCTATATAAATTGAAATTATTATTATCTATAGTCCAATCTAGGTCAGCGCCGTGACGCTGCCGCCTCACAGCAAGAATCACCCCGGTTTGATTCCCGGCTCGGGTGCCGCCTGTCTGTGTGGAGTTTGCGTGTTCTATCTCTCTCTCCGGGTACTCCGGTTACCTCCCACAATCCAAAGACACGCTGTTGCCTAGGTTAATTGTCCTGACTAAATTGCCCCCCACCCCGTGCCCGAAGATATTGTAACTTGCTTACCCCCCTCCCCGCTGGACAACTGTTAAAAAGGGCTACGCAGCTCAAGAGGTTCCTTCCAGCTTAAACACAAACTGACTGACCGGAGGGGGAAATGTAAAAAAAAAAAAACTCCCGCCAACTTCAACTCATTTTAGTAAAATCGTCCCCGGTGCCAGAAGATTGTGTAACTTGCTTAGCCCTCCCCGCTGGACAACTGTTGAAAAGAGCTACACAGCTCAACCAGTTCATTCCAGCTTAAACACAAACTGACTGAAAAAGTAAAAAAAAACGAAATTCCCGCCAACTTCAACAAATTTGTCTCGGTGCGTATTTTTCCACATGCCTCTTCGTTAAGCGACGTCATTCCCTCCCTCTGTTTTTTGAATAGACGTTCCGTCATCGATTCGATCGCAATTCGGGGCTATTTCTGGCGTCGTCCGCTCTGTCTTCGGGGGAAAAAATCAAGGTCTCACAACTGCCCTCGCTCGGTCCCGCGTTGCCGAGCGACGGTCCTTAACGGTGACAGGCAACACGTGGAGACACTCTGAAACGTCTCTCTCTCATCTCTCTCTCGCAGGAGTCCCGTAACGAGCTTGCAAGCTCACCGGGTACTTTTCTGCTGTAATAATAAACATTTATCTGCCTATCTCGCTCTCTCTCGCCGCTAGGACGGTGGCTCCGTCACGCTCTCTTAACGGTGTTTCTCTCGATCAGCATCGCCATCGTTACTGTTGGGTAGTTGAAAACTTCTGCGTCGCCTGCTCACAGAGAGTAGGTCCTGCCCGAGGCCGTTCGATTCCCGCCTCTAACACACGATTGTACGAAAGTCACAATACAAAAACACCGCGCGCTCCATACAGCTACAACTGCCACCCATCCATCCATCCATCAATTATCAGAAAGCGCTTAATCCTGTACAGGGTTGCGGTGAGCCGGAGCCTATCCCGGCAGACACAGGGTGAAAGGCAGGGCTATACCCAGGATCGGATGCCAGTTCATCACAGGGCACCGGGGGGCAATTTAGTCAGCAGGCCAATTAACCTGTGCAGCAGTATGTCTTTGGACGTGCAAACGCCACCCAGAAACGCACCTGAGCCGGGATTCGATCCCTTGGTGTGAGGCGGCAGCGTTACTCACTGCTACGCTACAGTGCCGCCCTAACTGCCATCCCTTCCATCACAAACAGGCCACAACATCAGTTTATAAAAAAAAAAACACAAACACACAACGAGCAGCAGCAGCAGCAGCAACAGATTTCAGGAAACATTTATTTTTTCAGCGAAAACGATTCGGCTTGTGACATCATTCAGCTGCTAGGATCCAGACCGGCCATTGCACACAGTCGACAGGAATGTGTATGGTTGGTTTTTTTTGGCGTGTAGGGTTGTAAGCATCTTGAATAGGGGCCCCCATTCGGTTCGTGTCCCTTTCCTCCCATCTGTCGTTTGTCTAGTCTCAGCTTAACCGGAACCCGCGTTAGGTAGGTTCCTCAGTTCCACGGTGCCGAGACTCACGAACTGGTTGGCCGTTGCTGCCGATGAGCGTTTTCTTGTGACCTCGACTTACGACGGGCTTACGTTTCCGGTGACCCCCATCCGCAAGTCGGTTCGGTCGCAAGTCGAAAATAACCCTTGACAATTGCTGGCGAACAATTCCGTGACGGCTGCTGGAGCCCAGCCTTCGTAGATCCACATTCTAATTTAACGGCGCCGTGTGGTGGAGATCCGGCCCATCGTTCAGCAGTGGTGTGACAGAAAGGGCTGCATGTTCGTACACCGGTCGACGTATCACTTGTGTTGTTTGCGTAGTCGCCTGTCTAATTAATGGTGTTATTACAGGGTGAAATAAATATTAGGTTCGCTCTCGTTGGGATTGCATTCTCAACATGCCTTCAGCCTCTTCGTTAAGCCGTGTCTGCGCAGCGGTAAACTCTGCGCCGCACAGAAAGAAGGTCCTGTCCCAAGGCGGTTCGATTCAAGGCAGTCACTGAGCGGTTCTCCCCCTCGACACGGCTATCCCGAAAGAACAGCTTTGAAGAGCAACAATTATTATTATATTATTTTTAGAATGGAGTTATCAACAGAGGCTCTGGCTCCAAGTTGCCTCGAATAGGGTGGGTGGCTAAACGGTGGTAACATCTGCCTCTCACGAAAAGAATGTCCTGCCCGAGGCTGTTCGATTCCCCCTCTGCGGTCTCCTCGCTACGCCGTCGTATCCGTGTATTCGTCCATGACCAGGCGTGGAGTTTGCGCGGCGGCGCGTTACAAGTCGTACGAGAATATTGTTGTTGTACGCGAGTCGGAGCCAGAACGTCAGCGTGTAGCACAAGGAGTTTCCCCTGAAAGTCGAATCATGGCCGCGATCGTTCACATCATTATTATTGTTATCCACATTTAAAAGCACCGTGACCCTGTCCTCTGGGTTCGATGCCTCGCACACGCTATCATCACACATCTGTGTGTGTGTGCTTGTACTCACTTCTTCTTCTTCTTTGCGATTCTTCGAAGCACGATGGTCAGCCTCTGGACTTTGTTGTCTTTCAGCTCGGCCTCGAAGTGTTTGGTAGAATTCGCAGGCAATACCAAGTATTACCTGACAGGGATCGCGACGTGAACGCTTCTACCATGACCCCCCTTGTACTCACTCATTGGCTGCTACTAGTACATTCTCTAATTCGGGTTTTCCACGGAACGGTGGTTGGTTTTTTTTCTTTGCTGTTGCGTGTGTCTCTGTGTGTGTG
>JAZEWU010000054.1:595046-614871 GCA_036362915.1 Geotria australis | reverse complement strand
GCGTTATAAATCCAGGACATAATGTGCATGGACTGGGGTCCCATCCTGCCTCGCGCCCTGTGTCTGCCGGGATAGGCTCCGGCTCACCGCGACCCTGTACGAGTGTACGGGATTGAGCGGTTTCAGAAAATGTATGAATGGACACGTGGCCCGCTGATCGACTGTGGCGAACGCCATTTATACTGCAGTGCTGTACTGTAACTTGCACTACAATGCTGGATTCAACATTTACATAAAACGTGCGGGATATTATCTGCTCTATCACAAGATGGAATTGTAACGTTTAACACCTTTAGCGTGGACCTTACGTCCGTAAATGCATTACATCAGTAAACCAACAACGCGTTGTTAGACCAAACTGTGAAATTCATAACTATCCATAGATGAAAAAACATGAATTTAAACACAATAGCATACAGTACAGACGCATCATTATCACAACAGCCAAGCCTTTTCAACCTCATCATCCATGGTCAATCCACTGCTGTATGAAGGCTTCAGGTGGGGGTGGGTGACCCGAAACCCGCAAATTAATCTCTACCCAAAGCTGCTCTTTCGGGATAGCCGTGTGACTGGCGGTCCTCCTAATCTCTCCTTTGAGACGTTTCGCCTCCCACGATGAAGCCACCACGTAGCACCATCACGCCTCGTGTTGGCCGTACAAATTTGTGCCAAAGTGTCGTGTCGAAGGAAGCCCGTAAAGTGCTTGCAAGCTCACCGGGTGTTTTTCTGCTGTAATAATAAACATCTATCTATCATCTCACTCTCCAAATCTTAACACTTACAACGCAAGGGCAACACACCGCTCTAACTCGCAATTCCACCATCCACCCTCCTTCCAACATGGAGTCTATGGGTGGAAATAGTGTTAGTAACGCGCCGTATTTTCCCTTGTTCCGTGTTAGATTTGCAGAGCGATATTCTATTTTTTTCAACATCGCTCTACAAATCTTAACACGTATCGCCCTACAAATCCTTAACACGTAAGAACGCACGGTGACAACACGCCGCTGTGTACAGTGCGGTTACTCACAATTCCACCATCCACTCTCCTTCCAGTATCTTTCTCCAGTCGCCATCGGTCACCAACTCGACTCTCGCCTTCGCGCCGTCGGCCAAGCCAGCGGCAAGCCACAGCAAGGCGCACAGCCTCGCCAACACAGCCAGAGACACCATTCCGCCAGCAAGCCCCCGCCCGCCTCTGTGGTGGGATCGAGTTCCCTCTCACAGACCTCGCTGGTTTCGATGGCCGATTCTCGCCGCACGCTTCGGGGGGATGAAGCTGCTTTGCAAGAACGATTCTGGTGAATGGGCGACGACGTGTTGGTTGGTGCAGGAAGTGACATCGGCGTGTCTCCGTGATGCCGACCTAACGCCACCGTGTGGACCACGGCGCTTGCTGCAGTGACGGCGGTGGATTGGTGATTTGGACAGATTGTCTGTGACTCTATGCAGTGGCGGTGCCACCGGGTCGATTGCCCCGGGCGCAACATTCTTAGGGGGCGCAAAATTTCAAAATAAAAAAAGTAATAATGAATAAAAAATAGCGCTAAAAACCATTTGCTAGAAACGTATCAGAGATCCACAATGAGCCAAGAAAGACTGAGTAACCTAGCAATACTGTCAATTGAGAGACATTTCAATGCAGATTTCAATACTGTTATTGAAACATTTGCACAAATTTAAACCAGGCGATTTTAAATAAATGTGAGCATACTTGAATTAAATGCGTTTTACTTTAATTACATCAGTATTTTCGTAAAAGACAATACATGTGCTTAGGGGGGGTAAGGGGGTCAATACTGGACTGGTGGAAGGGACTCAGGGAGTGCTAACGGTCCACGGTTTGCCCGTGATGGACTGGCGTCCTATACTGGGTATAGCCCTGCCTTACGCCATATCTCTGCCGGGATAGGCTACGGCTCACAGCAACCCTGTACAGGATTAAGCTAACACCCTTCAAACCGTGGACACCCCTAGAAATGACCCGAACAATATTTACAATTGGGCGGCACGGTTGCACGGTGAGTAGCGCTGCCGCCTTACAGCAATAAGGACCCGGGTTCGAATCCCGGCTCGGGGGCCTTTCTGTGTGGTTTGCGTGTTCTCGCCGTGTCCGCGTGGGGTTTTCGCCGAGCACTCTGGTTTGCTCCCACCATCCAAATACATGCTGCTGCATAAGTTAATTGGCCTGCAGACTAAATTGCCCCCGGGTACCCTGTGATGGACTGGCGTCCCATCCTGGGTATAGTCCTGCCTTGGGCCGTGTGTCTGCCGGGATAGGCTCCGGCTCACCGCAACCCTGTACAGGATTAAGCGGTTTCTGACGATGAATGAACGGAGGCGTAAAAGTGAGCACTCAAAAACCCGCAATCAATACAAGACAACTGGAGTTCCATTCGCCTTGTTTTACCATTTTATTTTTTTAAATCTTTTTTTTACAACATAAACACAAAACAATTGACAGGCATCAATATGCTATAGGCAGTTATTCTGGCTCATTTGCATAAAGCACAAATTAAACGCCACTACAGTAACGCCGCTACAGTAACACCATGTCTAGCTACTGACATCTATGCAATGCAAAATTCTAAGAAATGTGTTTTTGTTCTCTTTTTTTTTGTTTTTCATTTTTTTAAAAACGCAAATATTAAAATAAATATTTTAAACTTCAAAACAGCATATTATTTTCTTAAATTTGTTTTTTTTGCATCTCAAGTTAACCCTTTCCCTCTTTAAAATCAAATTTAAATTAAGACGACACGTAGCATGGACTGGCGCTAAATGTGTTAACAATGAAAGTTATATTACGGTGCCAATTGGTCTTTCAAACTATCCAGAGCTATGGCAATTCATACCACGATACGTGACTGGGTGTGCAATTTGCTGAGGCTCCAAATAATATTGGTGGCCTGGACAATTAAAACTGATATGTGCTACTGCCGGGTTTCATTGGACTCACAAATTACGAATACATTTTCTTATGGGATGAAGATAAATAATGTCATTTTGAAAATGTTCCACTCTACACATGTACACGGATGCACACAAATCAAAAGCGGTGGTACCATTAAAAAAATCATTTTAAACGTATGCTGACTTAACAGATTGATACAGGCGTTCAATGATTAGTACGTCTCATTAAATCAGGTTAATTGCAAAATAAATTTCTAAAAAGATTACAAAATTGAATCACATTTTTTAATGCCTCGTAGGTGTGAATATACAATCATGCATATGTACGTTAACATTTGTACTTTTGATCGCACGTGAAAAATCTACCAGGTAAATTATCATGTAAAAAGTAGATTATTTAAACGGACAATTAGAGGGACATTATTTAACAGAGGGTTGCCATATCATGTATAGTATTGTCAACACATTAGCACATTTCATGCTACAAGCCTTTAAACATCAATTCAAAAATTAACAGAATTTATATATAATTTAAAAATTGTAAACAAAGGTAGCATTTTAAAAAAGTGTTCCGTTTTTAGATCAATCATCAAAAAATATTGCGGTTAATAAGAGTTCTTGGGAAACCTTTTTTCCAAAAAATTAAAAAAGAAAACAGTCAACAGAAGTTTTTAAGTGTCTCTTTTGCATTTTTCCATATGTCTGATTTGACATTTCTCACAAGGGGAATAATAAACTCATTATTTCATCCACATACATTTATAGTCGCTCATCACACATAGCAGCAGTGAGCCAATTCCAAATTCATATAGATAGTGCCGATTTTTTTTCTTTTGGAAACGCACTTATTGACATGACTGCCAAGTCACATTCCAGGTTAAATGCAGCATTCTCAACACTTCAACTAAAACAAATGTAGTTTTTACCAATCACTTGCATGTTGTGCTAAGCTCTTCAGTCAAAGCAGACACTGACTGCACGACAGACTGGTCTTGACGATTAATTTTCTCTACATCGGTTTTTAGTTCTAGAACATAACGTGGCATCTTATACTGAAACTTTAGCACCAGTTAAACACTCGCAAAACGGGGATATACAGAATCGACTTGAGGGGAGAAAACTATGTAGATCCTTACAAATCAGATTATGAAAACATACTTGCACATTTAATACAAGTTATGTACCACCACGTTGCCAACATGTGGTCCGATTGCGCTATCAAAGAATGGCCCAAACAATTCGAAATACTGCATGAAAATATCAGCTGCATTTGGCCCGGTTTTGTTTCAACGCCAACACCAGAATTTTTGAACGAAATCAAAACGATAACACTTATGACGCTTCTGTTCAGTGTACTGTATGACTGTAACTCTTCCCAGTGTTTCTGCTGTACGCACAGCTCATGCAGATTTAAACTAGATACACGGAGCCATCTCAGCAGCTGGCTCACAAAGTGGTTAGAAACAAAACTCTTACGCAACTGCAGCCCCACAACTGGTATTAGGTAAAACAAGGAAACAATTCATCGGGAGTAACACCTTCCTTTAACAAAATTTCTATATATTTTTTTTTTGGACAAAGACATAGCACCTTAAGTTTAATTCAGGCAAACATGTGCATTCATCGTTATTGTTATTTTGCAAGTCCACCGACCCCTCCCTCCCTCCCTCCCACCCTCCCACCCACCCCAACCACGGCCTCAAATTCCCGCAGACTTTTTCTTTAACAGTACTAGAAAACGGAATTAAATTTTGTTAAAGGCACAGTCCACGTCACATAAGAGAGAACACTATACTGTACTGAGACTGCAGGGCCAAGATGACTTTCGAAACCGTTCACAGGCACCGTCGTAACAAAAAGCCCAACATTCTTTCTCCAGTTTATAAGACGGTCTTTCCATCCAACCCCAGGTTTTTAAAGCAAAATTTGCTTTGCTTTAAAAACCTGGGGGTGCGTGAGTGTGGTGTGTGACCATATTTGTCTAACTTCACTGACACTGGGCACAGGTTTGCGATGTCTCTCTCCAAAGGACAGTAAACAACGCCGGGGTCTGAGAGAAACGGTGTTTCGATCCTCTGTATGTCCTGTGCATATGGTAGAGTTGACAAATAAAGTTGAATTGAATCATGTAATGCGGAGGAAAGGTATATGTATGTATTTCACTGCGCCCACCGCACTGCTCCCTTCTTTTTGGCCGCAGATTCACACCAACGGTCATCTCTTTAAGTGAGCCGATACTACAAATCGGGACAACGTTCCCTGCCAATTTTTTTACCATTTACCTACTACGTGCCGTCCAGTTTACAACCCCCCGCCCCCGCTAAACCTCGCCCCAAACGAGATAACCGCCGCGACCATTTTTTTTTTTCAAATTCGATCGTAGCGACACCGCGGTGTCCCTGCCGACGATCCGTGTCGTCCAAACGGCGTTGGAGAAAAATGTAAGTAAACCAACCCTGAACGAAGAAGAATAATCAGAAGAATAAAACACGGAAGCCCATGGTCGGGAATCGCGCGACCTGCCCTGTATTGCTTGGCCCGTACGGCGTGCGGGGTCACCTGTTGTGCAACGAGGGTGCGTCCGTCTCCTCGTCCTCCTCCAGCATCCGCTTGCCTGACCCTGCGCTCGCAGACACGGCCAAACACCGCGGAACCGATCGCATCAAAGCCACGTGGCTGGAATCCAACACCCGGAACTTGCAAGCTTACCGGGTGTTTTCGTCTATAATTCTAATTCGATTCGATTCTTCGAAGCGTGATGGTTATATGACAGTTTTCCATTGCAACAAGTTCTTCTTTAGTTGCAGACAGCCCTTCAACATGTAGAGATATAATAGTCAATGCTGGCCTTAAAGGCGGCGGGCATTGGCCTCTCTTCATGCTCCAGACTGAGGGGCTTCTCGCATCTGTTGAGCTTCTGGACAGCGTTGTCTTTCAGCTCGGATTCAAAGTGTTTGGTAGAATTTGCAGGTAATACCAAGTATTACTTGACAGAGATCGCAACGTGAACGCTTCTACCTTGATCCCTTCTGCTGTAATAATAAACGTCTAGCTAATATCTACTATACAACGGTCCCCTTGCTTTACGATAGTCTCACGATGCGATGAAATCACTTTACGACATACGCTCTATAACAATACTCTAGTATTACAGTACGATCACATTTCAATTTACAATACGTGTATGGCTGCGCGTGAGCGTGGGTGGCGCTTTATTGTGTTTACATCTCGGTGTTCACTTCTCCTATGTTTGAACCCATAAAACAATGTAGAGTGTTATTGGTCTCACTTTACATTGATTTCACATTACGATACGTGTTCCGCAACGGATTAATATCGTAAATCAAGGGACCACTGAGTAGCGGTGTTAGTGAGAAACTAACCTGGCCTAGGCGGCCAGTAGCCGCCGTAAAGGCCAGTTCTCCTAACCGGCCTCAACAGCCGTGGTCAATTCACTGCTCCGACCCGTCGCCGCCTCTCTTGTGATCGTGCGATGCAAGGATCCAGCGAGCAGCTCTGTGCCTCACCATGCGCGTGTGCAGGTTTTATGTCGTAGGGAGAGAGCTTCTTTATAGTAAGACGCGCCAGGTAAATCGCTTCATACTCCTGGAAACGACCACACACGCACACCATGGCATGCATTGGTAAAATGTGTTTTATTTGTTCTCTGTCGAATATATTATTCCAAAATTCAAATTGTTAAAGGAGCACTTAGGTCATTTACAGATTTGACCGACGAGAGATTTGTGCGGGCAGTAGACACGTTAAGGCATCGTACACGGTACAAAGGGTCGCTTTAAGACTGGAGAGTAAGGGAATTACAAGAGGTGCCGTCACTCGAACACGGCTTACCTGTAGCTGGTTCACAAATCCGACGTTGGGATTAATACAGAATCTTCTTTGCTGCAAGTAAACAAACGCATCCCTGGCAAAAAGAAAACACAGGGTTAAAAATATAACTCGCCACGACGACAATGAGCATGGGTTTTGCCTGCTCTGTCACAGTGACGTGGGGGCCATGTTTAAAAGACGATGCTCCATTTTACTTTGTTATGATTTTCCGTGCCGAGCATTCCTGCCCTCTCCTTCGCCACGTTTCGCCTGCCGTGTTGTAAGTAGCATCAGGCTAATTGCCAAATAATCATCAACTAATTTACCAAATAATCAGCAGGCTAATTAGTTTGAAAACACAGAAACGTCACACAGAAAGGTGCCCAAGGCGGGAATCGAACCTCCTCAGGGCAAGACCATTCTTTCTGTGAGGTGCAGATGTTACCCTGCAGCAGTGGATAGATCACGACTGACGCTGATTATACACAACGTGGCATAATACACTGGAGACGGTGAAAGTAACGTTAGCGTTAATACGGTTAGATTCAAACCAACCTGTACTTGAGTCCAAATGTTTCCATAATATACGCGATCACCAGGGCAGCGCTGCAAAAACAATAAACAGAAACGAATGAAAAACACATCTAAATATAAATCGGACATCTATTTTTAAAAACGGCAAATCAAAGACGCAAGCTTTGGGGGGACGATCAGAGCAAGGACTTCACGAGGAATTGTGGCGCGGTGCTGCCACGGGGAATTTATCCTGCATCAGAGAATATCACATCATTGTAACATATACGTCTCCTTTGGATTGAAAGGATTGAGAGGTTCCAGATAAATAACGATTTGAAGATCCTCTGACGAGAGGAGGTTGGCGTCAGGATACCGGCTGTTAAACCGGCAACAACAATTTCACCACTGGCTCAGGACTGTAAAGAGGAGATGAATATTTGAGATAGAAATCAATTGGGACTTTGATGATGAATAAAACTGAAGTTGTGTGTTTTTTGTGATGGTGTCCCACATTCCAGGTATTGAAATTGCTGCAACAAAATGCTGTAAATACCTTCTTGAGATTCCCGCATTGCCATGCACAAGGACTTTCCCTGATTACACAAACGACACCAACAACAGTTAACAGCACTGTCAACAGACGCTTTAACAAACATTTTTTAATAAAGAGTAAAACCACACAAACCAGCCGACTACTTCAGTTTTGGAAAAGCTCAGCAACTCATTAAAATTGAGCACCTGTCACTTTAGAACCGAACACTAATCCACGTGTGACAACAATACAAAGCAATTGTCGCCACAATGGGTAATGTGGAGATATGGTGTTTGATTGGTGCTGAAGGCCTGGCTTACCTCCACCTTGCAAACACCCGTCAATAAACTCTTTTGTCTGGAACACATCCATAATGCGCGCACAAACACAACGCACAAGGTAAGTGTAATTCAGGATATTTATCCTTAACATAGATTTTAAATATGACACAGAACACACAATTTACTGATGTAGGATTTACGGCTCGATTCATGATGGTTGCTCTTCAGAGTTGCTCTTCAGAGCTGTTCTTTCGCCGGCAGCCGTGGGTAACCCCGTTGAAACTCGTTCATGGCAGGGATTGGGAAACCGGAACTGTTCCCCATGAACGAGGAATTCCCAGTAAGTGCGAGTCACCAGCTTGCGTTGATCGAGTCCCTCCCTGCCCTTTGTACGCGTGTCGCAGGAATCCCGTAAAGATCTTGCAAGCTCAATGGATATTTTCCTGTTGGAATAACAAACGTCTATCTATCTGAATTATTTAGCTGAAAAGTGTTGTGTTATATATCCGCAGTGCACAAAGTCTGTCCTTGCGGTGTTGGACTAGTCATACAATTTCAGAGTGCTGGCTGGCGACTCAATTTGAAAACGCCTGTTTTGGCATCAACAGACACGGCTATTCTGAAAGAACGAAATTGAAATATTTCACATAAGCAATTTGTCATATTGTTGGTTTTGGAAACAACGATATACTTCTGCCAAAAAAAAAAAATATCATGTGACGAAGGACATTTGCCAAAACTTGAGTCACACCCATGGAGATTAACGTTGTCTTGATAAAAAAAAACACATCTAGACTCTTCATAAAACCTTTCCAGATTATTATTATTGCTTAAAATCTACATGATCGAGCCTGCAACAGGCTTAAAACGCAAGTATCTGGTCCTAAACTAGTATGAAAAAGAACTCACCATTGGGAAGTATCGGATGATGTTATCCACTGGACTGTCCGCTATGTTCAGAACCAAGTAACTGCAGAAAAACACAAGAGCAAATGCGTTGCACGTTTTGTACACTGCGTAAATCAATGGCGAAAAAATGTTAACGTGGAAAGCATTAGCAGTTGAAAGCTTTCCGAGCCAAACAGCGGTACATCTTCACACGTCAACAAATAATATAAAAAAACACTCGATCAATGACAAATCTGCAGGAAAGTATAAAAAAAAAATACTGAACAAAAATGGGGAATGTTTCTGGTAGCTTTGTTATCATGGATTCCAATTTACCGTGCTTGTACTGTATTGATCCTGTTAAAATCTAATTTTTATTTTTAATGACATTCAAGAAAAAATGCCGCAATATGTATATTTCACACACTTTAAAGATGTGGGCAATCATTAGTAAAAGTACGAAGAGGCTTTTTTACTTAAGTAGAGCATGTCGACTAATTAAGACTGCAATTTACGTAACAAGAACATGTACTCACCTGTTTTTGATCGTGCAGAAATGCTCATAAACACCACGGCGACAGACTTACTCAGACAAAACTGCATTTCAGCGTCACTGTGTGGGCGATGGTGCGTTCGGTTTCGTGTACGTATCAAATCACTGACTTTTTATTTCATAACTAAGCCACATTTTCAAAAACGAAAGATAGTGTGACCTTCAAAATTGACAGCTGATATATATTACAGGACGATAAACACTTTCACTGTGAGGTTGCCCAACTTTGTGTAATTGGCCACGAGCAAATATTGCATCAACCCATTAGGTTGTAAAGAGAACAGATAGATGCATGTATTAGCATTATCATTTTGTAAGGGAATTAAAATCAACCTACCGTACGCAATCGGGGAAGTTTGGCTTGATGAAGTTGGCTTCTATGTCTTGTCGGACACACACGATGTGCGTTATTCCTTGGCTCTCCAAGATTGGCCACTGGAATCAAGAATGAAGCATATTGCGTGTAAGAACAACCACATTTATGAAATTCAAAATTAAAGACACGATGAACATTTCCACGAGTCACCTTGCTTCTCATGGCAGCAGAGAAGGGTCCCAGATAAAGGCCTGGTAAGATCTCCTGCAAGACAGAACAAACACATAATAATAATAATAATATCATTTATGTAGCGCCATTCACCCGAGGGTCACAAAGCGCGAATATTAACACCGTGAATATTAACTCTTACAAAACGATGGGCTTATTTCCTGCCGACCACCTTTGTTTGAAAGAAGCTGTCTCACCTTGGTTGATATTAATCGTGATGTTATTTTATTACCAGCATACTGGGGGTCAAGGTAGAAGCGTTCACGTCGCGATCCCTGTCAGGTAATACTTGGTATTGCCTGCGAATTCTACAAAACACTTCGAGGCCGAGCTGAAAGACAACGATGTCCAGAGGCTGACCATCGTGCTTCGAAGAATCGCAAAGAAGAAGATCAGCATATTTCCCTTGTCAAGAAAGGTAGATCAATTATTTACATGAATTACAGTTCTAATTGGTAGACGGACAATGCGGTAATGCATTGATTTGACTTTGCGGCTCACGAAAACCGCTTTCTTGTTTTACTTTATTTTACACATACTGCCACGACTTTTATATGAGGAGCATTAACATTCCTGCACTCTCCCCGAGTCAATGCAGCCATGAAACCTGAGAGTAAACAATAACCAATCCAGCTGTAGCGTGTTGGATCGTCGGCTCAATTTATTTCTGCACAAAGCAAAGCGGTGCAACCACACACAAAAACCACCCTGAAAGTGGTTGTCAGTAACCACTTCAGTTGTACGTAAATCAGACAAATCAGCGGTATCTGCTGTCATTATTAACGATCCTGCTGAGTGAAATCCCGCACAGCTTTGCTGGCAAAGCATGAGAATCACTGTCAAGATTTGCTCTTTCGGGAAAACCATCTTGAGCACGAAGGAGAGGGGAGGAATGCTCGACACGTCCATCTGCTCTCCTTTGCAAAAGAGGGGGAGCACTTGCCAGCACGTGAAAAACGCGACCAAACAAGCACTGCTTATGTCTATGTGACAGGCCTGATGGGTTGCAGACAGCTAGTTGAAAACTAAGCCGCATCCCAAGCTCTCGTGGGGAATTTGGACTCCGAGGATAAACTTTCTTGGCCAGGACACAGATGCATGATGCCTCTATTCTTGGCGGGAGTGCCGCGGGTCAATAAAAAAAAATGGGCGTCTATTCAAACTGTCTCTACAGCAATTTAATGTGCTGACAAACGTTGGCTTCAGAAACAAGGTTGCAAATAACCACGAGGAACATGTGTGGAGCATGACCAACCTTCCCCTATTAAAGTAAAAAACTTCCAAGAAATTTACTAAAATAATACTTCATCTCATGGGACCACAATCTGATATTTCTGGAACATCCAAGTTTCAAGCATAAGTTAAACATTGTTCGGCACCATTTGTACACGTGGATATGTAGATTTGATTTTTTTTATCATGGGGCTATGACACCGTTAGACAAAACAAGCCTATTGCTCCTATTTGTAAAGTATCTAATTGATGAGGATGGGAGCCAAGATATCCTAAACGTACTGTAGTTAACCAGTTAAAATTGAGATGGTCACCATTTACAGATCTATTGGTATGGCTCCACGACTATCCATCCATTATCAGAAACCGCTTAATCCTATACAGGGTTGCGATGAGCCGGAGACTATCCCAAGTCACAGGGCACAAGGCAAGCCTATACCCAGGATGGAACGCCAGTACATCACAGGGTACCGGGGGCAATTTAGTCTGCAGGCCAATTAACCTATGCAGCAGCATGACTTTGAACTGTTGAATCTGGACACTTAGCGCAACATCGGCAGACGAGCAGAATTCAGAGATGACACGAACCTGCATTTCTCTTCTCATGGTGTATGTCCAGTCCTGAAACAGGATACACAGCAGTGTTGTTAAATATATCCAAACGCGTCTCCGGTTACTTTTCCAGCAGCACATAGAAGCCATGATCGATTGGTGTTTTTGTTAAAAACACCGCAACTTTAAACACATCTAAATATCAGTGTGCTCTTCTCCACAGAACAATATATTACCACCAGCCAGTGTGATTAATGTACTAACACGTTTCTGTAGCCGGTCTAGGCAATCCTCAACAGACACAAACGCCTCAATCAGGACCAAATGATGCAGCTCACCTAATGGGGAATGATGACGGTGGTCACCGTGATAATAATAATATCAATTTATATAGCGCCTTTCACCCGAGGGTCACAAAGCGCTGCACAAGGGCCGCGAAGAGGACGGCATGTCAACAACGACAGAGCACGGAAATGGTCATGGTGACGAAGATTATGATGATCGTGATGATGGTGTAAATGGTGACGTTGGTCATGGTAACTATGATAATGGCAGTGATGACGGTAATCTTCTTCTTCTTTGCGATTCTTCGAAGCACGATGGTCAGCCTCTGGACATCGTTGTAATGATGATGGTGTTGACAGTGATGGCTACGTTGGTAGTAACAATGAAGATTGCTGTGATGGTGTAATAAATATGAAGACCATGTTAGTGGTGGTGGTGGTGATTATAACGGCGTTGTTATAAAAAATAGTTCCTCTCATAAGCCGTTCTTTCGGGATAGCCGTGTCGAGCGCTCTCCCTCCCCCCCGCGCTAGACACGGCTGACCCGAAAGAACAGCTTTGAACAGCAACCTACATCAGTACGTTGGTTATAATAGCTGATGGTTACAGCGGTGATTGTTAGACGTTTATTATTACAGCAGAAAATACCCCGTGAGCTTGAAAGCTCTCGAAGCGGGATCCCTGCGATACAACAAACGTACGAACTAAACAACATAAACACATCATAAATTATTATGAGGACGGTGCGGATAACAACGACGGGGAATTGAACCTGTATGAAGACTGAGAGGCTGCTCGGCCCTAGCCTGACCTCAACATCGTAACCAGGCCAGTCTGTCTGCACTGAAGAAAGACATTTTGCCTGCTGGGTCATCCCACACATTCCTATGGCGTTAATGGGTATATCCATTGTGCTACAACCCTTACAATAACCCCCCGCAAAGCGGTAAGTATTTTACCGACCTTGAACAAACGATGGGCCCATTCTCCGCCAGAGATTAGATAACCGTCAAGCTCTTTAACTCGCGTGAACAGGATACAGACTACCTATGAATACACGACTAAAGACGAACACAATGCGCGCACCATCCCCGGTCTATCCTAGAATCCCCTACCGCTCGCGGCGCGCCTCCCTCGGTAGGGCAACCCACACGCACCCCGGTCTCCTCGGCCTTTGCGGAGGGCAACGCCGGGAAGTCGAGACGAACGGTGTCCATCTCCGGTTCTTGACGTTTGTTGTTGTTGACGTTGTTGTTGTTGATGTTAATGATGTTGCTTGTTGCTCGGCACGTTTACGCTGCGAGCATCGCGGGAGCGGCTGTTGTTTAGGGTCCGCGAAGACGGAATGAGCGCCGGCGCAGGGCGGCTGCCATGTCGGACATGCCGACTCGCCGTCTCGTCGTCTCGACTCCCCACTATTTATGGGGGAATCGATTCGCAAGCTTTCATAAATTATTATCGCAATTTATCACGCAAAGTGATTGGGGGTCAAGGTAGAAGCGTTCACGTCGCGATCCCTGTCAGGTAATACTTAGTGTTCCCTGCGAATTCTACCAAACACTTCGAAGCCGAGCTGAAAGACAACGATGTCCAGAGGCTGACCATCGTGCTTCGAAGAATCGCAAAGAAGAAGAAGACGCAAAGTGATTGTGTCTGTGCAAGTGGTAACGCCCGCGCCTCCTCACAGAGAGAAGGTCCTGCCCAATGCAGTTCCATTCCCTACTCTTCTTCTTCTTTGCGATTCTTCGAAGCACGATGGTCAGCTTCTACTCTGACACTGGCTTTTATCTCTAAAACTGGTTCCTGTCTCTGGCCAGGTTAGAGACAGGAGTCAGTGTTGTACGGCAGGAATCCCACATCCAGAGCTTGCAGGGCCACTGAGTATTTTCTGCTGTCAAAATAAACACATACCTATCCTCTTTATGTCCTGTGCATATGGCAGAATTGACAAATAAAGTTGAATTGAATGAAGCGAGGATTGGAAATGAGTGAATACTTAAATAGTAAATAAACGATTCAGTTCTTGTTGAGTGTATCGCCTCGAGTCACAGGGAGTCGATTCCTGGCAGGTGCAAGGGCGAGCTTGGCAATGTTTGACGAGGCCACCGTCGCCGCCATCTTACGTAGGGGCCCCGACCATAGCTTCAACGCAGCAATTGCTTCTTAGCAATTACATTCTTGGCAATTGCTTGTAAGAGCTGTTCTTTCGGGATAGCCGTGTCGAGCTGTTCTCCTGCTCTCTGCTTTGCGACGCTTCGCCTACCACATCGGAGGCATCATCACAGAAGGTCTAATTGCCAAGTCTAACGTGGGAGGCGAAACGTCGCAAAGCAGAGAGAGAGAGGACGAACGCTCAGTGACACCGCTATCCCGAAAGAGCATATCTTGAGAGCAACGTGTGACAAACCTACATCGATACCAGTTCGTGTCGCCCGCTCACTCACCCCCACCTAACATGGCCGACGTGGCATCAACAACAACACCCATAGTCAGTAACAAGCCGCAGTATTGGTCGGGTGTTCGCCAGAGGTCATCGTGTGCGGATGAACCCACACGTAAGCCAGGCCTACATTGCCGACTGTAATAACCCTGTAGCTCCAATCTGACCGTGTGTCTGAGTCTCTCGCCGTCGTTCAACCGTGTCAGAGCCATGCTGCGGCAGACGTGGCAGTGGCCACGATATTACGCGCGCTCCATCGCTAGAGGGATCACGTCGTCAGCCTCATCATCGGCATCGTCTGGAGGAGGCGATGTCGGTTTCCCTCAGTCGCCTAGTCGCTCCGTCTGGGAGAGAGGCATGGGCGGCGTGAGGCAGCAGCTCGGCGCGCTGAAGCGACACTTCGAGGAGAAGATAGTGGGACCCGAAGGGATTCCGCTGCAGACGTACATGGCCCAGCAGACTCACGTCCCCTGGGCGTGCAGAGGTCCAGACTGCCTCCAGGTACGGTAATCCGGTGGGTTTACGACACTTTTTTACGTGACCTAACTCGTAAAAATGTATATACTGTGGATAACACAAGACATCTGGACCACCCTGCAAGCGCGTCGCAGCCGCGGGTGTTGCGACACCCGCACTTTCACAGAAACATAACATCCCCTCCACTTTTTCCTGAGGTAGTCTCATATCATGTTGCGACACCCGCACTTTCACAGAAACATGATTCCATCCCCCCCACTTTTTCCTGCAATACCCGCGGCTGGGACGCGCCTGCCACCCTGTACAACTAAATACAGTTAGAACGTAGCTGTTCCGTAGCCAATAACAATGATGAATCACAATTGCTCTTAAGAGCTTTTATTTCGGGGCAGAGAAACAACGCTCGACACGGCTATCCCGAAAGAGCAGCTCCTCAGAGAAAATACACACTTGCAAAGGTGCATCGCGACCAACGGGGGGTAGCGTGAAAACTTGAGACGAATAACGTGAACGAGGAGGGGACCTGTATCTGCGTTTATCTTTTTCCCTCCGTGTTTGTCTTTAAGTGACGACCATCTCAGGGGACGCTGGCAGATTTTTGCCGCTATTAAGATTGCCAGTTTCACGACCTTCCAGTATATTCGAAGCAGTCTTAATCATTTATTTTTTGTTGCTTTGGCTTTTATTGGTTGTTTTTTTTCTTTCGTTGTTGACATGCCGTTCTCTTCGCGGCCCTTGTGCAGCGCTTTGTGACCCTCGGGTGAAATGCGCTCTATAAAATGCTATTATTATTATCATCTTCCGTTACTCCCGCAGGATTGGCTCGTATCGTCGGATGCCGAGATGGGTGGACGTAGCCGGTCATTCTTGTCTCTCAGCAAGAACCACAAGACGCTGCTGTTCCACGGGGAGCTCAATACCTATGTGCCCCGTGACGGCCGGACAAAGTACAGCGGATACTGCACGCTGAGGTCCAAGACTCGCATGGTGAGCTAGATAGATGGACGTTTATTATTACGGCGGGACAAAAAATACCCAGTGAGCTTGCAAGATCTTTTAGGGGGATTCCTGCGTTGACACGACAAACGTGCGAATTGACAAAAAAATATTTAAAAATAAAAATAACAAATTAACCAAGCAAAAAAAACATTATTATTTTCCTGTTGTCTTTGTGTCCTATGTCCTATAATTTATCGCTATTACTTGACTCTCATTTAATCTGTCTTGATGGTATTGACATGCCCTTGTCTCCACAGCCTTGTGCAGCGCTTTGTGATCCTCGGGTGAAATGCGCTCTATAAATGGTATTATTATTATTGCACAGATTTATCAAATAAACAAGTAAAAATACAGTTATGCATTGCGATGGGGATTTTTTTAATTTACATATTATAGGTAACTATTGTCCAGCCGGGGGCGGTTAAGCAAGTTGGGACATCTCAGGGCACCGCGGGCAATTTAGTCAGGACAATTAACCTCGACAGCACAAGCGAACCCGGCAAAACCTCTCTCGTTCGCCGTCAGGGATTTATGAACAAGAAGAAGATATTCGACTGGGGAGATATGAACACGCTGTTCCTGCGCGTGAGAGGAGACGGGAGACCCTACATGATCAACATCGGTGTCAACAACTTCTACACCCACATGCAGAACGACCTCTACCACTACTTCCTGTTCACCCGTGGAGGCCCCACCTGGCAGGACGTCAAGGTGAAACCCTAACATCCGGCCTTGTCATGTGGACAGGTTTCCCTCGCCTTATTCGGTTCTTCTTTGCGATTCTTCGAAACACGATGGTCAGCCTCTGGACATCGTTGTCTTTCAGCTCGGCCTCGAAGTGTTTGGTAGAATTCGGTTAGATGCGCTCCAAAACGAGGGAGCACAAATCGAAATTGCTGGAAGAAAGTCGTGCCCGACGCAGTTCGATCCCCACCTTGGGGCACCTTTCTCTTACAAGCAATTGTCTGTGGGATTTTACTGGGTACTACGGTTTCATCACACAGTCTGTCTAGGTTAATTTCCCTGACTAAATTTCCCCCGGTGCCCTGCGATGGATTGGCATCCTATCCTGGGTATAACCCTGCCTTGTACACTGTGTCTAACTGCCTTCTCGTGGCGGTCCAGGGTATGGCTTCCTGCTCGTGATGCAGCGGCTTGTGAATCTTTTTCAGATTCCATTCTCCAAGTTTTTCCTGGCGTCTCGCGGCAGGATCAATGACGTACAGCATCCGATTTGGACTGACCGGGTAAGGCTACACCCACCCACCTGACCGACCCACCCACCTCTTTCCATCCCCTCCCATTCTCTCCCGACGCTAAAAACTTAAAACCTCGCTCAACGAAGCCCGTTAACATCTCGATCGAACTCCAGCTCCGACCCGTGCCGTTTGTCGCCGGCCGCTTGGCGCAGGTGGAGACGCTGGGCTTCACGCTGGGCGAGCAGGCGGACGGGCCCTTCCAGCTCGAGATCGACTTCATCGGCGTCTACCCTGACCCGGCGCACACTGAGGAGTTTGCCTACGAGTTGTACAAGCGCAATCCCGCCTCCAAGCGGTGACCCGAGTCTCGAGCAGCAGCAGCATCAGGGTCGGATGGGAGATGCAGTTAGTCACGATGCTTCCAACGCGCGGGAGACGGAGAGTGCTCGGTGACAAGGCTGTCTCGAAAGAACGGCTCCGAAGGAGCGACCTGTCGTGAACCGAGCCACCGTGACAAACCTACATCGGTACAGTCAGTCAGTTTGTATTTAAGCTGGAAGGAGCTGTTGAGCTATGTAGCGCTTTTTTGTTCAGCGGGGAGGGGTAAGCAAGTTACTCCATCTCGGGGCACCGGGGGAAATTAACTCAGGCAGCAGCATGTCTTTGGACCGTGGGAGGAAACCGGAGTGCCCTGGCAAAAAAACCACACGGACACGGGGAGAGAACAGGCAAACTCCACACAGAAAGGCCCCCCCCCCGAGCTGGGATTCGAACCTGGGAACCTACTCGCCACCATGCCGCCCGTCACAGACAATATATCACGGATAACCAGAAATCCTGAAATCGTGCACTCGTGTAAGTCTCTTTTAATATATTAAACAGACGTTCCGGAACGGCCTGGTACATTGTCCATTGCTCTCCGTCCGCTCACGTTTGAACCGCGTGCCTTTCACAGTCGGGTTCTACGCGTCGGCTCTCCTCTCGCGCACAGTCGCGAGGGTTTCTCGGCTCGCCGGGAATCGCGGTTGACACGGAATGTTGCTCTCCCCCTCCCCCTCTAATGGAACATCGCCGTTGCTGCTTTGTTGAGCATCGCTGGAATATTGCATTTTGTTGTCGCCGTTTAAAACGTACCGTTAATTTAACTTATGGCTCTGGCAGATGACACCCTAAACGACCGCAGTGCCGTCTCGTACAAAACCTCGCCGCGCCGCGACGACAGTCGACACCTCGCGTTCGACGCACGGTCACGAGTCGTGCGATTATCTGATCGACCCTCGTATTGTGGCAGCGGTCTCGAGAGGGCTGCGGGGGTGACGCGAACCCGTCGCACGCAACGGACACGAATTTCAACGAGCGGTAACGTTACACAAACGATCCGAGGCGTGTCTCGCGAGCTTAGATCGATGAGTCAATCGTTTCCTTCCCTAACATAGCACGACACATACAGTGGACGTTAACGTATGAAAATGTCAAGTTTGGCTTTGAGCAAGAGGGTTGCGCCGGATACAAGTATCTGGACGGTGCGTCGTCTTACGGTTAAAATCCCACATTCACGACCGCATTCTTACGGACAAAAGCCTGAATAGTTATCAGCCACCGCTTGTGAATTTCAAACAAAAAAATTGACTCCGACCTCACTTTTTCCACTGCACAACCGTGCCGTGCCAGGGCCATGCCGAGCCAGCTTAGTGTAGGGAGCTCAAGAGGCACCAGTTGATTTTTCACTAGAAGCTAGCGGACATGGGACGAACGCAGTCGCAACGAAGGACGAAAACAATCCTGCCAGTCACTCTACTTGGTTCGGAGCCTGATTCAAATGTCCCGTGAGACCAGCGCATCACTGTTTGATTCCAGCTCAGCACGGCACTGGCAATATAGCAAATGGAAAAAAACCCGCGCCGCGATGGCCCCGTGCTGGCGCCGCTCGGATGTGGCAGTGGAAAAGCGAGTTTACGGGCTCTGAAAAGCCATTTTTTTAATTACCAGTACCCACTTAATATCGTCGAGGGTCGCGGCAGGCCGAAGCCTATTCCAGCAGACACAGGGCGCAGGCAAGGGTCATATGCAGGACGGGACATCAGTCAGCAGGCCAATTCAGCTAGGCAGCATGTCTTTGGACTGTGGGAGGGAAACTGGAGCAAAAAACCACGCGGACACAGGGAGAACATGCAAACTCCACACAGAAAAGGCACCCGAGCTGGGAATCGAACCCAGGTCCTTCTTGCTGTGAGGCGGCAGCTATACTCACTGCGCCACTGTGCCACCCACCACCCCCCACCCCCAGTGCTGGGATATTTTTGGTCTTGAGCATTCAAATTTCCAAATCATGGTCATGTGGGTAATTTTGTTTCCCCCCGAAGAACAGCACGCATCAGTTCATTCATTTAAGAACACATTTACAGGCCGACACAGTGGGCGGATACAGATTATTGGGTCCAATATTTTAAAGTCATTATAATTACTATAATCCCCGTTGCAATAGCCCAGGGATTCTCAAACCACAGCCTCCGTTCCACAATGTGGTGCGGGTCTTCCTTTCAGCGATCGACAGGCGTAGAGGATGTGTGTGTGGC
>JAZEWU010000054.1:582595-593198 GCA_036362915.1 Geotria australis | reverse complement strand
CAGAGGCGCTCTCTCCATCGCCTCTCCTCGGCCTCCACGCTGGTCTGCAGCCTCCACAGGATCCCCTCCTGCAGAGACACACGGCCGCCCCGCGTCACGCCACGCGCTCCCAGACCTTCGCTTAGCAAGCATGCGGCAAGGTCATCCGCGGAGCTGGTGGACGACGCTAGGATTTTTAGTTTTCACAAAGCGCCAGATCGGCCTTTCCTGTGTCGGGTTTGCGCGTTCTGTCCCCGCGTGTCCGCATGGGCTTTCGCCGGGCCACTCCGGTTTCCATCCCACGGTCCAAAGACACACTGCTGCATCGGTTAATTGGCCTGCGGACTGAACTGAATTGCCCCCGGTGCCAAGTGATGGATTGGGGTCCCATCCTGGGTATATCCTTGCCTTGCGCCCCGTGTCTGCCGGGATAGGCTACGGCTCACCGTATCGTGAATCGGGTTAACGTGTTGCAACGAACCCCAGAGCTGTGTCACCCGGAGTCTCGCACTCCCGCTAGGGCGAGTGGTTCTCAAACCTTATTAAACACAAGATCGCTTTTAGAATATAAACGCAACGCAAGATCTACCCCGTAAAAAAATCCCATCGATCGTCGCAATCGCACAGCGGGGAGTTCGTCTCTCGTACCGACACAGCTATGCGCGAGGCTCGCACATCGCATCGGTTAAAACCGCGCTTCGTTAAGTGCCGAACCGGAACCGCTTTGCCGCGCGCGGGACAGAGCCGGAACCAAGTAACGTCGTCATGGAACTAAAATAAAAACGCGCCGGCGGCGGTGGCGGGCGGGCGGGCGCGGCCGCCACCACGGGACGCGCCGTGCCGTGCCGGAGCGGCGCCCCGCGGGCCGCGAGTCCGCGATGAAAGTGGCGCTTGGCGGCCGCCTCACCGTGTCGGCCAACACCGTCTTGTAGCGCTCGCACTCGAGCTGCGAAGAGCTGTGAGACTCCTCCAGCTCCCGCAGTCTCGAGTTGAGGCCCTGCAGCTCCTGCCCGGAATACAGAAAAACAACGATGATGATGATCCATCCAACAATCCATTTTCGCGCCTCTGTGTCGTTCTCTCGTCGAATGAGTACCTTCGACAGTGAATTAAGATGCGCGGGTTATAAATGTAAAATTATTATTATTTCTAAGCCGCTTGTCCTGGTGAGGGTCGTGGCAGCAGTCCAAGGAGAGTGGACCAGACATCCCTTTCCCTCAGCAACAGATTCCGGCTCTTCCTGAGGGATTCCCAGGCCAGCCGAAGGACATAATCCCTCCAGCGTGTCCTGGGTCGGCCTCTAGGTCTCTGCCCAGTGGGCCGTGCCTGGTAGACTACCCAGGGGAGCCTCCCAGGGGGCATCATTAACAGATTCCCGAACCACCTCAACTGGCTCCTCTCAATCCGAAGGCGCAGCGACTCTACTTTGACGATTATACATTCATTAATTAACATTTATAACGCGCACATATTTATTCAATGGTGAAGATAGTCATTCGAAGACATAACGACTCGGAGGCGCGAGGTAACCGCAGAGGCGGGAAGGCAGTCAGGCGGTTTGCCGGCGCCAACATATTGCCACACGCTGCGTCCTATATATTATGATGTTGTCGGCCAATCAATTAACGAGTGTATTTTTTTTTTTAAGTTGTGGCGAAGAAACCGGAGAACCCGGCAGAAACCCACGCGTATCAGGGAGAGAGAGAGAGAGAACACGCAAACTCTACACAGAACTGCCTCGGGCACGACCGTTCATTTCCGCGACGCGCAGATGTTACCGGCTGCGCCGCCACACAACCACCGCGCCGCCGACTCACGTCCGCGTTGCAGCTGTGCCGGGTCCCGAGCTCGCTCCACCTCCTCTCCAGCAGCTCCACGATCTCCCGGCGACTCTGCGGGCGACGGCAGAAAGAATTTGTACATGAGCGCGGCGCCGCTGACACCCCCCCCCGCCCACCCGCCGTCGCAGCCGCAACTCAAGCGCCGGCGACCGCGCGGAGCTCGCGAGACAGAGAGCGGCTGCGATGCCGTCGCGCGAAGAGTTACGACGGCGAATCGAGCCGCGCGTGACGTCACCCCCGGTCGCCGACGCGTCGGTTAACCCGTGCGTGGCGGGGTGGCTGTGCAGCGGTAACATCCGCGCCGCACACAACGGAGGTCCCGTCCGAGGCGGTTCGATTCCCGCCTGGCTCCTGTCTCTTAATGCTGGCTCCTGTTGTGGCGTCAGGCTCATTCATATTACCCACTCACAAATCCACTCACCCAAACACTCAATCACTCACGCTGACAGCCACTCAAACACCCACCCGGCTACTCAATCGCAGCCCAAAGGAGTGGGGGGGGTCCCAGGACAGGTTCTGAAAATCGTCACTGACGATGGGAATCGCATTAGGGTTTCTAGATTCGTAGTTTTGCTTTAAAAAAAAAACCACGGGGACAACGGTTCTTCTTATGACGCAGTGAATATACGGGATTCGCAGCACGCGGCGCAAACGGGTGTCTGTGAACAACACAGGGCAGCCACCAGGGGGGGTGAGAGTCAAACCCTCGTCAAGTCGGGTGGAAGCTTGGATTATTACCATTCAAGGGGGGGACAGCAATGCCCTACCCATGGATTGTAACCTGGAGGGGTTTGCGTGTTGCAACGAACCCCAGAGCTATGTCACCTGGAGTACAGCACTCCTGCTAAGGTCTCGCTTGGTGGTGAACAGGTCTGGAGTCTAGCACTCCTGCTAGGGTCTCCCTTCGTGGACAGGTCTGGGGGGAAGGCTCCAGACAGATACCAATCCGAAGACCCTCTGACTAAAGGAGGTTGGCGCCAGGAAGGACATCCGTCCAACCCGCCAACGACAAACGCAGTCGTTACCGTGTTTGTTGCGTCAATGCAGGAATACCGTAAAGAGCTTGCAAGCTCACCGGGTATTTTTTTCCCCGCTGTAATAATAAACATCCGTCTCTAATCCGGGAGATGTGTGGCCGGGCCCCGTAGGACCTAACCCGTGTTGCCAGCGGTTACGGGCAAACACACACCGGGTGATTGGCTGCTTCGTGGCCGAGGGATCCTAATGGCAAGGGGGCATCGGTGCCGCGCGGTTGGCATGTGTGGACCGGGCGAGAGAGAGACGCGGGGAGCGGGGTTATTTTTAACCCCGAGGTGGGCAGGTGTTTCTCCGGGGAGCGGAGCCGGGCTCCAAGCCTCGCGTTCAGAATTGACGCTCGCGAGATTTCGTTTCTCGCGCCCGAAATTGGAGGAGTCAAACCGCGCGTTTTTAGAGAATCGTTCGCTCGCGTACGGAAATAACGCGCGATGGTGTGCCGGCGCGCGGGCGGCATGGTGGCGTAGTGGTGAGTAGCGCTGCCGCCTCAGAGCGAGGTCTCGGGTTCGAATCCTGGCTCGGGTGCCGCCCATCTGTGTGGAGTTTGCGTGTTCTCTCTCTCCCCGTGTCCGCGTGGGTTTTCTCCGGGCACTCCGGTTTCCTCCCATAGTCCAGACATGCCTCTGCATAGATTAATTGGCGTGCTAACTAAATTGCTCCCCGGTGCCCTGTGATGGACTGGCATCCCATCCTGGGTATAACCCTCCCTTGAACCCTGTGTGAATGGGCTCCGGCTCGCTGCAACCCTGTACAGGATTAAGCGGTTTTAGACCATGGATGGATATTATTATCGTTATCATCAGCATGTTTCGTGCGAACGTGTCTCAGCATCTCCGCACGTGAGCGAGCGAGCGAGCGATCGAGCATGGGAGGTGCGAGCGAGTAATCACCGCGCCGGGCGCCACACTCCCGCCGGGCAGGAGCCTCCGAGCCAGCTCCTCGAGGTCTCCCTGCGCCGCCCGCAGCTGCGCCGCAGACTCCTGCTGTTGCTGCACGGACACAACCGACAGAGATCTCGCCCCACCCGCGCGCCCCCGTGTAGCTTTGACACACTGTAAGGGGCAAGTGCCGCGAGCGTCGTAAAGAATTCCACCGTACGCCGTTAAACGGACTGTTGGGGCAAGCGGTGTTAGCGACGTAGGCGCCTATAAAGGCCGGCGACATGCACGTGTACACACACTGGCAAGGATACAGATACCCTGTATAGCTTTAACACTTGGGAGCAAGTGCTGTTAGTGGAGTAGCACCTATGTATGAATGCCAGAAATTTAACCAAAAAAACACATCAATTACGAATCTTAAACTCGGCTGCAAATAAAAACCTCGTGAACGATGACCGCGCTTAGCAGAAAATTGGCCGCGTTCAGGATTTCACGAGCGAATTGGTCGGTGGGAATATTCCTCGCTCCGGCCCGAGTAACCGCGCAGCCGCCTTCAAGAGCATGCGGTGAGGTGGAACGGCAGTGTCAGAACACACCGCTGTGTTGGAGAGCAAACCCGCGACATTTACAATAAAGGTACGACGTTTCGCTGATAGTCGCAATCAGACACTCATAGAGACACGTAGACGTTTCGCTGATAGATGCAATCAGCTTCATTAGGAATAAAGGTTCTGGCGATATACACTGCTCGGATTTCCCGGGTTCCTCTATATATAGGGGGAGGGAAAGGGAGCGTGGGGTAGCTACCGTTTGGGGGGTTGTAATGTCATCGCCACCTGTAAAGAGCTATACTATGGATAACATCGGTCACGAAAGCCTTCGTGTTAGATTTAAAAGCTTGTTTGTTTGAACACAGAATAATCGGAGAGTGTGGTTAGTACTGCCGCTGCTGTTGTAGTTGCTGTTGTAGTTGCTGCTGATGCTGTTACAACCTTTGTGGCTTTGTCCTGATAAAAATTTTCCGTTGTGGACAACGCTTCGACTGCCATCCAGTTCCTCTGGCGGAGGGTCTGTGTTTAGAGAGAAACCCGCAGTGGAGAAACACGTGGGCTTGGGACCGGGCCGCAGAACGCAAACAGAAGCTCGTCAACAACCACACACGCGCACGCACAAAGTCAAAGATCCCCCGTATAGCCTTGACAGACTGTAGGGTCAAGCGCCGTTAGCGAGTAGCACCTATGAAGGTCGACATGGCACACGAAGGGGTGGGGTGACCAGTACCACGCCCGGCTGAGTTTGTCTCCCTAGTGGCGATGTTTACACACTGCACTAGGTACTCATTATGAGGATGAGTCGCCCCAGGACCGGTTCAGAAAATCGTCACCGGTGTTGCCTGTGAGCGGGATTCGAACTCGGGTCATGGCCAGGCTTGTCGCCCAGCGCGCTAACCGCTGAGCCATCGCTCCCCACACACACACACACGCGTGCACACACAAATTCGGCGTGAAAATTACTTGCCGACAAAAATGAAAATACTCTTTTGTGCCGTTTCGCGAAAGCAGCGATGAGATGATTATGGCGACGAGGCGATAACCGGCGACGATGGGTCGCTGCCAGGATTTACGAGCGCGGCGTTGCCAGCTTCCGGCGATGGGATTTTAAACGGGTCGTTAATTATGACGAGCGGCGGCAGGGGAGGGCGTGCGGTAATTTGGGGATAATAATAATAATGTACTGCTGTAGGTTTCCACGGCTCGATCAATTCCTCCGTATTATCTCAGTCGGCGAGTTCGTATTCAAGCTGGAAGGAACCGTTTGCGAGCTATGAAGTTCTTTTTAACAGTTGTCCAAGCGGGGAGGTTTATTGCGAGTTAGAGCATCTCAGGGCACCGAGGGCAATTTAAAATCAGGACAATTAACCTACGCAGCAGATCTTAGGACTGTGGGAGGAAACCGTGAGTACCCGGCAAAATCTCACGCGGACACGGGGCGAGGACACGCAAAACTCTACACAGAAAGGCGGCACCCGAGCCGGGAATCGAACCCAGGAGGACCTTGCTGCGAGGTGCGAGTGTCACCACCGCGCCACCGTGCCGCCCTTACAGAGACACCGCATCGCTATACGTAATCCTCCCAAAATCAGAGCCTGCGTTTGACGCGGCGTGCGTAGGAGTCGTGCCACTTTAGCGCCCGCGTTCGACGCGGTGGCAAGCAACGAACTGGAAGCAGGCGGTGAGAGGGGGGGGCCGTGTTATGCGAGAATGATCGTGGGGGGCAAGCGGGGAGGGCGGGGGGGGTGCATTACTGATGGGGGTGGAAACTCGACGGGGTGAACGGAGGCGCGGGATTAACAGCGGTGGCGGCGTAACGAACAGGCGCCGATCAAACGCGGCGGCAAGGGAGCTAACGGCCGCCCCCCGGTGCGCACTGTACGTACGTCGTTCTTCTGCCGCTGCTTGTCCAGCTCCCCGCGCAGCGCCGACACCTGTTCCTGCAGGGCCTGCAGCTCAGCCGTGCGCTCCTCCAGCCTGCAGGCACACACACAGATCCCCCCCCCCGTGTAATAATAATAATAGCATTTATAGAGCGCCTTTCACCCAAGGGTCGCAAAGCGCTGCACAAGGTCTGTGGAGAGAACGGCATGTCATCAACATCAAGACCGATTAACTGAGTCAAGCAATATCGATAAATTATAGTACATAGGACTCTATTGTCAAGTGCTGTTAACGAGTAGCACCTGTGAAGGCCGGCACGGCATACGAGCGGGTGGGTTGCCAGCACCACGCCCGGCCGCCTTTGACAAGAGACTTAACGGACTGTAGGGGTAAATCTGATAACACAATTAACTAGAAAAACAATCTGATAATACAACCAAGTCGAACGGTAAATCGGAAAAAGCAACTCACAATTTATGCTGCTCGCCGATCTCTCCGTGCGCGCCGTCTCCCTGTCATTTATAACGAAAAAAATAAAAATTACTTAAAAGTTTACAAGTGATATTTTAATACACTGCTCTCCGCTGTGTTATTGGGTTGCATCGCGCGTCATTCGGTACGATGTTCGCCGTTCCGAGTCAAACTTTAGCGGTTCCGGGATAAACCGCTTCCTCGCAACCGTTCTCAAACACCGCCAGGAAGCTTTCCGGCACGCAAAGCGAAAACGACGGACATCGCTCCGATCGGCCGCTCGGGGCGTCAACTCTCAGACGGTGTTTGAGAGAGCGACGCCGCGGCACGGCGGCGAGACCCTGCGATGGCTGCACGGCCCGCGATCGATCGCGTCGCCCGGCCGCGTCTCGCCTGTGTCTCCGCGGCGACAGCTCGCTCCTCGAGCCGGGCCAGCTGCGTCTGGTACTCTGCTCGCATCGCCTCCTTGTCGCGCGTGGCAGCCTGCGGGAAACACGAGCCAGCAGGCGTCGTCAGGAGCGTGTAGCGCCTGCGCTTCCGTTTATATGCCCTGTATGTATACTGGAGCAAGTGTTTGTTTGTGTGAGGCTACCAGACACAAATCCTGCACCAAGAAAGACCCTAGCAGGAGTGTTAGATTCCAGACCTGTTCACTAAGGGAGACCCTAGCAGCAGTGCTAGACTCCGAATGACGTAGTTCTGGGGTTTACAGTTCACTGGAACACACGTGACCCCCTCCCCGATGGAGGGGAACCTACATCGACACGCTGGCGGCGTAAACGCTCCCACGGCTGAGAAACGAGCGCGGTTCTGAGCGGCGAGTCGGCACACCACCAGGCGCGTCGCAGCCGCGGGTGTTACGGGTGTTGCAACACCCGCACTTTCACAGAAACACGATTTCATCCCCCCCCACTTTTTCCTGTAACACCCGCGGCTGCGACGCGCCGGCACACCACCGACCTGCGCCTCGTCGCTCCGCTTGCCCTCCGCGGCCGCCCCCTCCTCCTCCAGGAGACGGATCCTGTCGCCGAGCTCGACGCTGTGCCGCCGGGCCTCGCTCAGGGCCTCCTGCAGTCCCCCGACTCGGCCTGCGGCGCAGACAACGCACGGCCGCCGTCACAAACCGCCGCGACGTTGACACACTGTGTGAAAGGTGTATTATTTCCAGGAAGGTTAAAACCTTCTCTCTTCTTACTTCCCTGTATATGCCAACACCGGCGTCTGAGAGAAACGGCATTTCGAGCTTCTCTGTATGTCCTGTACGTAATAATAATAATACATATGGCAGAATTGACAATAAAGTTGAACTGAGTTGAATTTAAATTAAATCATCACAAAACCTGGGTCTGTCCGGTGTCCTCCTGCCTTCGGCAGCATTGGAAACCAACAATCAAACGCTCACACATTGAACCGCGGTAACCCTACTTCTGCCCGTCACTCAATACTGAGCATGACGCATCTGGCATCATTGCTTCATATGTGAATCACGTAGACCGATTCTGTGTGTGCATCTCCTGTCCAGTTACTGGGTTGAATTTTCAAAGCAGGTTGGAGTTTTTTTCCGTCTCCGGTTTTCCTACAGCGGGTACAAAACAAGCGCCACCTTGCAGCTCGGCTTGCAGCTCCGCGGCCAGCTTGCGCCGGTCGTCTTCGTCGCAGGCCGCGCCGCGCTGCTCCCGCAGCCGCTCCTCCATCTCCCGCAGCCTCCCCTCCGTCTCCCGCGCGCGCTCTCCCGCCGCAGCCAGCTCCTCCCGCGCCCGCTCGGCGCCGCTCTCCGCCTCCCGTCGCCGCTCCCGCTCCTCGGCGGCCGCCTCCTCCAGCTGGTGCTGGCGCCGCTCGGCCTCGCCCGCCCGGGACGCGGAGCGCGCCAGATCGTCGCGCTGCCGGCGCACGGCGGCGGGCGACAGGCCCAGAGCGGAGAACTCGGATAGGCGGGCCTCCGCGGAGTCGGCAAGCGAGCGCGCCTCAGATAGCTCCGACTGAAGGGAGGGAGGGGGGCACGGAGGGAGGATTGGAATGAAGGAAGACGGGATAGAGGGAGGGAGGGAGAGATAGATGTTTGTTGTTATTATTATTACAGCAGAAAAATACCCAGTGAGCTTGCAAGCTCTTTACGGGACTCCTGCGACACAACGAACAGGTGAAAAGGGACGGAGGGATGATTGCAATGACACGCCACTACATTTTGTCGGCCAGTGACCGACCGGTGTTCCCGGTGGCTAGTCGGGTGACACAGCCGCGTGAACCCAACGCAGCCGTGACAGGCACTCAAGAGCCACGCGCAGCCACGCCGAGCCAACGCCCACCTTGAGCGAGGCGGTGTGCGACGCCTGCGCCTCCAGGGTCTCCTTCTCGCGCCGGATGTCGGCCACCTCCGCCTTGAGGCTCTCCAGCTCCACGGTCATGTCGTCCAGCAGCTGGGTGCGCTGGCCCATCACGCCGATGTCGGCCTGGGTCACGCACACGCGCGCGCACGCACGCACGCACTATCTAGCCGTCTCTCTCGGAGCGAGAACGCAGCCGCGGCCGTTCATCATCACAAAACGGCGCGTTTTCGCCGTCGATCGTGAGCGGCGCGCGACGGGGGTGACCGCACGCACCTTCAGGCACTCCATCTCCGAGATCTTGTTCTCCAGCATCGAGTTGTGAGTTCGCAGTTCGGACAGGTCGGCCGTGAGGCTGTCCCGCACCAAGCACAGCTCCTCCACCACCGAGTCCTGCAATGTCGACGCGCGGACGCAGGTTACGATGACAACAACGCTGACGACTGCCGCCATTCGCCACTTAGCGGCGCCGACGTCACCACGGCGTCTGTGCCAGGCCACGTGCACTTTGAAGCTATCACGCAGAGTGTCGAAAGCCCTGCTGACGGAAGGTCGTGGGACAGACCCAGGTTCTCAGAGCTTGCAAGCTCACCGGGTATTTTCTGTAATAATAAACATCTTCCGTCATCTATGTACCTACACCAGAGTGGTCCGTCAAATCTACACCACAGCATCCCACATATAGGCCATATCACTCGTGGCCTAAACATCTATCTTCCACAGTGCCCAACCATCAACCCCAGTCGACATTGAATGAATATGTGCGCGTTATAAATGGAACACTGCCTTGTCTGTGCTCTACTACCCAACCTCTGCAGCTCAAAAGACCTTGCGGAGTTCAATGAAAATGCAAGGGGCTGTGTAAGAAAATGGGAAACTGTAATTTAACATCGCGCTTCGAAGAATCGCAAAGAAGAAGAATAAATGGAAAAATATTATTATTATTAGTGGCCCTATACCACAGTGGTCCATGTACCAACCCCACCGTGCGAGCAAACCCACACCCGTCCACACACAGCGTCATGACCCTACAGTATTCCGCGTGTGCCGTGGGCCACCTTGCCCCCCCCCGTGTCGCCCCGCGTCCCCCGCGTCCCGTACCGAGCCGTGTTGTGGCCTGGCTGCTGCGGCGGCGGCGGCGGCCTCCACCTCGGATAGACGCATCTGCCAGAGCGTCTTCTCCATGTCGGCCTGGCCGAGCGCCGCGCGCAGCTCCGCCCGCTCGCGCTCCAGCTCGCACGCACGCTCGCGCTCCTCCTCACACGCTGCCTGCACCTCCGACAGCTGGCCTGGGGGGGACGGGGGGCACGGTGGCGTGGTGAGTAGTGATGCCATCTCACGGCAAAAAGGTCCCCGGGTTTTTGGTCACTTATGTGCAATGCTGTGTGTAAATGTTTATGTTATGTTTTTGTCACGTGATTTTAAATATTTGCATTAATTTTTGTCAATTAGTCGGTTTGTTGTGTTGCGGGAATTCCGTAAAGAGCTTGCAGGCTCACTGGGTATTTTCTGCTGTAATAATAAACATCCATCTATCCGGTTGCTCTTCAGAGCTGCGTCACCGAGCGCTCTCCCTCTCTCCCTCGGGACGTTTCCCCTCCACGTGACACGGCTATCCCAAAAGAACGTCGCTGAAG